>CP137684.1:11838900-12354710 GCA_037976565.1 Mesocentrotus franciscanus
CAAATTAATACCGAAAACAAACAATGTCTCATATCCTGCCATAAGGTCGCATGCACGCTACCGTTATAGTGATTTGTACACACGAGCGCGCTATCGATTGATTGCTTAGTTCACGCGAGCGAGTCAACGCTTTGCTGCTTTATGCACGCTTGCTCGCATTCGTAATAGCAGTTATTGTTCATGGTCATTGTACTGTGCTGAGTGCTTCGCACGCGCTATTGATCGCACCATCGCGTGCAACAGATTATCTCAAAATAAACTTGGCACAGGGGGGATTTGTGGCTCGGCACAATGGGGATTAGCCCTGTGGCACTTGGCTCTTTTCATTATGGCAGGATAAGAGATATAATGTAACACGCGGAAACTGGTAGAGATGACACGCCACACCATTCGTTGAGACTTCGTTGAGGTTCGTTTTATTTCATATGCAACTTACGAGGCAAAATGAATGAATGAACCTGAATGAATGAAAAAAAGTTAAAACAATTAAATAGAGATGAGGACATGTTTACAAAACACACATAATAGCAATAAACATATTATTCGTGTATGACTCCAAGATACAAATTCCAACAATATGACGTCAAGCCGACTCATAATAATAAATGATAAAAGGTTGTTTATATTCCATTCATTAAAATTTAATCAATATTGCATGAAAATAACCAGTATCTAATCACAAATAAAGTTCTACCATCCTTATGGATAACTCTCCCAACAAATAAATGAGTACAACTATCAAGTGAACTTTATCAAACATAATTCCCAATAAAAGTACATTGAATTAGTGGTCTATATACAATAAGCACTGACCCTGGCAATCTGCCCTAGAGGACCGTTTCCTCTGATGGTACCTTCCTTTTTACATGCTGTTTGTTAACACCTAAAGGAATAATAATTAATACAAATCATTGTGAATTTTACTCTAGAACACATAACTGAAGACGATTCAATGACTATAATCGCTAACTATTACCAAATCAGAATCAAGTGCTTAACTCACTAACGAAATCGACCTAGTGATGATAACACAGATAATATGCCACACTTTACAGAATGCATATAAATTCAGCACAACTTATAGTTCAGAACAATACCAAGGCTATAAACTAACGTCAGAATACATCTACAAAAATACTAATTATCTCAATAATTATCAAACTTGAGAAAAGGATAATCTTCTTACCTAATGTAACCCCAAAAGACGACCTCTCTGCCTGCCCCATGATGAAAGGGGGTGCAGTGCAGGAGTCAATCTGGCAAATACCTCTGCCCTCTTTTATAACAGTTACACTCTTCTTCTTTCTTTCTTGATTTGATTTTGTTTCGCAATTAGTCACAGTTGACTATTTTTGCCACACACTATTTTATGAACTATATATATATATATATATATATTATAGTATTAATGACTGCTTTAAGAGAAATAGTTGTTTTTATACGCTCAAGGGAAGGTTACAATTGTGCTAATAGCCCAATTGTAACCTTCCCGAGAGCGTATAAAAACAACTATTTCTCGAATATTAAAGCAGTCATTAATACTTTTATATGCCGAAAAAATAGTCAACTTACCAATCAACTGGTAGAACAGGAAGAGCAGAAATAAATACTAAATACACATAGAATCTAGTTAGTGTTAGATCTAATAATATATTCAAATCTGTTGTTGAGAGGCACTGGAAAACCCATCCACTCAAGTTTTCACCCTATCAGAGACTACCCAACGTGACGAGGGGCAAATAAGCTACAAGCTTTACGTCTCTACATCCAAGTAAAGTAGTCTAGACTACGTCTACCGCGGTGCGGTAAAGTTTAATACTCAGTACAATGTCAATGACAGTAGATCTCTAGACCCCTCTAGTACACAGCAATTAATGTGTGGGACTCCACTGACTGGATTTGACTATCATATTAGACCTTACATTGGTGTGCTTGCTGTCAGCAGAATTAATCAAGTCTTGCATTTGATCATCATCAAGAAGTTGAAATCTTGGGAGAGTTTCTTCAGCCATTTTGCCTTGTTTGGAATTCAGTACGATAGAGATTGCCGTACGGTCGTCTGCGCTACGATGTATTAAAAATTGGTAAATTAAGCTAGCGACCGATTATTCGCACACTTATGGTGTCCGTGCTCGCACAAACCAGTTTTTAACACGTAAACCAATGGGTATTTCAGCAAGACTGAAATAATTTCCCGGTAATTGGAATTTTGCCGGGATTTTACCCTCGAACTATTACATGGCTTTGGCATTTTTCGGGAATAGTTAAAACAACGACTGCAATTTCGACCAATCAGATGGCTGGATTTCTTAAGTGAGGTATATAAATATATATACATATGTACAATTACATGTCATAAATGACCATTGGGAGTTGCTGACATTAGACCAAGTGACCGTACATCATAAACTCTCTCATAGCTGTGGAATGTCATGTGTTGACTAAATGACAAGTGTATCATAGCTTCTACTCAGAATATGTATGAGTCATACTTCTTTAGAAGTACGAAGTTTGTAAACATATAAACTTCTTTGTTTCTTGTTGTCCACTTCCTGTGGAGCTATTGATTAGTTATTGATAGAAATATATATTTATTGAATTGGTCTTTTCACCATAAAACGGTACAACTTTGACCTGTTACAATAAGAAATTAAAGATATTACATCTGGAAACAATATTATGAGAATTGCAATACTTAATACTTAGTTACATTATTGACAACTGAACAAATTTGACAGTTTGAACATATTTGAAGGTAAGAGTAAGACTATTTTTATGTGACATGTGAAAATGTAGACCTAATTGAAAAGCGTGGCTTGTAATGGTTAGCCCTCTTAAAACTTAAGAACGTCTTAATATAAGTTCGTTAAGTAATTATTCTTAATCATCAATCAAGTATGAAGCTACGTTTTTTAAATTATTTTTAAAAAGTGTTTTACAAGAGAAATGGCGATTGTGTACATTAGTTTGTACACAAAGCACGGTCGCAAAGAATTTTGAAAAATCCCACTGTAGCAGTTTCAGCGGCCTGCCCATCATAGTATTAGTATAATTGATATCTCAAATCCAAATCATTTCTATATGATAAAAATAACGCTGTGGTTTTGCAGCGTCATATCTTCAAAACGAGGCGTTACAAGACAGGGCCCAAATTGATATGAATTGTACATTGTATATACAATTGGGTTCTACACAAAGCTCGATCGCAAAGATTTTCGAAAAACCCACACTGTGGCAGTTTAAGTAGCCTGCTCCTCACCCATTCGAACGCAAAAACATTACAATAACGCATTACGTAATAATAACTTGAATATACAAACTTATATTGGCCTTAAGTTGATTTTTGTAAGGCTTTGGTATCATGTATAACAAGTTTAACAATAATTCTATAATTCAATCAGTAAATCAATCAATCAATTGATTATTTTGAATGGAATATTAGGGTAATCAATCGATCAATTAATAAATTACTAAATCACTAATTCAACCAAACAGTCGATCAATGAAGCATATTGATATGTGATTTTACAATATGATCCATATCTACCATATCTATCCAGTATATACCATATATCACATTTCCTCAACCAGGCGAAACCATTATTAGTAAAACAGACACCATGTGTTCTAGTCGTAAAACAAAGGAAACCCACTTTATGTACAAAAATATGTAAAAAAATAAAGGAAAAGGAAAAACCGTCAATAGCCAATAGCCATTCAAACGCAATAGACGCGCTTACTAAATTTATCCATACTTCTGGAGCTAAAGTTACTCTTGGCGATTTAAAACCTTGCCAGACATAACTCCATCCATTAAGCTGACATTATGCATATAGCTGGTGATGTTGGTAAACACGGGTAAGGGAGAGAAAAATGAATAAATTGAACTATACATTAGTGAAAAAATATATAAATTCAAAATTCAAAATTGCTTTTGATGATTAACTTACTCTGTTCACATTGATGTATATTTCATGTGTGTTGTATTTTGTAGGTTTATTTGCAATTTGTTGTTTTGCTTAATATTTAATTGTTTATCATTGTATTTTGTTTATTATAGCGCTTAGAGACCTCGGTGGAAAGCGCTTTATAAGCATCGTTTTTATTATTCATTTTTATTATTACCTACGTGTGACGTCATACTGGCCAAGATATCAAGATTGCCGGTTCCAGACAACTTTGTGCTAAACAAAGAAGAATATCAAAATCTTAAATTAATTACAAAAATGAAAAGAAAATCAGAACATTAGTTATTTACAATTACAGGCCAATAAAAATTGGAATGTAAAAATCGTTATACGCAAAGGCAATGGAATTTAAACAAGTTAACAATATTTTTTTTTTATTGAGAATAAAAAGTGACATGTAGAGTTAAAACTACATAAATGGCAGATTAAAAGTACTATCAGTTCACTATTATGGTTTGGTGTGTAGGCCTGCTTATAAAAGCAGGAAGTATAAGACGTTTAAATCATCATAATAATACACTGTTACCCATAAAGTTGGAATATTTTGTTCCTAACTTCTTTTCATGAAATTATTGTCACAATATTGTTTTAATCGTGATAGGTAGAGTTGATATCTTCTAGGAACTTCATTGGTCAATCTCTATGATTCTGGAACATAAAATAACATAAATAAAATCTATCAAAAATAAATCATATTTTCACAATCATTTTTAAAAAAGAGTTTGGGAACAAATTATTCCAGCTTTATAGGCAAGAGTGTATTAATAATGATAATAATTTGAGAACAATAATTTAAATGAAACAATAAAACTTATGATAATAATTATGATAATGATAATAATAAGAATAATACGAATAAATAACAATAATTAAAATCGTAGTCATACGATTGATGATATTAACAATAGTAACGAGGAGAATAGGAAGAGAAGGGGAAGAAGAAGAAGGAGAAGAAGAGGAAGAAGAAGAGGGAGGAGAAGAACAAGAAGAAGAACAAGAAAAGAACAAGAAAAGAACAATAAAGAGAACAGTTATAGTAAAGTGCATTTAAAAAGAAAATGGCACAGAATACTAGCTTACACAATTAAGTTGTACATATTTCAGAAGAAATTGACAAAATATCACTATTATTTATTAATATTGTACACCTACCGATCCAAGGTTTACTGCTACAAGATGACAGATGAGACTAACTAGGTCTGCCAGGATGATGTTGAACTGGAAGATAAATCGCCGTTGGCGAAGGCGACGATGACAGAGAATGAACCCCATTGTGAACGTTGACAGGAGAAAAGCGATGCCGAGAGTCAGGTACAAAACGATTTTATTAGCTGTAGTACTTTCGTTACAATCGAAGCCAAGATCGAGCTGAGAATTATTATCTTAACGGTGAATTTTTGTTAATCTAATTTTTCTTAGTCGTCAGGCGTGATATCCTGAATGATTATAGCATGATCGGGTAAATAACAATATTAACCTGTATATAAAGACCATTAAATAGACACATGAAAAGCGGTCTTTTTTAACAGATGGTCTTTGTATGCAGGTTCCTTACATCACGGTGTCAATGAAAAAACACAGTTCATGTGTTTTGGAAATGTGGTCTTTAATGCCGGATGGTCTCTCTATACAGGTGGTCGCTAAAGCTGTTTTGGTCGGGATTTCCTTCCTTCCAGTCCCCATTAAACACCTGGGTGGAGACTGGCAATTAGTAGATTAATGTCTCGCCAAAGAACACGAGCGTCATGGCAGGACTCAAACCGCGCATCATGTGATC
Source organism: Mesocentrotus franciscanus (assembly GCA_037976565.1). NCBI lineage: Eukaryota > Metazoa > Echinodermata > Echinoidea > Camarodonta > Strongylocentrotidae > Mesocentrotus > Mesocentrotus franciscanus. The sequence continues at coordinate 11,844,646 of CP137684.1, forward strand.
CTCTGTTCGACGACGTATCAACTAGACAACGATACCTCTAAAGCCTCTCAATGCGTCAACATCGAGTTCGCGCTACTAATGAAAATAATAAATTACATGGTGCTAAAACAGAGTACCATTTACATTTGAGCAAGCCTAGTAAGGCTCATTGTGTTTTGGTTCAAGGTGTCTGGCAATCATATCTATTAAGTTTGGTTGGTAACAATGGAACAATAATAAAGCCCGTGCTCCGTGTCCAATTTTCAATTAACTGATCCCCGATTTCTAACAAACAATAGAAAGTCAAGGCGATACTCGTTGGAGGATGAAGGATTGGACAAAAGCATAATATTTTAACGACGAAATAATACATTTTCTTTTTAAGAGGCAGGTTTTATAGTGAGAGTCATTGAGGCCAAAATGATTGTAAATTTTAGACGATAAAGATGAGGATGATGATGATGATGACGATGATGATGATGTTAACAATAATAATGATAATAATAATAATAATTATAATGATAATGATAATAGTAATAATCATCATAATAATAATCATATAAAATATTCTTCTTCTTTCAGTCAGCTGGCGCTAGCTGCGCTGCTGTGGCCATCACAAGTTTATGCCATCCTTCTCTGTCTGCTGTTGCTCTTGTTGCCTCTGTCAGATTTTTCACTGTCCATATGAGGATTTCTATCAACCTGGAAATCCACTGTTCCTGTTATAAGTGGCTTTCCGAAACCATCCCTTCTTATTACATAGCCAAAAAACTGCAATTTCCTTCTGGCGATTCACTTTCGGAGCGACATCTCTGTACCCAGCTTGTCCAGTACCAATCGGTTAGTTCTTCTGTCTGTCCACGGAACCCTCAGTATTCGTCGATAAACCCACATTTCAAACCCATCTACCTTATTTTCATCTCTTCTAGTCATAGTCCAGTTCATTCTACCAACGTTCACAAAATAATATAGTATTAATGACTGCTTTGAGAGAAATAGTTGTTTTTATACGCTCAAGGGAAGGTTACAATTGTGCTATTGCCCGAGGCGTGCCGAGGCCAATAGCCCAATTGTAAACTTCCCGAGAGCGTATAAAAACAACTATTTCTCGAATATTAAAGCAGTCATTAATACTTTTATATGCCGAAAAATAGTCAACTTACCAATCAACTGGTAGAACAGGAAGAGCAGAAATAAATACTAAATACACATAGAATCTAGTTAGTGTTAGATCTAATAATATATTCAAATCTGTTGTTGAGAGGCACTGGAAAACCCATCCACTCAAGTTTTCACCCTATCAGAGACTACCCAACGTGACGAGGGGCAAATAAGCTACAAGCTTTACGTCTCTACATCCAAGTAAAGTAGTCTAGACTACGTCTACCGCGGTGCGGTAAAGTTTAATACTCAGTACAATGTCAATGACAGTAGATCTCTAGACCCCTCTAGTACACAACAATTAATGTGTGGGACTCCACTGACTGGATTTGACTATCATAATATATTAGACCTTACATTGGTGTGCTTGCTGTCAGCAGAATTAATCAAGTCTTGCATTTGATCATCATCAAGAAGTTGAAATCTTGGGAGAGTTTCTTCAGCCATTTTTGCCTTGTTTGGAATTCAGTACGATAGAGATTGCCGTACGGTCGTCTGCGCTACGATGTATTAAAAATTGGTAAATTAAGCTAGCGACCGATTATTCGCACACTTATGGTGTCCGTGCTCGCACAAACCAGTTTTTAACACGTAAACCAATGGGTATTTCAGCAAGACTGAACTAATTCCCGGTAATTGGAACTTTGCCGGGATTTTTAAACTATTTTTTAAACTATTACATGGTTTTGGCATTTTTCGGGAATAGTTAAAACAACGACTGCAATTTCGACCAATCAGATGGCTGGATTTCTTAAGTGAGGTATATAAATAACATTATACCCATAGCAGCCATCAAATCTAAAACTATCACTCTGACAAAAGAGCAAAAAATACAATATTTTGGGATTAGCCTGCCGAGCTACTAGCACGAAGAACTGGCTTTTATTTCACAGTATTTTCACAATACAAGTATTGTGACATTACAAAAATATATCACGATAATTGTATATGTAACATTGCTAGAATGTACATCAGGCATGTTAGGCTTTTTCAAAAATTAATCGTATAAATCTAACGTCCTGTGCTAACCCTAACTTAGCCCGGGGTTAAAAAGAAAACAGATGAAACTAGAAAAGCAAAACTTTGAAACAAACCTATGGCTATCTTACCTATCACTAACAGAATATTATACATACATTTTGAGTTTGATAACTTTAGGTTGTTCCTTTTTGGAATATTACAATTTGTATAGGTTAAATTCATATATTTAAAGTAAATGAAAGATGTGCTGGTATGCATTCAGTGGTAGGCTAGAATGATTATTCTCATTCACCGCTCCATTCTCATGCATCTTCCCCTCTTCATATCTAAATTAACAGCCACTTACACAGCGGAAATCTAAAATTCCATCACGCATGCCTAAAAACAATTAGTGTTCTCACGTATTGCCGTATAAACAACATTTGCCAGCTATGCTTTGTAACGCTGGCAGATACATTGTCTCACTTCTATATGTAGCAATGGGAATTATAGATGTCAATTACATCTTTAACTTTAGACTATTGTTTATTCCCCGGCTCCTCCTGATATTTGCCATATTCTGAGTTGTATTCCTTGCCATTGCTAATCTCCTTTTCATTTTGTCTCACTTGATCCTTTAGCACTAACAAGTGATCCCAGGTATATAAATCCTGGACTTCACCAAGTTTTCCTCGATCCAAAAGAAAGTAATTCAAGTCTCTCCGATTACTGTCTTTTACTAATATCTTTGTTTTCTGTGTGTTTAAGAGGAGATTATTTTCATAACTGGCCAGTTTTGTACTTCTCAGCATGTCCAGCAGCTTTTCCCTGCTGGTACATTTTAAATTTGTTTCATCTGCGTACCTGAGATTGTGCCTTCGCTGTCCTCCGTTTTCCACTCCGCCTTCAAAATCTTCAGCCACTGTTTTATCTTCTGAGCCGAGTAAATATTGAATAGGTTTGAAGACAATATTCATCCTTAGTATTTTGCTTCCATGGACAAGAAGATTGATGGTTCTATGATTAGAACATTCTTTCTGATTGCCTCTCTTTGGTAAAGGTATGAAAATAGCTCTGCACCAGGCTTTGGGCCATTCTTCATTCTCCCATATTTTGATACATAGCCACCACAAGAGATCAATACCTATTTCACCTGTTGCTTTCCATACTTCAATAGGTATATCATCCATTCAGGGAGATTCACCATTATATATGCTGTTCAAAGACCATTCAACTTCCGATCTCATTGGAGGTGGTTCTCTGTCTTCCCCCATCCTGTATGTTGTCTCTCTGACATGACTCACTGCTGCTGTACAAAGCCCTGCAGGAATCTGCCCATCTCCGTTTTATGTCCATTTCCTCGGTAAGAGTTTTACCATTTTTGTCATTCACAGCATCAATATTCATGCTGCTATCTCCATTAATCTCTTCTACAAGTTTGAGGGTACTCCTGGCCTTCCCAATATTAGAGGAAGATGCATGATAATATTATGCTTAATATTATTATTTATTATTATTATTATAGTCATTGTTGGGTGATATGCCGCGGAGCGTGGCAGAGCACCTATTGATTTCGTCAGAATCTATCTTTTTTCTTCTTCTTTCTTTCTGTATGGATTTTGTCCGATTCATTTCTCATGAATGACATGGTTAATGTCAATGAAATTTTCATGAATATTAATCCTAACGAAGGGATTTTTTTTTAAATTACTGATACGTGACGTCCTCTAGGCGCCATTTTGTCAATTTCTATTACTGACCATATTTCCGAGATACATTGTCATTTCTGAATGATATATTATATACATAAACTTGACGTCGTGGGTCAACTTTTGGTAACACCAATGCCCGTGCGCGCTTTATGTCGGACGCGTACGCGTGCCTCAATATTTAAAGTTGGTCAAATTGCTTATTGGACCAATTTACTACACATTTCAGAGCTTTTTGAACATTTGAGCATGCGTGCGCGTTTTTGCCTGTGCCGTCCGTTATGAATGTATTAATTCAATTTTGTTCACTTGTATTGTGTTGCTGATATGTACTATTCTTAGCAATTACAAATCACTTTTAGCCATTATTGACCTTAATTTAACTCACAGACGTTCGTTAAACCTCAAAATTTACGCACGCGCGCATATGCCAAAAATTGCTAAAAGTGGTAAAAGAGTACCTATTTTGAATCCGCTATAGCTTTTCAGAATGGCTAGTTAACCCTATTTTTTTCTTCATATTTTGATAGGGTGTGAATTGGAGATGCAATTTCATGTATCAAGTATGCTGTTAGAATGCTATGACGTCAACATAGCGCCACTTAAAGGAAAACAATTGAATTTGATTCGATTATGTAATATTTGCCGTTGTTGTTTTGGATATATCTCGTCTATTTCTAATTTGATATCTCCCATATTTTGTTATGTTGTAGCTGAGACCTTATTCTACAAATGCACTAGATTCAATTTCTGATCAGAAGACAGGATCGTGGTCATAATTCCGATTTAAGGTGAAGACTGCAAAATCTGGCATTATGGTTTCTACTTGTACGTGAATATCAAAGGAGGATGGGATTTTTTTTTCAAAGTCCGAATTTCTCATTGACTCTGTGTTATTAGGTGATCGGCCGCGTAGTGTAGCAAATCTCCTAATGAGTGTAGTGTTTCAACACCTCTCTCTCTCGATCTGTCGATCTCACTACCATACAACTTTCTTCTTCTTCTTACTTTCGCCGACATATAAACATCTGACCACAAGTCCTCTGGTTCGGATTAACGCTCCTTCTACTCGTTATCCTTATAACCGACCCACCCAAGCCGCCATCAAAACGTGATACATGTACTTGGCTGGATCGTTAATCTAAACATGCAGTCTAGCCTTTTGGTGTCATGGTCAGATTCGGTGAATGCCACTTGGTTCTTACTAATCTCTATCGATACTTTATCTCTCTTACAATTCTGATCTACACATTTTCTCCTCACGATTCTCGACTGTCACCATCGCTTTTCTTGCTTCTCTCAGTCCTCTGTACGATCCGACATATTCGTATAATAAATAATCAGAACTTTAATCATTAAAAACGACGTGTTATTTTTTTAATTTGTTCACCTACTCATGTCATTAATTTAATGGTACCAGGATTGTACCAAACAATAGTCAGCACAATCATTTCTACTATTTCTACATCCTTGATTACTAAAAGTGCTTCTACATAGGCGTGTTATATGAGTGGAGAGTGGACATTTTTTTAAACACCAAATCTCCCATCGAGTTTCTACATGTGTTATGTCTCGATCAAAGTGGCAGATCACCTAAGTCGGCTCCGTAACGAATTCCATGTCTAGTTTTATTATTAATGTTGGTTTTATTTTATTATCATTATCACCATTATTATAATTATTATTTTTACTACTAATATTATTATTACTACTATTATTATTATAATCATCATCATCATCATCATCATCATTATGAATATTTTGTATTTCAGCAGTGCTCCTGATCAGATCTTTCACTATAGTAAACTCAATATCCCAAGCAATAATGTTGGATACTTGCACAAGGAGTACGAGTTGCACCTGTTACTTTAGTACTTGTATCATTAATATCTCAAATCAAAAAATTATTCTAGTTATCGTAATTTCCTTATAATTGATATGTATTGTATATACAATTGGATTTTGAATTGAATTTGAATTTTTTCTATTTTCACATGCTCGAATGTATACAGAAAACAAAAAATATATAGCAACATTGAGGATTTTACATCTGTAAACAATATTATGAAAATTGCAATAGTTTAGTTACATTAATGACAACTGAACAAATTTGAATTTTAACATTTTTGAAGGTAAGACTATTTCTATGTGACATGTGAAAATGAAGGGCTAATTGAAAAGCGTAGCTTGTAATGGTAAGCCCGTCTTAAAAACTACGTCTCAATATTAGTTCGCTAAATAATTATTTATAATCATCAACAAAGTATGAAGCTATGGTTTTTGTTAAGTGTTTAACAAAGAAATGACGATTGCGTATAATAGTTTGTATACTAAACACGGTCGCAAAGACTCTTGAAAAACCAATTTCGAAAAATCCCACTGTGGCAGTTTCAGTAGTCTGCCCATCATAGTACTAGTATAAATAATATCTCAAATCAAAATCATTTCTATATGATTAAAAAAACGCGGTGGCTTTGCAGCATCATATCAGAGCGAGCCTTTACAAGACAGGGCCCAAATTGATATGTATTGTATATACAATTAGATTGTACATAAAGCACGATCGCAGAGACTTTTGAAAATCACACTGTGGCAGTTTCAGTAGCTGCTCATCACCCATTGGAGTGCGCAAACATTACAATAACGCATTACGTAATAAGAACTTGGATATACAAACTTATATTGGCCTTAAGTTGATTTTTCGAAAGGCTTTGTTATCATGTTACAAAGAAATTGATATAAGTATAACAATAATTCTATAATTCAATCAGTAAATCAATTAATCAATTAATCATTTTGAATGGAATGTGAATCAATCAATCAATCAATCAATCAGTAAATCAATAATTCAAACAATCAATCGATCAATGAAGCATATTGATATGTGATTTTGCAATATCATCCGCTGTCATATCTATCCAGTATATACCATATACCACATTTCATCAACAAGGCGATACCATTATTAGTAAAACAGACGCCATGTGTTTTAGTCGTAAAACAAAGGAAACCCAGTTTATGTATATGTATTTGTTTTAAAAAAAAAGGAAAAACCGTTAGTGTTCGTTTTTGCCAATAGACGCGTTTACTCATTTTATCTTTACTTCTTAAACAAAAGTTGTTCTTGACGATTCAAAACCTTGTCAGAGGCTTTCCAGACATACTTCCTTAATCCATAGAGGTGACATTATGCATATGACAGGTGAATTGATTAGTTGGTAAACACGGGTTAGGGAGAGGAACATGCATACATTGAACTATACATTAGTATAAAAAAAGGTCTATAGAGTACCAAAGTGTGACGTCATACTGGCCAAGATGTCAAGATTGCTGGTTCCAAACAATTTTGTGCTAAACAATGGTATGGTGATCACACCTGCCCCAAACCCTGAATTTGCCATGTTCCAGCCCGTGGCTTGAATAATTTCGTGGGCTTTGTTGTTTAGCACCAGTAACCTGGACGACGAGCGTATTCATTCAAGCAACGGGCTGGAGCAGGTCAAATTCAGTGTTTGGCGCTGGTGTGGTCCCAGTGCCATTATTTAGCACAAAATTGAGTCTATTCAGTTGACAGTCTCCACCATCCCGTTTCCTTTACAAGAAAACACAATCGAACGAAATTCTTTCAGCCTCCACAAATAAACCAAAGAGTTCGCTATCCAGTTAAAAGCCGTTACCAGTGTTACCAAAAATATGAAACATGGGCCCGAAGAGGACGCCTCATTGGCAAAGAACGTCTTCGTAACGAAAAGCTTAAGAGATAGAGCACATGTCATGGTGCCGGCGATCAAAGACGTGCCATAGACAATAGCAAAGGTGCGCAGGACTCGCTTGTTGTCTTCCTTCCTTTCCTCCATCTCACAATTATCGCATCGCGTCTTGGCCACCACGCCATAAATCAGACTCAGACATACCCCTGTGAGAACGAACACGGGGAGCGTCAAGATGAAGACGGCTAGCTCTCCATTAAACTCGCCATACTTGTCCAAATAGCCGATGGGAAACAAAACGCCGGCGCAGATTACCCACGATGCGACGGCCACGACGACGCATCTCGCCGTGGTGATGATGTTCTTCACCCCGAAGGGGTCGACGCGGATAGTGATGAGCTGGTACAGGGCTACGAAGAGGATGTTGATCACGGAAACGAGCAGGGGCGTCGTTAAGAAAATGCGTATGATTTCCAATTGTATGTGATCCTGTATGGAGAGATTGTTTAAAGTTTTGAATACACTCTAACTTTCAGGTGTTCGAACAAAAATATAAATAAACTAATGAAAATAAAAATCATGATGATAACAATGATAATAATAATAAAAATAATAATAGTAATAATGACAATAATAACAAATTGAAGAAGAAGAAGTAGAAGAAGAAGAGTGATAATAATAATAATAATGATAATAATAATAATAATGATAACAATAATAACCACAACATTAATACAAATAATAATACCATGTTGCCCATAAAGTTGGAATAATTTTTCCTAACTTCTTTCATTAAATGATTGTCACAATATTGTTTAATCGTGACAGATAGAGTTCATATCTTCTCAGAAATTAATTGATCAATCTCTATGTCTTATTATAGATGTATTAATAATGATAATAATTTTAGAACAATAATGTAAATAAAAACAATAAAACTAATAATAATAATAATAATAATTAAAATCGTGGTTATACAATTGATAACAATAACAAAAGTAACAAGAAGAACAGGAGGAAGGAGGAGGAGAAGAAGAAGAAGAAGGAGAAAAAGAGGAAGAAGAAGAAGGCGGAGAAGAAGAGGAGTAAAAGAAGATGAAGACGGAGAAGAAGAAGGAGAAGAGAAAAGAACAATATTGAGAACAGTGTTAGTGAAGTGTATTAAACAAGAAAAGGGCACAGAATACGAGTTTACACGAATATGTAACCACACTTTAAGTACATAGCGGTATTACAGAAGAAATTGACAAAACATCAATACTATTTATTAAAATTGTACACCTACCAATCCAACGTTTATTGCTACAGGATGACAGATGAGACTAACTAGGTCCGCCAAGATGATGTTGAACTGGAAGATGAATCGTCGTTGGCGAAGGCGACGATGACAGAGAATGAACACCAGACTGAACGTCGAGAGGAGAAAAGCGATGCCGAGAGTCAGGTACAAAACGATTTTATTAGCTGTAGTACTTTCGTTACAATCGAAGCCAAGATCGAGTTGAGAATTATTGGAACTCATCTTAATGGTGAATTTTTTTAAATCTATTGTTCTTATTCGTCAGGCGTGATATCCTGAAAGAATATAGCGTGATCGGGTAAATAACAATTATAACCTGTATATAAAGCCCATTAAATGGACACAAGAAAAGCGTTTTTTTTTGTTTTACAGAAGGTCTTTGTATGCAGGTTCCTTAAATCACGGTGTCAATGAAAAAACACAGTTCATGAGTATTTGAAATGTGGTCTTTAAAGCCGGAGGTTCTCTCTGTACAAGTGGTCGCTAAAGCAGGTTTGGTCGGGATTTCCTTCCTTCCAGTACACTTTTAACACTTGCAAGGAGACTGGCAATTAGTAGATTAATGCAGGGACGTGATAGAGAAGGACTGGAATCAAGCCGCTCTCCTTTGACCCCATGCTTCACGCCGCCGAAAAGTTATGCGCTTATCTGCAACTGTTGACCAGGTGGTAAGATAAAAGAGCGCATGAAATTTCAGGATTTTGAATTCCTACATCAGAAAATGGTATCGCAGCAACTGTTCGCTGTCCCTTTCAATGATTTCTCATCCATTGTTGAATGTGTAAAGAGTAGAACAAGCGAACACAAACTTGTGTAATTTCATCCTTTTTAACTTCAAAATATAAAAACACGCGAAAACACGCATTAGCAAACTTAATGTTGTTAAAGATTGTAAATCATGGATTAAATAACGGGACATTAAAACATGCACAAATTAGCGCATTATCCTAAAATATTGAGTTTTTGTCAGGATGTAATTTTCTTTTACCAACTCTGGCACACAAATTATAGGAAGGACGGAGTACTAAATTTGAAAATTTGTTTGATGCACTTTTCCCAATACAATCCCCAAATAAAATTTTTGATTTACACTGAAATTTTGCCGGTAATTTAATATTTTGTAATAAATGTAAAACTGGTGCCTGGCTTCCGAAAGTCCCCGCAGTGGAAGCGCGGTTCGGAGCATGGAACTTCAAAGCCAAGTGGAATGTTACACATCCCATTGTTACGCTTTAGAACTCACGAATGAGTTTGAATAAATTACAAGAGTTTCACCTCCTTTCTTTCACCTCCCTGATTAATGTCTCCCCAAAGAACACGAGCGTCATGGCAGGACTCTAACCGCGCATCATGTGATCCCCTGTTTGATGACGTATCAACTAAACCTCTAAAGCTTCTCAATGCATCAGTTAACATCAAGGTCGCGCTACTAATGAAAATAGTTAATTATAAGGTGCTAAAATAGAGTATCATTTACATTTGAGCAAGCCTAGTAAGGGACATTGTGTTTAGGTTCAAGGTGTCTGGCAATCCTATCTATTGAGCGAGGTTGGTAACAATGGAACATTTAAAAAAGCCCGAGCTCCATGTCCTATTTTTAATTAACTGATCCCCGATTTCTAACAAACAATAGAAAGTCAAGGCGATACTCGTTGGAGGATGAAGGATTGGACAAAAGCATAATATTTTAACGACGAAATAATACTTTTTTTTTTTAGAAACAGGTTTTATAGTGAGAGTAATTAAAACAAGAATGATTATTATTATTAGATGATGAAGATGAGGGGGATGATGATGATGATGATAGCAATAATAACGATAATAACAATAGTTATGATAATAATAATAATGATATCAATATTAATAATAATAATAAAAAGGAATAGCATATGTTGATACATAGCCGCCACAAGATATCAATACCTATTTCACCTGTTGCTTTCCATACTTCAATAGCTAGGTATATCATCCATTCCAGGAGATTTGCCATTACCTTTGTGGTTCAAAGCCCATTCAACTTCCGATCTCAGTGGAGGTGGTTCTGTGTCTTCCCCATATTGTATGTTGTCTCTCTGACATGACTCACTGCTGCTGTACAAATCTCTGCAGGAATCTGCCCATCTCCGTTTTATGTCCATTTCCTCGGTAAGAGTTTTACCGTTTTTGTCATTCACAGCATCAATATTCATGCTGCTATCTCCATTAATCTCTTTTACAAGTTTGAGGGTACTCCTGCCCTTTCCAGTATTAGAGGAAGATGCATGATAATATTATCCTCAATATTATCATTTCATTAATGTAATCATTGTTATTATTATTATTGTTATTATTATTTGTATTATTATCATCAGCACCATCATCATTATGATTATTATTACTGCTATTATTATTATTGTTATCGTTATCATAACCATTATAATTAGTATTATCATTATTAATAGTATTATTATTAGGTGGTCTGTCAACGACAGACCACCTATTGTTTTCGTCAGAATTTTCTTTCTTCTTTATTCTTTATTTTTATTTATTTGCACACTTTTTTGTTAACAGGATAACTCAAGATCAGTTTAGTCAATTTCGTTCAATTTTGGCACAGTCATAGGTCATTGCCATAAGACGTGACAGGAACATTTTCAAGGTCATCAAGTCTTAATGACGTCATCCAGGCGCCATTTTGTGTTTTTTGGGGTACTTTCAACTCATGATCATATCTTCATAACGGAAAGGCATTTCTTATTGATATTTATCATGATCAAGGTCAATATCCGTCCGGTCAATTTCAGGTCAAAAAAAACGCGCGCGCGCAAAATTTCAAAATGCTCCACATTGTCTCAGATTCATTTTGCATACGTTTTAGGCCATTACGCGAAAAACGCCAAAACGAAAAACGCCAAAAAACGCCAAAAACGCGCACACGCGCATGCGCGCGCGTTTTCGCGCGTACTGGCACTTTGCAACATAGAATCGCCGAATTTTCTCTGTCATCATATTTGGCACATTTTTCCAAACATTTTGATACTTTGTTCACCTTTTTCTGACCAGTAATAACGCAATGAGCGTCCGTTCAAGAAACATGTCCGTGCGCGCGAGCTCTTGTAATACATAGCATAAATGGGCAAAAACATGCCTACACAAAATCCATTGTAACTCTTCAGAATGGATGGGAACTCCCAATTTTTTTTCCTATTTGGATATATTATGAGTCGGAGATATGATTTAATGTCTCATTTGACCCTCAATTAACTCATGACGTCATCATAATGGCCTCCGAACTCAAAATTTCAATTTGCATATTATGACGTTAGCATATTTTTGGAAAATTGATTGTATCTCTGTAAATATTGATCGATTTTCTTCCAAATTTTGATATGTTCTAGCTGAGACAATTGTCTACAAATGCAGTCTCACGATTTTTCATTTTGACAAAGGCATCATGGCGTATTTTTGCGATTAAAGGAGGCATGTCAATTTTTCACATTTTGCGTGTATTCTCTATGGGACATGACTTTTTCTCAAAACTGGATTCTACATTACCGTCTTTCGCGAGCAATATCTCCGTCGTTTTAGTTTTGTTTTCGCTGAGCTTTGAGTATGTTGTAGCTGAGACAATAAGCTATCACATGCCGGGATCATGCTCATATTTCACTTGCAAAGTGGGATTTGAGAATTCCATTTTCCGTTCACGTGTAATGTCTATGTGGATTATTTTGGTATAGTGGTCATAGCACTTGCCTCCCATTCCGGCGACCCAAGTTCGATTCCTGGTGGGTCATTTTTTTTTTTTTTTTTGCCGTCGTTTTAAATTTGATTTTATGATCTTCTTCGACTATTATAACATATTATCATATACAATCACAAACAATGTAATAAAATGCCTAATTTTGCGTGTTATATCTATGGGAGAGGAATGTCAATCGTTTGAGTACAACCCTATGGGAAATCTGGTTCCTTGTCGTGTATTAAACCTAATATAGGGTTTATCTCCCAACTCTGCTACAATATCAAATCACCTTGCTAGTCTCCTTCCCAGACGTTTTTACTTTTTTCAGTTATTCAGCCCAGGTATATGCATGTTTACGTCTCTCCCGTGGACATAGAATTGTTTACTTGTCTATACTTCTCTCTTTCTCTATATTAAATTCTATTTATGCTGGATATATTGAATGCATCGTTCTCCATTGCATCTCTCTCTTTCTCCTCTCTCTTGCTCTGTTTCCCTTCTCCTCTCTTATATTGCCCCTCTCCTTCTCTTGCTCTGTCTCTGCATATATATCTCTCTCTACTCTTTTACCCTCTCCCTCTCTCTCTGCCTCCCTCTACCTCGACCTCTTGCCTTGCCTCCCTCTTATTCTCTTGCTCTGTCTCCCTCTGCCTCTGCCCTTCTCTTTTTCTTCTCTCTCACCCTCTACCTCTCCCGCCTCTGGTTCTCGTTCTCCTTCTATTATGTCTTGTAATGTTCCTTAATTTTCTATAGCTCTGCCCTTTGCCCTTTGGCCTTGGAACTCAAAATACGAATTTGCATATTATGACGTCAGCATATTTATGGAAAATTGATTGTATCTGTAAATATGGATCGATTTTCTTCCAAATTTTGATATGTTGTAGCTAAGACAATTTTCTACAAGATCAGTTATTCAGATTACATAACAGACCACCTAATTCGTCCTCATGACGAATTACATTTCTAGTTGTTATTATTATTGTTGGTATTGTTATCATCATTGTTATTATTTTTATTATTACTACTATTTGTATTATTATAATCATCATCATTATCATCCTCCTCATCATCATCATCATTATAGTCATAATTAATATTATGTATTGCAGCAGTGCTCCTGCTCAGATCATTTATTTTGGTAAACTCAATATCCCAAGCAATAATGTTGAATACCTGTACTAGGAGAACGAGTTGCACCTGTTTGATGGCTCAGCAGTAGAGTAGTGGTCTCGTAACCGGGAGGTATTGTATATACAATTGAATTTTGAATTGAATTTGAATTTATTTATTTCACTTGCTCGAATGTATACAGAAAAAAAAAACAATATAACAACATTGAGGATTTTACATCTGTAAACAATATTATGAAAATTGCAATATTTTAGTAACATTATTGACAACCGAACAAATTTCACAGTTTGAACATTTTTGAAGGTAAGACTATTTCTTTGTGACATGTGAAAATGAAGGGCTAATTGAAAAGCGTGGCTTGTAGTGGTAAGCCCCTCTTAACTACTTAAGTATGTCTCAATATTAGTTCGTTAAGTAATTATTCTTATCATCAATAAAGTATGAAGCTATGTTTTCTTTTCTTTTTTTTTGTGTTTAACAAGAGAAATGACAATTGTGTACATTAGTTTGTACACAAAGCACGGTCGCAAAGAATTTTGAAAAATCCCCCTGTGGCAGTTTCAGTAGTCTGCCCATCATAGTACTAGTATAATTGATATCTCACATCCAAATCATTTCTATATGATAAAAAAACGCTGTGGTTTTGCAGCGTCATATCTTCAAAACGAGGCTTTACAAGACAGGGCCCAAATTGATATGAATTGTACATTGTATATAAAATTGGGTTGTACACAAAGTACGATCGCAGAGAATTTCGAAAAAAATCACACTGTGGCAGTTTCAGTAGCCTGCTTATCACCCATTGGAACGCACAAACATTACAATAACGCATCACGTAACAATGAATTGGGTATACAAACTTATATTGGCGTAAATCTGATTTTCTATCCTGTTACAAAGAATTACAAAGAATGATATAAATATAACAGTATTTCAATCAATCAATCAGTAAATCAATAAATCAATTAATCATCTTTAAATGAATATGAACGAAATCAATCAATCCATTAATTAATCAGTAAAATAAATAATTCAAACAATCAGTCGATCAAAGAATTATATTGATATGTGATTTTGCCATATGATCCGCTGTCAAATCTATCCAGTATATACCGTATGCCTCATTTCCTCAACCAGGCGATAACATTATAAGTAAAACAGACACCATGTGTTCTAGTCGTAAAACAAAGGAATCCAAGTTTATGTACATGTATTTGTTTTTAAAAAAGGAAAAGGAAAAAAACCGTCAAAAGCCAATAGCAATTCAAACGCAATAGACGCGGTTACTACAATTATCCATACTTCTGGAGCTAAAGTTGTTCTTGACGGTTTAAAACCTTGCCAAACATACTTCCTTGATCCATATAGCTGACATTGTGCATATAACAGGTGAATTGATAAGTTGGTAAAAACGGGTTAGGGAGAGAAACATGAATGAATTGAACTATACATGAGTAAAAAGGTCTATGAAGTACCGACGTGTGACTTCATACTTGCCAAGATGTCAAGATTGCCGGTTCCAAACAACTTTTTTGTGAAACAATGATGTGATGATCACAATAGCCCCAAACATTGAATTTTCCCTGCTCCATCCCTTGGCTTGAATAATTTAGCGGGCTCTGTTGTTTAGAACAAGTAACCTGGACGACCAGCAAAATCATTCAAGCAACGGGCTGAAACAGGTGAAATTCAGTGTTTGGCGCTGGTGTGGTCCCCGTGCCATTATTTAGCACAAAATTGATTGGAATCAGCAACCTTACAATTTGACGAGTAGGCCTATGGCGTCACGCTGCGCTAGTCTATTCAGTAGACAGCCTCCACCCTCCCGTTTCCTCTACAAGAAAACACAATCGAACGAAACTCTTTCAGCCTCCACAAATAAACCACAGAGTTTGCTATCCAGTTAAAAGCCGTTACCAGTGTTACCAAAAATATGAAACAAGGGCCCTCATCGGACGCCTCATAGGCAAAAGACGTGCCCGTAACGTAAAGCTTCAGAGATAGAGCACATGTCATGGCGCCAGCGATCAAAGATGTGCCATATACAATAGCAAAGCTGCGCAGGACTCGCTTGTTGTCTTCCTTCCTTTCCTCCATCTGAACATTATCGCATCGCGTCTTGGCCACCACGCCATAAATCAGACTCAGACATACCCCTGTGAGAAGGAAAACGAGGAGCGTCAATATGAAGACGGGTAGCTCTGCTTCAGACACTGAGTCGTCCAAATAATCGATGAGAAACAAAACGCCGGCGCAGATTACCCACGATGCGACGGCCGCGACGACGCATCTCGCCGTAGTGATGATGTTCTTCACCCCGAAGGGGTCGACGCGGATGGTGATGAGCTGGTACAGGGCTACGAAGAGGATGTTGATCATGGAAACGACCAGGGACGTCGTTATGAAAGGGCGTATGACCCAAACTTGATCCTGTATGGAGAGATTGTTAAAAGTTTAGGATATACTCTAACTTTCAGGTGTTAGAACAATAATATACATAAATCAATGAAAATAAAAATCATGATAACAATGATGATGATGATAATAATAATAATGATAATAATAGTAATAATAACAATAATAATAATTAGAAGAAGAAGAAGAAGAGTAATAATTTTAATTATAATGATAACAAATATAATAATAATAACCACAACAATAATAATAATAATTTATACTGTTGCCCATATAGTTGGAATAAATTTCTTAACTTCTTTCATTAAATGATTGTAACAATATTGTTTATTCGTGACAGGTAGAGTTCATATCTTCTCAGAACTTCATTGATCTAACTCTATGATTCATTAGATTGATCAATACATTTCTAGAACATATAAACTTTATTTATCAAGAATAAATCATATTTGCACAATCACTTCATGAAAACGGATTCGGGAAAAAATTATTCTAGCTATATGGGCTAGAGTGTATTTATAATGTTAATAATTTTAGAACAATAATGTAAATAAAAACAATAAAACTAATGATAATAATTATCACAATAATGATAATAATAATAATAATAATAATAATAATAATAATAATAATTAAATCGTGGTTATACAATCGATCACAATAACAAAAGTAACAAGAAGAACAGGAAGAAGGAGGAAGAGAGGGAGAAGGAGAAGAAGAGGAAGAAGAAAAAGAAGAAGACGGAGAAGAAGAAGAGTAAAAGAAGATTGAGACGGAGAAGAAGAACAAGAAGAAGAAGAGAAAAGAACAATCGTGAGAACAATAATAGTGAAGTGCAGCATTAAACAGGAAAAGGGCACAGCATACAAGCTTACACAAATATGTAACCACATTCAGTTCATAACGATATTACAAAAAAAATTGACAAAACATCACTACTATTTATTAAATTGTACACCTACCAATCCTAAGTTTATTGCTACAGGATGACAGATGAGACTAACTAGGTCCGCCAAGATGATGTTGAACTGGAAGATGAATCGTCGTTGGCGAAGGCGACGATGACAGAGAATGAACACCAGAGTGAACGTCGAGAGGAGAAAAGCGATGCCGAGAGTCAGGTACAAAACGATTTTATTAGCTGTAGTACTTTCGTTACAATCGAAGCCAAGATCGAGTTGAGAATTATTAGAAGTCATCTTAATGGTGAATCTTTTTTAATCTATTTTTTCCTTAGTCGTCAGGCGTGATATCCTGAATGAATATAGCGTGATTAGGTAAATAACAATATTAACCTGTATATAAAGACCATTACATGGACACAAGACAAGCGGTCTGTTTCTAACAGATGGTCTTTGTATGCAGGTTCCTTACATCACGGTGTTAATGACAAAACACAGTTCAAGAGTATTTGAAATGTCTTTAAAGCCGTAGGTTCTCTCTATACAGGTGGTCGCTAAAGCAGGTTTGGTCGGGATTTCCTTCCTTCCAGTACCCTTTTAACACCTGCATGGAGACTGGCAATTAGTAGATTAATGTCTCGCCAAAGAACACGAGCGTCATGGCAGGACTCAAATCGCGCATCATGTGATCCTCTGTTCGACGACGTATCAACTAGACAACGATACCTCTAAAGCTTCCCAATGCATCAATTAACATCAATGTCGCGCTACTAATGAAAAAAGTTAATTATAAGGCGCTAAAATAGATTACCATTTACATTTGAGCAAGCCTAGTAAGGGACATTGTGTTTAGGTTCAAGGTGTCTGGCAATCCTATTGAGTGAGGTTGGTACCAATGGAAAAATTTTAAAAGCCCGAGCTCCATGTCCAATTTTCAATTCACTCATCCCCGATTTCTTGCAAACAATAAAAGTCAAGGCAATAATCGTTGGAGGATGAAGGATTGAACGGAAGCATAATATTTTAACGACGAAATAATACATTTTTTTAAAGAAACAGGTTTCATAATGAGAGTAATTAAACAAGAATTGTTGTAATTATTAGACGATTAAGATGAGGATGATGATGATGATGGTGATGATGATACAATAATAATGATAATAATAATAGTTATGATAATATAATAATAATAATAATAATGATAATAGTAATAATAATAATCATATAAAACATTCTTCTTCTTTCAGTCGGGTGGCGCTAGCTACGCTGCTGCGGCCATCACAAGTATATGTCATCCTTCTCTGTCTGCTGTTGCTCTTATTGCCACTGACAGCTTTTTCCCTGTCCATATGAGGATGTCTTTCAACCAGAAAATAGCAGGTCTGCCTCTTCTTCGCCTGGTTTCCACTGTTCCTGTTATAAGTGACTTTCCGAAACCATCTCTCCTTGCTACATGGCCAACAAAAATTGCAATTTCCTTCTGGAGATACACTTTCCGAGCGACATCTCTGTACCCAGCTTGTCCAGTACCCATCGGTTAGTTCTTCTGTCTGTCCACCGAACCCTCAGTATTGGCCGATAAACCCACATTTCAAACGCATCTATCTTCTTTTCATCTCTTCTAGTCATAGTCCAGTTCATTCTACCAACGTTCACAACATAAATAACATTATACCCATAGCAACCATCAAATCTAAAACTATCACTCTGACAAAAGAGCAAAAAATACAATATTTTGGGATTAGCCTGCCCAGCTGCTAGCACAAAGAACTGGCTTTTATTTAACAGTATTTTCACAATACAAGTATTGTGACATTACAAAAATATATCACGATAATTGTATTTGTAACATTGCTAGAATGTACATCAGACATGTTATGCTCTTTCAAAATTAATCGTATAAATCTAACGTCCTGTGTTAGCCCTTACTTAGCCCGGGGTTAAAAAGAAAACAGAGATGAAACTAGAAAATGCAAAACTTTGAAACAAACCTATGGCTTTCTTACCTATCACTAACAGAATATTATACATACATTTTGAGTTTGATAACTTTAGGTTGTTCCTTTTTGGAATATTACAATTTGTATAGGTTAAATTTCATATATTTAAAGTAAATAAAAAGACGTGCTAGTATGCATTTAGTGGAAGGCTAGAATGTTTCTTCTCATTCACCGCTCCATTCTCAGGCTAGGATCTCCGGGGGGAGTTATGGGGTTTAAAACCCCCTCTTGGGCGGCAAAAAAAAAGGGGAAAGAAGAAAAAAAGAAAGAGAAAAGAACGCACACTGGAGAGAAACCGTTTCAAGTGCAAATATTGTGAGAAGATATTCAACTCATCTGGTAACTTAACCAAACACATGATAACTATGTATTAAACTGTTACTTGATTTAAAAAGACGTTATCATGCACTGCTTTTTATGGTCTCCATTGTGTTAGTGGATGCCAGGAAAACATCACTTACGGGGTTCAAATTAGCACCCCCAAAAAAAAAAAAAAAAAAAAAAATCGCCTCGCCGCTTCGCGGCTCGTGGACGATGCTCCGCATCGTCATTATTTTGGTCAAACCCCTCCTTAGCAAAAAGCTAAATTCGCCCCTGATTCTCATGCATCTTCCCCTTTCCATATCCAAATTAATAGCCACTTACACAGCGGAAATCAAAAATTCCGTCACGCATGCCTGAACACATTATTAGTGTTCTCACTTATTGCCGTATAAACAACATTTGCCAGCTATATACTTTGTAACGCTGACAGATACATTGTCTCACTGCAATATGTAGCAATGGGAATTAGAGATGTCAGTTATATCTTTAACTTTTGACTATTGTTAATTCCCCGGCTTCTCCGCATATTTGCCATTTTCTGAGTTGTATTCCTTGCCATTGCTAATCTCCTTTTGATTTTTTCACTTGATCCTTCAGCACTAACAAGTGATCCCAGATATATAAATCCTGGACTTCACCTAGTTTTTCTCCATCCAAAAGAAAGTCATTCAAGTCTCTCCGATAACTGTCTTTTACTAATATCTTAGTCTTCTGCGTGTTCAAAAGGAGATTCTTTTCATAACTGGCCATTTTTGTACTTCTCAGCACGTCCAGCAGCTCTTCCCTGCTGTTAGGCCTACATTTTAAAGTTGTTTCATCTGCGTACCTGAGATTGTGCCATTGCTGTCCTCCAATTTTCACCCCGCCTTCAAAATCTTCAGCCACAGTTCGTATATATATCTTCTGAGCTGAGTAAATATTGAATAATTATGTTTGAAGACAATATACATCTTTAGTATTTTGCTTCCATGCATGGACAAGAAAGCTGATGGTTCTATGATTAGAACACTCTTTCTGATTGCCATTCTTTTGTAAAGGTATGAAACTAGGCTTGCACCAGGCTTTGGGCCATTCTTCATTCTCCCATATTTTGAAACATAGCCGCCACAAGAGATCAATACCTATTTCACCTGTTGCTTTCCATACTTCAATGGGTATATCATCCATTCAGGGAGATTTACCATTATCTATGTGGTTTAAAGGCCATCCAACTTCCGATCTCAGTGGAGGTGGTTCTCTGTCTTCCCCCAACCTATATGTAAATTGTCTCTCTGACCTGACTCGCTGCTGCTGTACAAATCCCTGCAGTGATCTGCCCATCTCCGTTTTATGTCTATTTCCTCTGTCAGAGTTTTTTTCCATTTAATCATTCACATTATCAGTCTTTATGCTGCTATCTCCAGTAATCTCTTTTACAAATTTGAGGGTACTCCTGCCCTTCCCAGTATTAGAGGAAGGTGCATCTTAATATTATCCTTAATATTATTATTTTATTATTATAGTCATTATTAGGTGATTTGCCGCGAAGCAGATGATCAATTTTGCATTCCCCTTTCTCTTCACACATCAATTTTCCTCATTCCAATCTCTCTCTATCTCCTAGAACCTGTAACATATTCCTATCACAGTCATATCCCCATTTACCTCATAGGAAAGTAGAAGTTAAATTCAGAGATCGAGGTATCTAAATTACATATTATATTATTTTAAAGGTACCATAATTGTGTGGGGCGCGCTGTTGTAATGCATCTTACTGTTACAGTAATGAAGAAAAAATCCCTCTTTGAAATTCATGGTTTAAATTGATAACAGCAAACAAATGGTTAATTGTTTGTGCAACCATTAAAATGTAACCATTAGAAAATGCAACATAGTTGTTACAAAATACAAATGTAGCGAAAGTAAGAGGCATTCTAAAAATCTACAAATCGGTGAAAATTATACTCATTTTATTTGCACAATACAATAATATGTTCATCCTTTTACATGTATTTAAATTTGATTCTAATTTATACTACATGCATACGTGAGCACATGTGGGTTGTCATAAGCCTCCATGGATTTGCATTATTTTAACAAAGACATTATATTTACTCAATTATAAAATTTGATAGAAGCCAAAATGAAGTTCATGAGTTCGTCGAAAACATTGGCAAATTTCAACCAAGTTTATTCATCAAAACCAATACACCACATACAAGATGATTCTTGAAGACTTAGAAACAATGCATATCAAACAAATATTACACATTTGACGCATTCTATAAATGTTGCAATGAATAGAACTTTTGTAATATTGTGATACAAAACTAAAATCTACTTGCTCCATATGACGACTCATATATTTTGCATGCATAATTGACAAAAAAGATGGCAGTCTATGCACAAGGAATCGGCAACATAATAATATTTTTTAGAACAGGAAATACTCTTTTATCAGATAACACAAGCCAAGAGCACTTTCAAATGAAATCTCCTCTCAATTTAATTTATCGATACATAAGCCAAATTATTCATTTCTAAAGAATCAGCATCAACAATGAACTGGATCACAGAAGGTGATCATCCAGTGCCCTTCCTGATCAATTTAGAAAGACATTTCATAAATCTTTTAGAAAATCTTCAGATTATATGCCAAGAACTGAAAAAAAGCTGAAATGGGAGTGGAATATACATACAGAGTAATTCATTCATAACTATAACAACTTGTGTTTATTTCTCCAAAATGAAATATTGGTGCAGATCAGTCACTTAAAAGACAATTATCGATGATTATAAATTTGCAAGGCCACTATATACATAATCTTGTATAATGTTAACAACGGATTCTTCAACAATACATTTCAATTTACTGTCTAACCTGAAATGACCAATTGCTTAACAAACATGCAACAATATATATATACAATATTTCATAATTTTCTAGTAAATAAATTCCTAGTAAATTAAATTTTGAAAACAACTAAATTCATAACAAATGAGAGCCCAAGCAAACATTTTGTTGTTGGTTTGTTTCTTCATAAAACTTCTTTTAAGTGTCAGCAGATAATTGTGGAAGTGCTGGCATCAGTCTCATCAGTCACACACACACATCTACAAATACACATTTAGTGTGCCAAGATGAAGTATATAAAAAAGATTTTGAATTTAAATTTGAAAAGAATCACTTCATCATTCATTAAATTAGATACTCATTTATATGTTGCAAGTTATCACAGTTAGTGCAAACATTTATGGACAAAAATATCCAGCACATGCATCGGAGGTGTTGTGGCGTAGTGGATAAGTCGTCGGACTGTGGATCACAGGGTCCGCGGTTCGAGTCCCGCTGCCTTTTACTTTGGCAAGACATTAATCTACACTTGCCACTCTCCACCCAGGTGTTAAATGGGTACCGGTAGGAAGGAATTCCTTGAATGCTCTGAGCGCCGAAATCGGCAGCCTAGCATAGCCGGGTAATATTGGAGCGCCTTGAGCACCTTGCAAGGTGGATACGTGCGCTATATAAGAAACCAATATTATTATTATTATTCACTGCACTGTAAGTGACTCTACCAGGCTTTCAGAGAACACCTGAAACTGACAGACACTCAAAATGTATTCAGGCATTTTCCTCATCACCAAAAATCCCTTTGAAACTCAATCTGGTGACATGAAAATTTGTCATTGAAAGCCATTTCACAAATAAATACTTCCCCGTTGGCAAAGATCCACCAACCTGAAATAGTGTAAACATGGATATATCAAGAAAAGCAGTCAACTTGCATGTAGGGTTAGTGTGCATCGGGCAGTGCATGATACAGTGTATAAGGCATGAAATTGTTGCAGGGTATATGTTAGTTCGTAAAAAGTATTTCTGTTTGCGTGCAGATGTACATGTAGTAATACAACATCCTGGCGAGACTAATCTGTTATCAGATTTGGCAGGACATATATAGGAGACACGCCTCTTGGCCTTTTGCTTCACACTCTTCTGTATGTCAACATGTATGTGTCTAGCCAGCCACTCCCTTTGCAATAGCAAACTGGCTTGGTCATAGAATTGTGATGTCAAAGAAATCCTATGATTAGGGACTTTTAGATTTTACTCGACGAGAACGTGGACTGCCACGGTGACATCCTTTTAAGGTATTGTGACGTCCTTTTAAGGCACTGCCGGGCACGGGCCAGTGTCTTGAAAGAATGGCACACGTGGCAGTCCACGTTCGCGTGTGTAAATCTAAAAGTCCCTATTGTCACTCAAAGTATGACAATCAAGGTGTTTGTGTTTCGTTTAACCAGAATAACTTGGCTTGTTGAGGTGTTTCTTACCCAGCACAAATCTGTTTGATTTTTCTGAATAGTAGGATTCTCCCTTGTTTCGATTTTCTTTGACCAACCGCTTTTGTTTTGTTGTTGCATTTTTGCACTTTAGGAGGTACAGCTTCGGAATTTTCCAACGAATTTATATCACCTCCCATTGATTCATTTATCTTTTAAATCAGAAACTCTTGCAGTAAGCATGGTGGACACACTATTCACTCCTTTCAAAATGATTGAAGCACAAAAGAGCACTACACCGATGACAGGCTGCAAAAATTTCTGTGTTGCATAATAAACCTTCACATTGGAAAGTCTGCTCACCTGTCTTGTTGGCTGTTACTCGACCATCATGAATTTCTGTACAGAAGATAAAAAGTGAAATAAAGAATGAGAGTTTTATGTAAGTTCATCTTTATCATGAAGTTTAGATTACATATTCCAAAGAATCAATTTATAAATACTTATTGCACATTAGAAATAAATTAAACTTCAAGTATCTCAGTATGAAACTAGTTTTTAGGTATACTGTTCTATCTACTATATATAGGCGAAGGCATATACCTAAATTATAATTAAACAAAACAACTTGCCTAATCGTTTAAGTGAATTAGAAAGCAACTGCATGTTTGTATGAGTTTCTGGAATCAGTCAAGCAATTTGAACAATCCTTGAAATATACCCACTGTGTTTAAAAGTGTTTAACACATTGATGGTACTGAGTTCATCCAATTATAGCGCTAGTCCTAAAGTGCTTATTAGTTAAATTTAAGTGATTGTTATACCTGTCTTTCTCATATTTTTTCTTTTATTTCACTTATTCTTTTCTGAAAAGGGACTTTTTATTATGGTGTTTATATCACTCAAGAAAATTCAGTACCATTTGTACAGGATATGGGAAAACATTCTTAAAATTGTGTACGAAAATAAACTTAATCATACAAAGCCATAGCTCCAAGATAAGAAAATTATTGGCGCTCTGTGAGTTCATGAATACAAATATTTCTGGTAATAATGTAGGTGATAGGGAAGAGAGAACCACAAAGATGGGCCAAAAAGAAAGAGGGGAAGAGAAAGAGAGATACAGTGAGAAAGAGAGGAAAAGAGAGAGAGAGAAGCATACTTCATGTGACAGCAACAATTAAGAACCATCTATTGCATAGTACAATGACAATGAAATAAGGCTTATACATTATCATTCATACAAGCAATATCTTTTTATCAGTTCAAAGAGAGAAGACAATACCAAGTTAAGAATAGCAGGACAACTATGATCAATCTGATGATGCAAAAGATACAGTACTACAATGTTATTGCACTATAAATGTATGTTTTTAGACATACCTACCCTTCATGTGAGCGGTGTAAATCCTTTAGCTGTTAGTCCTGCCAATAATTTGGTTACCAGGCTGGGTTTGTTTCACTGTAAAAAAAAAAAAAGAGATACCTGCATGCTATCAAAGTTTGAATAAAAAAGTGATTTTGTGAATTAACAAAATCATGGTACTCTATGTAACTGATAGCATTCAATACTGTAAATCTAACATAATGTCTGTCCAACTAATAAAGGTAGTGGGCCTCAATGTAAAGCCTTCCAATTTCTTTGTAATTTCCTCAGTAGTAAGTCAAATCTTAGAACACACCATCTTAATTCCTATCTATGATTTGCCTTTAGTTCTTTAAGCGTCCTTCACCCTGGAAACCTCTTTAAATTGTCACACATTATACACATGTTGTAGCAGGACTACTTGTTATCCCTGGTGGAGGCTTGCGAATGAAGGTTACAAAATAAACATGAAGACTGCAATGTAATGTTCTGATAAAGTCATACAACATGTAAGCATGTTGTAGCATGGTTACATGTTGGTTTGGAATGACCAAGTGTAGAAACAATGTAAATTTGAACGTTACTAATATAACTTTTACTTGTAAACCTTAGAAAATTGAAGGAATTGTGTAATACTGTATATATTTTTGTTCCAAATTGTTATGATTCAAATTGTATGAATACAAATTCCAGTATAACAAGTGAAATATATGCTGTGCTATTACTGACCAAAAGCAGCTAACGGGATGTTGTCTGAGTCGGATTCCACTTCTCCTTCCTCAAAGTCTGTATCCAAATCAGGTTCAAGAACCTGACAAAGACAGCTAGCGGGAAGTGGTCTGAGTCGGATTCCACTTCTTCTTCCTTAAAGTATGTATCCAACTCAATGGGTTCTGTTTCATTCTGCATAGGGATTTCCTCATCAGGCTCATCAGGTTGTTATTTTGTTGTTTGTAAATTCGCCTATATACTCCTGTCATTAATTTAATGCTAACAGGGTTGCACCAATTAGTCAGCACTTGTAATCATTTCTACTGAGTGTTTCTACATCCTTGATTACTAAATGAGCTTGTTCATAGGCATGCAGGGACGGATCCAGGATTTTCCAATAGGGGGCGTGGGGCTGAAATTAGAAAATCGCGCCGACCGATATTTCGCTCAGTGTGGGGGGGGGTAGTGAGCACTAAATTAAAGACCAAATCTCCCGTTGAGTTTCTACATGTGTTATGTGTTATGTCTCGATCAAAGCGGCAGATCACTGTAATGCAATGTCTAGTTTTGTTTAGGTCTTTAGGGCGGAT
This sequence comes from Mesocentrotus franciscanus, assembly GCA_037976565.1. Classification (NCBI taxonomy): domain Eukaryota; kingdom Metazoa; phylum Echinodermata; class Echinoidea; order Camarodonta; family Strongylocentrotidae; genus Mesocentrotus; species Mesocentrotus franciscanus. Next base: position 11,870,885 of record CP137684.1, read on the forward strand.
CAATGTGTTGGGGGTAACGCCAGGGGCGTAGGCCTACGGTCGACCCCGTGACGTTGCGGATCGGCCCTTAGGCCTAATTATCATCAAGCCAGCATTTAAAAAATATGATTTGTTTTTCTATGCAGATTTTTGTTTTGAGCGCTGGAATTGGACACCCCTTTTATGCTTGCTAACAAGTCAATTGTTTTTGTTTGTTTCTTAGTGTTAATTTGTTTGTTTTCGCTTGGCAGACTTTATGACATAAAATAATCACCATCCCCTCATCATGCACCCATCCACTAATCCTGGAGCCGCCCTGTTTCATAGGCATATAAAACAAGAGATTGGTAATTATTACATTGCTATATAACATCAGCAGGGGCGGCGATTTCTTTTCATGACCGGGGGCGAAATGCGAGGGACGAGGGAGCAGTGGCGTAATGAGCAAAAACGTTTGGGGGCAGAAAAAAATCCGCATCACCCGCCACTCTTACATGTTACATGCAGGCCCTGCGGAACGTTTTTTCAAAGTGAGGGAGGGTGGGGGGCGCTAAAGTATTTACGATCAGGTAGAGCAAAGCGAGCAAAGCGAACAAAGCGAGCGAAGCAAGTGGAGCGTAAATTGACGTGGGATCCAGGGGCACAGCTCCGGCGGGGGTCAAGGGGCAGAGCCCCATGAAGCTCAGGGGTTTTAGGCATTTAATTACGGTCAGATGAGCATATATTTTGATACCTTATTTGTGACGCTGGCATGCAGGTCACTAATTTGAGTGGGGTCCAGGGTGCGGTGCCCCCAGAAGCTCAAGGGTTTAAGGCATCTAATATCGATCAGAACAGCATCCAGGGGCCCGCTTAAGGGCCCTGGTGGGGTCCAGGGGCAGAGCCCCCGGAAGCTCAGGGGTTTTACGGCATTTAATTACGGTCAGATGAGCAACCCAGGGCCCAGCCTTAGGGCTCTTGGTGGGGTCCAGGGGGTAGAGCCCCCGGAAGCTCAGGGAAAAATCATGCCATTTCAGCAACATTTGTAAATTACTGGTATCGAATTAGAAATAAACCACGTTTGAATTTTTTTATTTGGGGTGCTGCCCCCAAGCCCCCCCCCCCATCAGTACGCAAGTGCGAGGGAGCATAGTGAAAGAGAGGGGTGAAGGTGACGGAAGTGATTACCCCTCACAGGTTTTTGAAGTTTTTTTGTATTAAAAAATTACATTCCTTAGCAAAACTATAGTATAAAAACAAGCAATATACTTTTTTTCACACGTCATTTTTCTTGGTATTTAGTTGTACAATTTGAAGGATATGATGCGAGGGAGCATAGCTCCCGAGTGAGAAAATTTTTGCATTTTCATTTGTCTAAACGCTGCACTCTTGGGCCCTCCAGAGCCTAAAAGGGCGTTGCAGCCTTTAGTCACTATTTGCTATACATTTTTTTTTTTTTTTTTTTTTTTTTTTTTTTTCAAACGTTTTCAGGGGACGTGTCCGGATCGCCGCCCCTGAACATCAGTATAGGTCTGTCGGTATCAGTCTCCTGCCTGGTACAAAAAATACATATCTCGATCCGTAGGGCCCTTTATTTGTTCGGAGAAATTGCTTATTTGATTTGAGCTTCAGCATCTGAACTGATGAGTTGTAAACACTTTAACTAGCTCGATCCGCGTGCTTTTTCCAGGAAGGTTGATTTGTATCGTCATCATCGAATCATGACTTGTGTGCGAAATATAAAGTGAAGTTATCGCGCATGCGCTGTACCTACACAGCAGACGACGCGAAACATCCCGATTCCAGGAACGCAGAACGAGAGGCCAGGGGAAAACAAAACATGTAGGATCTATAAAAGTCGACTCCGGTTTGGATTATTACTTTTCCCATCACCTCGTCGTGATCAACATCAGGGTCAACGATGAAGTATTCAAACCTGGTTGCGTTCGTCGTCGCTGTGTGCTTAACGTCACTGTCTGCTGTACAGGTTGGAGCTGAAAGGTGAGTTATGGACTTGTGTAGGCTAGCCGCGCGAGTATGCCACCGGTCCTTCCCCGGCTTTAGCCACGGCGATACCGATGGGGTTCCTGGTTATATTGTGTGGGCCGTATAATCTATACAGTGAGTGAGCTCCGGCCGAGTCCCCGACCCCGCTGCGCCGCTGGCCTGATCTGGGAGGCGGGCGCGGGGACGGGGCTTCTATTATGATGACTTCTTCTTAGTGGTACTTATTCTCGTAAAAAATACATTCAACAATATATTATACATATAATTATAAATATAAGAAATGGTGAGAGCAACCAGTGCCAGTTGCAATTGAATGTCCTGCCATACTATAGTATAGTTCAAGTCCAACTTAGACTCTATAACTAAGTCGATCTTAGTCTTTGTAAAACACCCCCTGGTATCCATTTATATCCCTGAGTAGGAGTGGCAATGATGCGGATGTCGTGCCAATTAGGGACATTAGTGTTGCTGTTATAGGCAGGGATTTGAAACTCAACTTGATGAAGAGTGAAATAGCGAATAAACCAGAGCTATTCCAGATGTGTACATGTTGGTGACCCGGCCACCCTGGCCCTGCTCTAGGTGATATGGCAATGCTAATAGTAATTATGCATGTAGTGACATTGTTATTTTTCTGTTTTTCCTTTCTCTACGATAAAACTATCAATTGTAAAAAATCAGGGGGTTAGTTATCACATTTCCTGAGACGGTCTATCTGAACTCAACTGAGAAAGTATGTTTTACAGCAGCAAATGTCAGTGGAAACATGCAAGTCCAAGCAAGGCTAGTGCTCCCGGGTTTTGCACATCCTTTCAGCACCTGGATGGGTACGGAGAGGGATGGATGTGTGGACATTTTCACAAATACTCGTTCTGTTGGAGTAAGTAGATTTCAATTTCCACCCCTCCCCTTTCTTTAGACACTTATTTTTTTTAGTTGACATGGTAATATATACACTATATGTCAACATTACTGTGTAAAAAAAAAAACGTTTATTAATTGCATATCATCCAATCCTTTATTTTATATTGATAATAATAATAATAATAATTATAGGCATTTATATAGCGCTGTCTATCTAGACAGTTCTATTCCGAGGCGCACAAGAAAAATAGTAAGAATAGGAGAGTTTGGATGAGTGTCATAGTGCCAAGTACAGGTATTGTTAAAAAAGATTAGATTTCAGCTTGGATTTAAAGGTATCTAAGGAAGTTATGATTCTCAAATTCAATGGTAAATTATTCCAAAGAGAAGGTGCTGCAGCTGAAAAGGCCCTTTCACCACAGGCTACTCACGTCTTGGGGATCTTAAGAAGATGCTGGTGTGATGATCTTAGACTATGAGCTGGTGTACAGTGTAAATAGTTTGGTGCCTATCCATTTACAGCCTTCCAAGGAAAAAAATAGTCACAAAAGTCATGAATCATTTGTTGAAACGAAAGATTGCAATGCAGGTCAAATATGCCTGTGATCGAGAACTGCTCTCTAATTCTTTGGAAAGTGAAGTTTAGTCTTCAAAATAAAAAATTAATACTGACTATGAATTTATTGTAGGCCTACAAAAAAGAAATGAAAAAATGATTTGTTTATTGAGATATTGCAATATTGATTTCTCCAAATTGACGCACATTTTTAAGTACCGGTAAACATGTATCCTTAAAATTGTAACATCATTTTTAGATATATGACATAAAATGATATTGTGAGGAATGACAGTATGTTTGGTACATGTTGCGATTTACACCAAGCAATGAAGTAATGTTATTACATTATTTTTACATTATATATGAAGTCCCCTGTTGCAAGAACAGGAGAACTCTTTTTGGAGTGGTCTGTGGAACGAACGCCAGGTACTCTGTTCGTGGAAAAGACCTACAGGAAATCGGTTACTGTGCTCTCTGAGAAGAAAGAGACATTTATTCAGTCAGACAAGCCTATCTACCAGCCAGGACAGAAAGGTAAGGGCTCTTGGTTCAGTCCCTTTGTTTATCTGTCCAAGGATAGTACTCTTCAGAAGCATTAATGTTGAATGGCCAGGGTAGGGAAAGAGTGGGGGAAGACTGAATTTGCGGACTAGTTAAAACAGTTTTTGTCTCGCCTGCATAGCAAGAGCGAGACATAGGCGCCGCTTTTATGGCGGCGGCGGCGTCATCGTCAAAGACTTAACCATGCAAGCTATTGACACTAACATAATTAGAATTTACACAAGTAATCAGAATTCACCATTATTTTCCATATCAAAAATAAGGAAAAGGGGTTTATAGGATTTAACATTTGTTGATGATATGACATGGAATGACTGAACATGTATTTATATGTGTAAGTAATTTTTGATTGATGATACAATGTACTTATTTTTATTCTTACAACTGTAGTTCTGTTCAGAGTGCTGACGGTGCTATACCCTAAATTGCTGCCTGATACGGAAAACGTAAGTTGAGATCACTATTAAAGAAATAGTTAGTGTAGTTTTGAATATGTCAGGTATTATTTACACCTATGTTATTATTTAATTTTGTTTATATTTTGTTGTGTGTTGTAAAGTGTGAACGAATCCATATATGCTCTAAATGCGTTCAACAATAGCATTTCATTTTGATGCATACCGGTAGTCATTCTCACTTTTCCTAATATTCAGCTGTACTGCTCATTCAACGGTTCAGTCATCAATACAATATGGACATTATGGTAAAAACAACAAGCAAAAGCATTGAGAAAAAAAAATCAAACTCTAGCTTCTGAGCTTTATTGGGGCAGATTTGAATAGAATTATCACATCTGTATTTGCATTGACAAGATAACTAGGATAGTTGAATAATAGTATGAAAATCCTTAATTTTGTTTTCAAAATGACAGAAAAAAGATGTATGGATCACCTCTCCGGGTGGAACTAGATTGCAACAGTGGAGAGATCAAATCAGTAGTGATGGCCTCTTGGATCTGGCCTTTGAACTCCTGGAAGAACCCGACCTCGGGAACTGGAGGATACATGTTCAGGTGCATGGTGGTAGGACGACCATCCAAGAGTTCAAAGTTCAGGAATATGGTAAGAAATAAATTTGTACAGCTCACCATTTGTGTGTACACAGAAACCTGTTGTCTTGACCTCTAGGTCAGCTCTCGATGTAGTCAGGGCTATTGCCCACATTGATTGGTTTGGCTCAATATCTTTTGACTGAGAGCCCCGAAAAAGAAAATATATAGGAAGAAATAGCGGATCACAGGGTACGGGGTTCAAGTCCCGCCGCGGCACTAATGTCCTTTGGCAAGACGTTAATCTACATTTGCCACTCTCCACCCAGGTGTAAATGGGTACCTGATATGCTTGAGCACTAGTTACTTTGGCAGCTCGGCTATGACCAGGGTAATATGTGTAAAGCGCCATGAGCGTCAGAGCCTGGCGGATACCGGCGCTATATAAATATCCATATTATTAATATCATGTGAGTTTTTTGCGTCTGCATTTCTGATTCTTTTCCAGGAATCTACTGAATGACAATGGGTTGATTTGAGTGCTTGAGACGTATTTTATACACCTGTCTATCATTTATTTGTAGTACTGCCCAAGTTTGAAGTTTCGATCAGAACTCCATCTTACTTGTACATGGGTGATCAGGGACCATTCACACTGACGATCTGTGCCAAGTAAGTTCTCATTCTACCAGATGTTACATGGATTTTCATTTAATTTAATTTTGTAACCACGGTGTATGTTTGTTTCGTCACACTGTGTGAATGGATTGACTCGTTTTTTTTTTCCCACTGCATGACTTGTAGCTACATGTACTTGCTCCCTCTATATAGAAAACAATAAGCGGTGCCCGTTGGTCCCCCATGATCCTCTTTTTCTTATGTTAATTGAGAGCTGAGTTGATGAGATAACCACCTGTCAGTGACCATGCTGGGAGGTCTAATCACTCCTGGCCAAACCAGTGCAGACAGGCTTTAAAGGTACTCGATTATCGAGTCAGTCAGGCCTGAAAACTGACCTATTTCAGCAAACTTAAAAATGCTGACTTGATTGGAGGAGCCTCCACTTTTTGACTGATTTTAAACAGAAATGTAGTGGTTGTATTAACTAATAACAATTGTATTAAATTCATATAGTATTAAACTGCGCTATGTAAACAAAAAAAACAAAAAAAAAAACCTTTGTTATCTTTTCGTAAATATAGATGAATTAAAAAAACAAAGATGGATTTTGATTTCTGTAAACAAAGTAATAATCATTTTGCTTGTAGCATTTTTGTTATTTTCCCTGAAATTCCCCTGTAAATTTTGTTTTTGGGGGGCGAAAAATTTAACCACAAATTTTGCTCTTGTAGATGAAATGTATTCACTTGATATCTACATTGCAACTAATTTAATCAAACTTAGGACTTATGCGACAGTGTCTAATACACAACTATGATTTTAAGTATATAATGGATACTCAGTTAACAAATGTGTGACAGCTACCGGTAGACCAAAAAAAAATTGTTTGTTTTGTCAACAGGTATACATACGGTCAGCCGGTAAGGGGGCGCATATCTGCAACTATTGCTTTTGCATTCAGATATGGCTCAAGTTCCGAGGAAGTCAGGGAAATCGTAACTGTTGATGAGGTGAGTTGACATTAAACAAAAAAGAAATCTGCTTCACCTCTCTGTACTTATACCTGTGCCTCAGCACATTGTTATTCACCGCCTCCCTCAAATAATAATGATAATAATATTCAGCTTTTATATAGCACTTACGGTAATACATCTCGGACGTCTCTATAAAGCGCTTTACAAATATACTATTACCCCGGTCATTGGATTCAGTGCTTGCCTGCACACAATGTGTGCACAATCTCCACTCCCTGGGGAGCATTCAAGCCAGGCGTTACTTGACGCTCAAAAACTGTTTGACCAACAATGACGGTCGCATCCTACTGGGTACCCATTTTTAACACCTGGGTGGAGAGTAGCAAGTGTCACTAGGTTAATATCTTCCCAAATATAGGTGGCAAATAGCAATGTAATGACGTATACTGTAAGTAAGTACGACAAAGTGAAGCTGATAAGGGGGTGTTTCACAAAACTTGTCATCAGTGACAAATGACAGTTTGTGTTATAAGCTACTGAAATCCTTGCTTCTGATTGGTTATCAGCAGATTTGTCACTGATTTTTGTCATTTGTCATTGAAAAAGGGCTTTGTGAAACACCCCTAAGATGTTCACTAAAGAAACCTGAGAGGTGAGAGTTGTTGGCAGGAATCAACTGAAATGTTTGCTTCCTGAATAAAAGGAAAATGGAATCCAAAGCGTTTCCTTGCCTCATTTTAGGCTTATCAGGTGTCAGTGTTATTATGTTCTGATGTAAATTGACCTTTGCCCTCTTGCGGGCAGTGTTGTACTCTACATCAATCGGCCTCTTCAAGCTGCTGGTCAGGCCAAAGAATCAAAAAAGAATATGCTAGCTTCATTATTAAGTGACTGATCTTTATGCTTTAGTGGGGTGAAATCAGTTCCCTTTTCATGAGTAAGTCATTGTGACACATGGTGTGGAGGGAAGAGAAAATGATGAAAATTCTACGCTAGTTCACAAGTGTGCCCATACTCTGGCGCGCCGGCGCTAGCTACCCGTGACTTGCGCGTGGAGCGTACCCTACTTAACACAAATATAACACACCAAAAGTCAGCAAAACGAATCTTCAACAATAATGGTCATGATTTCAAAGTCATTATCTTACCTGTTTTGTGTCAATTTTCTTATTTTTGGAGTATTTTTCCTAAAAACAAAGACGTTATAATATACACTTTCTCACAGGTTTCATTACGGTCGCTAAATTCATGCACGCCCACCCGCACCGTTTAACGCGGTATGTACTATGTACTTGTATTGTGCAGCGGTTTGCAGTGAAACCTGTGAGAAAGTGTATATTATAATGTCTTTGTTTTTAGCTTCGGGTATAGCTAGCCGCGTAGGCTGCTGGCGCCAAAGTATGGGTACACTTGGGAACTAGTGCCGAGAATTCTTTAGGAATAGTTCAAGTTGGTGTACTCTTTGATGCTTTGAATCAGAGCCTTCTATACACAGATTTTGGCCAACCTAGCATCAGTTGGTCACACATATTTGTTTGTCTATATTAAAATACAGACTAGAAGTTGAGGAAAATAAAACTAAGACGACAGATGTGAATACTACTAAGTGGATGAAGATAATTCATGATTTACAGGAAATGCAAGTACAATTTGCTTTCAAGTAAATACAGATATATAATTTGATCTCATTTAAACATGTGATTAAGTGTTTGTTATAAATATTTATGTATGATATTATCCATGATTTTGTATCTGAATAAAGATTTATTTAAAAAAAAGAAGAAAAAAGCATCAGTTGGTCACATCATATTACACACATTCTTTCGTTTCATGCTTGCCCGTCAAAGCTGTATTTGCCATATCGTCCCATAACAGAATCGCGTTGGCCAAACTATGCGTACATGTATATATATGACTCAGCTCTTGATCCCACCACTGCCACCTATTATGCTTTCTACCGGCACTAATGTCCTTTGGCAAGACATTGATCTACATTTGCCACTCTCCACCCAGGTGTTAAATGGGTATCCGGTAGGATGCGAAAGTTAATGTGGTTTGATCAGCAAGTGGCGCTTGTAAAATGGCGACTGGCTGGAATGTTCCCCAGGGAGTGGAGAATGTACATACATTGTGTGCAAGTAAGCATGTATCCGATGACCGGGGTAATAATATATGTAAAGCGCATTGAGAGGGCCTGCGATCCTGAAATGCGCTATATAAAGACATACTATTACATGTATTATTATTATTATTATGATCATAAATGATCGGTGAGTTTGTAATGTGTCGGGGGCGTACGTACTCTGTATTGATGCTTTGGCATGACCAGCAATGGCTTGAAGAAGCCAATCAACACTGCCTGCAGAGGGTGACCATCAGTTTACATCACAATCTTAGATTATCTTATCTTATATGTATTGTAATGTGTAGGTTTCTTTGCACTTTTTTGTTTTGTTTAATATGTAATTGTTTATCAGTCTATTCTGTTTGTTATAGCGCTTAGAGACTTCGGTGGTAAGCGCTTTATATTAAAGCAACGTTGTTATTATTATTTATTATTTATTTACAAGTGCAGGATCATGAAATAACAAAACATCAATTGGATACTCTACAAGATGATTCCATCTTCCTATTCTAGCATTCATCATTCCCTAACCTCTGCAATGTATGTTGTGTTTTCTGTTTACATTGATAAATGTTACTCTATCCGTAATCTCTGCAATAATATGTGTGCATTAACAAATGTTATGATCTTTGTATGATAATTAGGAAGCTGATGAGGACACAGGATGCAAGGATATTACTTTTCAAGCTGATTTATCAGAAAGGTTCCCAGGGCCAGTACGTTTTTACAATGCTGACTTGCTAACTGTCTTTGCTAACTTTACAGAAAGAGGCACAGGTAAGCAAACTAGTGCAGTAGCCATGTGTCATATAGAAATAATGCATTTGAATAGATGGACATAGGCTTATTGAGAGCCGATAGATCTTGCAATGAATGAAGACGTGCATCATTTGTTATATATAATAAATCTCTGGGGTCCTTTCTGTTTGATAATGAAAAGGAGACGACTTAAAGATAAAGTTGAGTTCTGGTCATGCGATTGCATTGTGAAAGAAACGTTGTGGAATCGATCAGAAAAGGTTGATCATCTAGCATATAAGTATTGGTGTGTACTGCAAGGTTCTGGAGTCATCAAAATGATAAGAAATTTGGCCTAGTCTTGGTAGAGTTACAATTAGCACTGTACACAGAAAGATGTATATGGGACTACACGAACATGTGGCATAAAAATCCGTCCCGATTTTTATGATGTTACATGCCATATTTAGAATATTAAGGCATTTGAAGAGCCATGCTTTTCAGGGAACATTTTTTTCCTTGATGTTCTTCCACACTTGCATAATACAATGATAACGCTCATAAATTATTTTTCACCTCTTCCCAGAACTCAACCTTCTCTTTAAGATTGGTCAATATCATAACAGATGGCAAACCGATGTCACACGTGGCATTAGCGCCATTACCTCTGAACACACTGCAATACGGTATCTGTGTGTATTAGCCTAAATACATTATAAGTTCATTAATTTACCTTCTACCTCATGGCTGGCAAGAAACAAAGTATAATCTTCAATTAAGCAAGCATAGCAAATAGCAGGATACCTTTGCTCTATGAATTTCGGATTTGGCAAAGATGTTAAAGCTGCTAAATATTTTGGGTTAAAGTGTACCAACTACCCCTCCCCCAATTTTTTTTCTTCAATTTTTTAATTTTTTCAATTGCTCTGTATGTTAGGGATTCCATGTTACTATACTACATGTATATTCAAGATATTAACTCCAAATAGTACTTCTGTAAAGAGATAATGTAAGTTTGAATACACTCTCAATTGAAAAAATGGACTTGTGAGTAGACGAGTCAATGTACCTGTATGCTCTCTCTTATAAAAAAAGGCCTGCACAAAACCCAAATTTGACTTGGGTTCCATCCACAGGGTTTTATGTTACTCTTTATTTTCGTCATACTCCTTGATAGACCGATAGAATGCCAGGTAATGTTTTTTGAGGTTGATTTTATGTTACAATGTAAAAAGCAGTTCAACTGTAACGAAATTCAAATATACATGTAAACAGTTATTGTTCAAACGCATGATGTGCACTGAGTAGATCTGTACAATGTTCTGCCTGTATGTTTGTTCTGATTAGTTTTACAATATTTTACTATAATTTGCTTGTTTGTTTTTTTTTGTACAGGGCCCCATTCTCACAAGCTTTGCTTATCTTGGGGTCCTTCCAATTTTGCTGTTCATTTTTCATGTATTGTTTACTTTGAATTGTAATGGAAATAAATTAATTGAATTGAATTTAATGTCACTGCTTTACACAAATTAATTTTTAGAATGACTCTTCGCAATAAATGTATTGAATTTTGAATCAGGTCACCATTCACAGTCTTATAGTTTGGTAGTCTACGGGTGATACCATAGGGGTCTAGGCCTGTTGTCATCAGACTGAAGTTGCAAAAAAACCCGCTATTTTCAGACCCGGGACATTTTCCCGAAGCTCGAGATTGCGTCTTCACCAGACCGATAAACTCATCACAAACTAGCTCGGACGGGCGCAAATTAGCCCGCTATTTCCTAAATAGCGGGCTATTTTGGAAACAAGACCAAGGTTTCTCCGGATATTTTCTCGACCAAATAGCCCGCTCATCACAACTGCGGGCAGATGAAGACGCAAATTAGCTGGCTAATTTGAGATCGGGCTAGTTAAAATAGCGGGTTATTTTGCAATTTCGACCTGATGAGGACAGGCCTTCTGTGTGTTTTACACAAACCTGGATTCCAAAGCCCATATTGCACATACATGTAAATTTACTTAGATGTTTTTTTTTCTTTCTTTTTTTCTTTTCTTCTAAAAATTTATTATTCATACAACATTTCACGTAATGTACATATACATTTGGCTCTTTTAGCAACAGCGATCATCATATCACTTCGATCTACACCATTTCCTTCCTTTCTCATTCCCTAATCCCCCTACACAAGCTGGCTTCAAATCCTTTCAATCCGTTGCCCAACACCTATGAAACAAACTCCCTGCATTTCTGAGATTTTAAATAGTACTTTACTTGACTTCTTCAAAAAACATCTCAAAACATACAGTCTCTACAATTCTTCTTAATTTGTCTGTAGACTAAGGGGCAGCACCTTGTATCCTCCGGAACAGGCACTGTTTAAATCCAATTATTAATTATAATCATTATATGTGTAAAGATGGTAATGCTATTTGGCAGCTCCCCTCTAAACTGTGTATCATTTACATTCTATACAAGTACAAGTATATGGATGTGGTTTGGCTAGATAAGTTAAAAACATTTCCTGATGTTATTTGCTCAGGAAGGAAACAGATGTACATGATGGAGACCTTTTGTCCCAACTCAAGACAGATGATTTCCTCTGTTTTCCCTGAAACATTTTAATGTTTTTCTATCCTGGTTCAAACAGAGCTATTCATGTACAAAGTTCAACCACATACATTTTTACTTGAAAAGGTTTAAGTTTTACTTGAAAAGGTTTAAGTTTTACCTTTAAAAGGAAGCAAATGTGAGTTAAGGTAGTCAGTGATGGTTATATAAATTTGAACAATGTACATGTACATGTAGGTATTGTTTTATTTTAAAATATACAGTACAAAGATATCATGGATTACCTTATTTTCTTAATATGTTAATATAAATATGTTCATTATTCTATGTTGTAGAGTATATATGTACATGGAGATATTGCCATGTTTGATTAAGTATGGTGTAGATATTTCAGTGTAGGCATTATGTTGTCTAGAGTAGATATCATGTTCAGCCTTATTTTATTTTGTAAAATGCAGGTGTGATTATGAATGCCACCAGCAGTGACACCCAAATAGAGACAGAAAACGTCTTAGTGGAGATGCGAGGTCCCGATGTTTTCAAACCTCTATTACCATACCATGGACAGGTAAGCTGGATGCTACCAATAACATTGTTTTAACTTTGACAAACAGACAATTAAACATGACATCCCTTTCCCATGCCAGAACAAATTTTACTTCAATATAATCTAGAGGATTTTCTTTTTTATAACCAAAGTAGGGATCGGTGTTGATTTACAAACAATGTGTTTATCAATTGCTTTCCTTAATGAAGAGAATATTTTGCTTGTAAATTCATAGTCAATTTGCCATATCAGGCAAGTGATATTAATTCAGTTGCCCATCTGAAAATGTTGGTTGCCCCAGGATAATGGGCAGGTGGGTTTGTGGTGTTCTGGGTAATTAAGCCATGAGAATACTCTTGAGGCTTGATTAAAGGGGAACTTAAAGACACATAAAAGTGGAGTCTCATGGGAAATTTGACACTGGGTTTTGGGTGTTTACTCAATAACTGGTGTTGTCAATCACCAGGTTTAGCCATCAGTTTTATGACCAACAAGATTTATGTAATTCTCTGTCTTTCCCCATATGGTAAAGTCCTTGGCACTGTTGCATAAAACTTAACCATTGATGGTAATTAACTTTGCCATTAATGGTAACTCCAATGGAAACCTTTATTCAAGTCCATTCGTTTACGTGCAGTTGTCCAAAAGAAGACGTATATGGCGTTAACCAGTATTTGCCAAGCTACACTCCCTTTAACATGAAATTATACTTTCAATAAGCCAATGTTATTCTTCTTATTTCAGGTTAGAGTGACTCATCCTGATGGATCACCAGCAGGCGTAAGACATGTCAGAGTTTCACGGCCCAACTACCCAGCTCAGCTCCTCTACACCCAACCCGATGGCACAGTCGACTTTGTGTTAGATACACCTTGCACGTCTTCCACCACATCCTTCCAAATTACGGTAATGAACTGGGTTCGATAGCAAGTACATGGGGTATTTTAAAGCCCCACTGCACTACTTATTGGTACTTGCGCCCTCTATATAGCAAACAATGCCTAAGCGGTGACCGTTGGTCTCCCATGGTCCCCTTTTTTCTTTTGTTAATTGAGAGCTGATTTGATGAGATAACCACCTGTCAGTGACCATGCAGGGAGGTCTAATCCCTCCTGGCCAAACTAGTGCAGATGGGCTTTAAATAGGAGGTTGGGTGCTGGTGAAGGTGAAAAATAATTTGTGAGCTTTTCCGTTCTTTTCTTTGTTAGTTTGGAAGAATAGAAATGTGCCCTGGAAAGGATGGTTTATTGCCGTTTGGTCTACTACCAGTTTGTCTACTTGCCAATTGGTCTATTGCCATATGGTCTGCACCCAGCCTGTCTACTATCCACATGGTCCAACAATCATTTAATCATGAATAATAATAATCATCAAATGATTATTAGACCTTATGGATGGTAGACGACATGCGCATTAGACAAACTGGTTATCAAACTAAATGAACATTGGACCAAATGGGTAGTAGGCTAATTGGAGATTAGACCAAGGGCTTATTAACCTAAATGGTCATTAGACCAAATGATAAGTAGCCAAAATTATTATTAGACCATGTGGATAGTAGACGGTTTGGGTACGTGTAGACCATATAGGAACAGACTAAATTGGGTAGTAGACGAACGGCAATTCACTAAAAGGATTGCTTGTCAAATGCCCTCGTTTTCGGACAAAACATTTGTGCCCTTTGTTTGTGTAGTCCCATAAGCTTTTGTGAGTCTTTGCTTTTCAACAAGATTGAGTCAACTTCGTATCATTTGCGGACGATTCCCCAACCTCGCAGTAAACATGAGTGTTTTTTATTTTATACTAGATAATCAGTCTTTCCCAATTGCTTGGAGACAGTCACTTTCATTTTATGGCATGACATAACCTCAACTATTTACTGTACCACTATAGGTGTTGGACCATCATCATGAACAAACTTTTTAAGACGATTTTTTTATTTTTTAAGCACTTTGTTTCTTTGATGAGTTTGACATGTTCTTTATAAGGCTTCAAGAAAAAATGTTGTATTGCCCTTTGCAACCGACCCAAAAATTTAAAAATCTACGGTCAGCTTTTATTAATTTCCTTTTTTTTAAACGTTTTTTTAGAAAAAAAATGTTTAATGAATAAAAAAATGTGTATTCAAGCATTCAAAACTGAAAAATATTAGCCCAAAGAGGAAAAAAAAAAAATTGACCGACTGGCCGACCCATGTGCTGGCACCTAAAGGGCATTAGACAAACTGGGATTAGACTAACTGGTTATCAGACTAAATGAACAATGGACTAGATGGGTAGTAGGCTAATTGGAGATTAGACCAAATGACTATTTGCCTAAATGCCTAAATGGTCATAAGACTAACAAGCATTTATGCTTTCTTAGCAGTCAGTAAAATAACCACCACCACCACCACAACATCTTTTTTTTGTAGGCCTAATGGTGATACATGTACCTGTTTCTGCTTCAGGACGAAAAAGTGTAAATATTGTAACCAATTTAGGTTTTGGATATCGGGATATTCCAACCTGATCTAGTCCTGCCCGAGCAGTCAATTAGAAAGTATAACTGATGGAGGGCTCTCACCAAAATATATGGCTAGGCATGTGATCAAACACTCACTCCATCACTCATGTCTGCAACAACATTCAATCAACAACTTAGAGATTCTGGAGGGTCATTCAGGAAACTAGTATCGGTGGCATCCTCTTCCTTTCTTCCACATTGCTTGCATTGCATCCGAGATAAACTGTCTGCATTTGTGTGCTTGAGACCAGGCCTGTGTTCGATACTTAGTTGATACTCTGCTATTCTAACCACCTGGCCATTTGACCCTCAGGTTTTTTAAAAATTGATCAACCATCGTAACGAAGCATGGTCTGTCCGACCTTTCACCTTCCTTCCATACAGGTATTGTCTGAAGTGCTGGGGGGTGTTTCACAAAGACTAAGATCGACTTTGAGTTGGACTTAAGTATGGCGGGCCATTCATGCCATTGGTTGCTATCCCCATTGGTCTCTAAATTATAATCTTTAGATAATATTTTTTCCTTCAATAATGAACTATCAAAAAATGTAAACTCTGTAGATTTGAGACCACGATTTGTACGTCCCTTGAGAGACCAATGCCAGTAAATGGTGAGAGCAAACAGTGGCACGAACGGTCTGTTATACTTAAGTCCAACTTAAAGTCGATCTTAGTCTTTGTGAAACACCCCCCTGAACTACTTGATGAGTCATCTGTTGTACTCAGGCCTTCGTATAGCCCTATTTCCTTCATGATTCTGTTTTAATAACGTCTCTTTCTTTCTTTTTATCACCCCTTATCAGGCTGAATATCATGATGAGTCATCTGAGGGCCCGATCCAAGCTCCATCCCGATCCTCGAAGCAAGTCCATGCATGGTACTCACCAAGTGGCTCCTTTCTGCAAATCTCTGATATCGAAGAAACAGTATCTATCGATCAGATTGTTCCTGTCCAACTAGAATTCACCTTGCCCAGGAATGAGACACAGATTGATTTCTTCTATAGGGTAAGGTAGTGAAAGCATGTACAAACATGTAAAAAAGAAAATATCAAACATGTACTATCTGTAATCCACTACTTCATTTCATTTCATTTTTATTTTTTCATTTCCAACAAAATGAAATACATAATAACGAATACAATGTAAAATGTATACAAAACATAGTTACATTTGTAATAAACAAATCTTAACAGTAATTTATACATTTGAGGAAGACCAAAATTGAATTTTAAATTTAACTGCATTTATATTTTGAGGAAATGGAGAGGTCCACTGAAAAGCAGAGCTTGTAAATTGTGGACCCCTCAGATAAAGAGTGTGAAAAGAGTATGGAATACATAATCAATCAAAGAAGAATAGCAGCCAACAGAGACAACATTTGTTATAACACGTAATGACTGTAAACAAGAAGACCTAACAAATTGCATGACGATGAACGAACAGGAAAAAAAGGGAAAAAGGGAAAAAAGAAGAAAAAATACGGGCTGCGTTTGGAGGGAAGGAGAGGAGAGAAAATGGAGCTGCATGTTCATGGAATACCAGGGAAACAGATGAGAGTACGTGGTTTAAATGGGTCATCTCCTGAGTATTTACCTTGACTTTAATAAAGGCATTGTTTAACAATGCCAAATCTGAGATGCATGGCCCTACGTGTTATCAGCATCTGTGATATGGTGTAATATTGAAGCCCTTAAAAAATTGCGCTTCAAAATATCATGAAGTGCCTCATAAAAGTAAAAATCTTTAAGTGACCGGTTTTACCATACTCATTTTCCCCAATAGACTGTAGTGTTATAAAAAATGTTGGGAAAACTGTTTTTGAAATTTGAAATTTCAATCATAAATATCTTGATAATCAGACGGGCGATAGGCTTGTAAACGTCATGGGATTGCAGCATGAGCTAAATCCAGGATTCTGTTTAGAATCTGAGACAAAGATACCCAATCCCTTTAATGCTGGGCTCATCACACAGGCACCAAAAATCTCAGTCGTGACCCCCAAAATTACAACATTTTTACATTTAATGCTCATTCATGCATATAGATTCTAATGTTTTTAATCCAGACCCCTTCAAAAAATGTCCATGTGGAGCCCTGCTTAATGTATATGGGGGTGTTTCACAAAGACTAAGATCGACTTTAAGTTGGACTTAACTATGGCAGGCCGTTCATGCCACTGTTTGCTCTCATCATTTACTGGCATTGGTCTCTCAAGGGATGTACAAATCATGGTCACAAATATAGAGAATTTCCATTTTTTAATAATTCATTATTGAAGGAAAAAATATTATGTAAAGATCATAATGTTGAGAGCAAACAGTGGCATGAATGGCCTGCCATAGTTAAGTCCAACTTAAAGTCAATCTTAGTCTTTGTGAAACACCCCCATGGAATGGTTGGTGGCTAGATTGTTACTTCAATGCCTATATAGTGGAAAGCAAGTATTTGCTAGCAGATAAGCTCCAAGGGACCCATGACTTTTAAAATACAAATCTGAGGGTCTGGGAAATGGATGCCTCTGAATGGCACAAGTTCATTTACTTTCTCTGAACCCCTGTGTCCTGATTCCGAGACCACTTCTCTATGTTGCCTTTGGGTTTAACAAAACAAGATAGATCCACTTCCCTAAAATCGTTTCTGTAAGCTCTCTGCTTCTTTCCCTCTCATAGGTGATATCTGGAGGAAGAATCGTAGCTAGCGGCAATTACAGTTGGATCAAGAACAGCCACAGCACAACTCAAGGAGAACTGCCCACTGCTGTTCATTCTGAGCTTGTCTCTCAAATTGCAGCTTCTACCTAAGCCTCCTCACGATCTAGACGACAACTCTGGCGACACTCCTTCCCTCCCTACCGAAATGCTTATGGTAGGTGTATGGATTGATGATAATAATCATAATAATAATGATTATGATAATTGTTTATTTTCAAGCATTTTTATAGCAAACTGATCAGGGCCCTGTTGCATAAAACCTACCATTGATGGTCACGTTGCCATCAATATTAACTACAATGGCAACGTCACTTAACAGCCATATGGGGATTAGCACTTGAACCCAATGACCGGGATAATAATTATTACGATGTTTGGCACTTAGAAACGTAGTATAAAGCGCTATACAATTGTGACTGTTATTAGCTTTGTTATTCAGCTTTTTTTATGACAGTGCTAGATGTGTATTTATTATGTTCCCACACTAATTGGTCATGTTTATTTTATAAGAGGTTTACCTTTCTTTAATTTTTGTCTGTAGAAACGATTGAGCCCGAGCTGCCAGACTATAGGACCAATGGTACAAGGACCAGCACTGTCTTTTACTTTGACGCTGTCGCTGAGATGTCTCCGAAAAGCCAAATCCTTGTCTATTACATCCGTAATGATTCCGAGGTGGTCAGTGCAAGCACTCATTTCAAAATGGCTTCTGCTTTCAAAAATCAGGTAGAGCTATCGTTACGCTTCCTCAAACTTTCCACTACAGAACTTAATCACTCCTATTAAAAGGCAATCCAACCTTTGAATTAGTTTCAAATGAATCAGACCCATAATAAGAGAGTTACATGTGTGAATGTGCGAAATATGAGATTACTAAGTCTATGCGAATCTCAAATTGGCAATTTGGTCAGTGGATTGTGATGTAGTCACTGAAAACTCTCGCATTTGTCATGTACAAAATTATTAATTGCTGTTTTTCTCCTAAGTGCCTTCTCCCTTGGGGCACTACTCAAAATATATTATGGATAGCATATTATTATAGGTCATCGGTCATCTTAAAACGAAAGACCTTCCTGATTTAGAAATTTTGAAAAATTGATATTTAGTCATTTTGTGTGTTAGAACAAATAGGAAAGTTGTCCGGCATTACGTCACAGTGACATGATCTATTCAGCAAATTTAAAGTGCCAATTCTTATAGTGTTTACAACTCTCAAAAATTCATAACTTTCTTTTTGTTTCTCCAATTTCGTTCAAACTATTACCAGTCTGCTTCTCTGACTTTTCTGCTTTTTTTCAGAGTAGTTGTCTATTAAGGTTGGATTTTTCTTTCAAACGACAGACATTTTTTGTTGTTAAAATCATTTGTTTATGAAAGAAAAGTAGAATACAGAGATACAGAAGTGATGAAAACTATAACTCCTGAAATTTGTGAACTTTTCGTACATGTGTCTAGCTTTGAGTTGTATGGCAGCATCAAACCTGCTCAGGGGGGTGTTTCAGAAAGATCCTAAGTCAAACCTAACTCTAAGTTGGAATTAAAAATTATGGAGAGCTATTTGTAGCCTTAAAATATAAAAAATTCAAAAGCAAAAATTCAAGTATTTTTATAAACTTTTCATAAATTCCACATCAAGAACATGAAATCTCCTTGATAATAGAAAATAAGAATGATTTAAATCAACATTTTACGCTTTTAAAATAACTTTTACAAAATATTTTCAAAGATGCTAACGGCTTTTCATAATTGTTAAGTCCAACTTAGGATCTTTGTGAAACACCCCCTGGAATTCAGACCAATCATGTAGTCAACCACCAACCTTTCTTGTGTTCCTTTCAGGTATCGTTGGAGTTCCTTGATGGGAGGGAGATAAGACCAGGCCAAACCGCGTCCATAGCTCTCAGCGCACGACCTTCTTCACTGTGTGCTTTGGGCGTGGTGGATAAGAGTGTGCACATCATGGGTGGTAACAATCAGCTTTCTAAAGAAAAGGTAAGCAGCATCCATTTAGCATCTGTTTAGCATCCGTTTAGCATCTGTTAAGCATCTGTTTAGCATCTGTTTAGCATCCGTTTAGCATCCGTTTAGCATCCGTTTAGCATCCGTTTAGCATCTGTTAGGTATCTGTTTAGCATCTGTTAGGCATCTGTTTAGCATCCGTTTAGCATCCGTTTAGCATCCGTTTAGCATCTGTTAGGCATCTGTTTAGCATCTGTTAGGCATCTGTTTAGCATCCGTTTAGCATCCGTTTAGCATCCGTTTAGCATCCGTTTAGCATCTGTTTAGCATCCGTTTAGCATCTGTTTAGCATCTTTAGCATCTGTATAGCATCTGTATGGCATCTGTTTAGCATCTGTATAGCATCCGTTTAGCATCCGTTTAGCATCCATTTAGCATCTGTTTAGCATCTGTTTAGCATCTGTATAGCATCTGTATAGCATCTGTATATCATCTGTTTAGCATCCGTTTAGCATCCGTATAGCATCTGTTTAGCATCTGTATGGCATCTGTATATCATCTGTTTAGCATCTGTATAGCATCTGTTTAGCATCTGTATAGCATCTGTTTAGCATCTGTTTAGCATCTGTATAGCATCTGTTTAGCATCTGTATGGCATCTGTATAGCATCTGTTTAGCATCTGTATATCATCTGTTTAGCATCCGTTTAGCATCCATTTAGCATCTGTTTAGCATCTGTATAGCATCTGTATATCATCTGTTTAGCATCTGTTTAGCATCTGTATAGCATCTGTATAGCATCTGTTTAGCATCTGTTTAGCATCTGTATATCATCTGTTTAGCATCTGTTTAGCATCTGTTTAGCATCTGTATAGCATCTGTTTAGCATCTGTTTAGCATCTGTATAGCATCTGTTTAGCATCTGTTTAGCATCTGTATAGCATCTGTATATCATCTGTTTAGCATCCGTTTAGCATCCATTTAGCATCCGTTTAGCATCCATTTAGCATCTGTTTAGCATCTGTATAGCATCTGTACGGCATCTGTATAGCATCTGTATAGCATCTGTTTAGCATCTGTATAGCATCTGTATAGCATCTGTTTAGCATCCGTTTAGCATCTGTATAGCATCTGTTTAGCATCTGTTTAGCATCTGTATAGCATCTGTTTAGCATCTGTATGGCATCTGTATATCATCTGTTTAGCATCTGTATAGCATCCGTATAGCATCTGTATAGCATCTGTTTAGCATCTGTTTAGCATCTGTATAGCATCTGTATAGCATCTGTATGGCATCTGTATATCATCTGTTTAGCATCTGTTTAGCATCTGTATAGCATCTGTATGGCATCTGTATAGCATCTGTATAGCATCTGTATAGCATCTGTATATCATCTGTTTAGCATCTGTATAGCATCTGTTTAGCATCTGTATAGCATCTGTTTAGCATCTGTATGGCATCTGTTTAGCATCTGTTTAGCATCTGTATATCATCTGTTTAGCATCCGTTTAGCATCCGTATAGCATCTGTTAGCATCTGTATAGCATCTGTTTAGCATCTGTATATCATCTGTTTAGCATCTGTTTAGCATCCGTATAGCATCTGTATAGCATCCGTATAGCATCTGTATAGCATCTGTATAGCATCTGTTTAGCATCCGTTTAGCATCCGTATAGCATCTGTTTAGCATCCGTATAGCATCTGTATAGCATCTGTATAGCATCTGTTTAGCATCTGTATATCATCTGTTTAGCATCTGTTTAGCATCTGTTTAGCATCTGTATAGCATCTGTTTAGCATCTGTTTAGCATCTGTATAGCATCTGTATAGCATCTGTTTAGCATCTGTATGGCATCTGTATAGCATCTGTTTAGCATCCGTATAGCATCTGTATAGCATCTGTATAGCATCTGTTTAGCATCTGTATATCATCTGTTTAGCATCTGTTTAGCATCTGTTTAGCATCTGTATAGCATCTGTATATCATCTGTTTAGCATCTGTATAGCATCTGTTTAGCATCTGTATAGCATCTGTTTAGCATCTGTATGGCATCTGTTTAGCATCTGTTTAGCATCTGTATAGCATCTGTTTAGCATCTGTTTAGCATCTGTATAGCATCTGTTTAGCATCTGTATGGCATCTGTATAGCATCTGTTTAGCATCTGTATATCATCTGTTTAGCATCCGTTTAGCATCCATTTAGCATCTGTTTAGCATCTGTATAGCATCTGTATATCATCTGTTTAGCATCTGTATAGCATCTGTTTAGCATCTGTATAGCATCTGTTTAGCATCTGTATAGCATCTGTTCAGCATCTGTATGGCATCTGTTTAGCATCTGTTTAGCATCTGTATAGCATCTGTTTAGCATCTGTATGGCATCTGTATAGCATCTGTTTAGCATCTGTATAGCATCTGTTTAGCATCTGTTTAGCATCTGTATAGCATCTGTATAGCATCTGTATGGCATCTGTATATCATCTGTATGGCATCTGTATAGCATCTGTTTAGCATCTGTATAGCATCTGTTTAGCATCTGTTTAGCATCTGTATAGCATCTGTTTAGCATCCGTTTAGCATCTGTTTAGCATCTGTATAGCATCTGTTTAGCATCTGTTTAGCATCTGTATAGCATCTGTATATCATCTGTTTAGCATCCGTTTAGCATCCATTTAGCATCTGTTTAGCATCTGTATAGCATCTGTTTAGCATCTGTATAGCATCTGTATAGCATCTGTTTAGCATCCGTTTAGCATCTGTATAGCATCTGTTTAGCATCTGTTTAGCATCTGTATAGCATCTGTATGGCATCTGTATGGCATCTGTATATCATCTGTTTAGCATCTGTATAGCATCTGTTTAGCATCTGTATAGCATCTGTATAGCATCTGTATAGCATCTGTATAGCATCTGTATAGCATCTGTTTAGCATCTGTATGGCATCTGTATAGCATCTGTTTAGCATCTGTATAGCATCTGTTTAGCATCTGTATAGCATCTGTATAGCATCTGTATAGCATCTGTATAGCATCTGTATAGCATCTGTATAGCATCTGTATAGCATCTGTATAGCATCTGTTTAGCATCTGTATAGCATCTGTTTAGCATCCGTTTAGCATCTGTTTAGCATCTGTATAGCATCTGTTTAGCATCTGTTTAGCATCTGTTTAGCATCTGTATAGCATCTGTTTAGCATCTGTTTAGCATCTGTATGGCATCTGTTTAGCATCTGTATAGCATCTGTATAGCATCTGTTTAGCATCTGTATAGCATCTGTATAGCATCTGTTTAGCATCTGTATGGCATCTGTATAGCATCTGTTTAGCATCTGTATAGCATCTGTATAGCATCTGTTTAGCATCTGTTTAGCATCTGTATAGCATCTGTTTAGCATCTGTATGGCATCTGTATAGCATCTGTTTAGCATCTGTATAGCATCTGTTTAGCATCTGTTTAGCATCTGTATAGCATCTGTGTAGCATCTGTATGGCATCTGTATATCATCTGTTTAGCATCTGTTTAGCATCTGTTTAGCATCTGTTTAGCATCCGTTTAGCATCTGTTTAGCATCTGTATAGCATCTGTTTAGCATCTGTTTAGCATCTGTTTAGCATCTGTATAGCATCTGTTTAGCATCTGTTTAGCATCTGTATAGCATCTGTATAGCATCTGTATGGCATCTGTATATCATCTGTTTAGCATCTGTATAGCATCTGTTTAGCATCTGTATAGCATCTGTATAGCATCTGTTTAGCATCTGTATGGCATCTGTATAGCATCTGTTTAGCATCTGTATAGCATCTGTATAGCATCTGTTTAGCATCTGTTTAGCATCTGTATAGCATCTGTTTAGCATCTGTATGGCATCTGTATAGCATCTGTTTAGCATCTGTATAGCATCTGTTTAGCATCTGTTTAGCATCTGTATAGCATCTGTATAGCATCTGTATGGCATCTGTATATCATCTGTATGGCATCTGTATAGCATCTGTTTAGCATCTGTATAGCATCTGTTTAGCATCTGTTTAGCATCTGTATAGCATCTGTTTAGCATCCGTTTAGCATCTGTTTAGCATCTGTATAGCATCTGTTTAGCATCTGTATAGCATCTGTTTAGCATCTGTATAGCATCTGTTTAGCATCCGTTTAGCATCTGTTTAGCATCTGTATAGCATCTGTTTAGCATCTGTATAGCATCTGTTTAGCATCTGTATAGCATCTGTTTAGCATCCGTTTAGCATCCGTTTAGCATCCGTTTAGCATCCGTTTAGCATCTGTTTAGCATCTGTATAGCATCTGTTTAGCATCTGTATAGCATCTGTTTAGCATCTGTATAGCATCTGTTTAGCATCCGTTTAGCATCCGTTTAGCATCCGTTTAGCATCCGTTTAGCATCTGTTTAGCATCTGTTTAGCATCTGTATAGCATCCGTTTAGCATCTGCTTTTCCCATGATGTCCTTCTCCTTCTCCTTCTCCTTCTACTTCTACTTTTACTTCTACTTTTACTTTTATTTTTCCTTTTACTTTTACTTTTACTTTTACTTCTACTACTTCTACTACTGCAACTACTAATACTACTTCTACCACTACTACCACTACTACTACTACTACTACTACTCCATCTACTTCTACTTCTACTTCTCTTTCTCCTTCTCCTTCTATTTCTACTTCTACTTCTACTTCTACTTCTACTTCTACTACTACTACTATTATTATTACTACTACTACTACTACTAATACTACTACTCCATCTACTTCTACTTCTACTTCTAATTTCACTACTACATGTACTACTACTACTTCTGCTACTACTACTACTACTAAATTTACTTCTAATTCTACTACTACTACTACTACTACTACTACTATTATTATTACTACTATTACTACTAATACTACTAATACTACTACTACTCCTCCTCCTTTCCTTCTCTTTCTCCTTCTCCTTCTATTTCTACTTCTACTACTACTATTACTACTACTACTACTACTACTACTACTACTACTTCTGCCACTACTACTACTACTTCTACAACAACGACTACAATTCTTCTGCTACTATATTACTGTTTGTGCTTCTACTGCAGGTGTTGAATCCCTTGAATAGCCTGAATGTTGTCCAAGGATCACGCAATTTTAGCTGCCCAACTGACTTATCTTCTTCATTCTCAAGCAGGCATGTGGACAGCGTTGAAGGCTTCAGGGTAAGTTACATCCTTCAATTTCATTTTATTGTATGGAACATTTTTTAAATGGGGCACAGGGGCATGTTCCCCTAAAGAGTTGCGAAAAATGGTTAAGAAACAGAAACAGGAGGAAAAGACAGAGGACAAAAAAGGGAGGGTTGAAAGGGGATATGAAAATGAATTAAAAAAAGTGATTAGTAACCTCTTCGACACCCTCTCCCAAATCATTTATTGTATTAATTTGCATTTAATCCGCCGAGCAACACCGTAACCCCCCACCTAAACATATTGGCCTCTATGCTACTACTGGCTTTATGGCATTATACATTTTTGTTCAGTTAGGTTTGAAATCTGGTTTTAGTTAATAGGTTTATGTTGCATTGGGATCCAAAATCCCCCAAACAGGCTGGCTTTACATCCTTTCAATCCGTTGCCCTTGGTTTTAGGTTAAGTTTGAAATTGGGTTTCAAGTTGAGTTTAAGATTGGGTTTTAGGTTAAGTTTGAAATTGGGTTTTAGGTTAAGTATGAGATTGGGTTTTAGGTTAAGTTTGAGATTGTGTTTTAGGTTAAGTTTGAAATTGGGTTTTAGGTTAAGTTTGAAATTGGGTTTTTAGGTTACTGTTGAGATTGGGTTTCAGGTTAAGTTTAAAATTGGGTTTTATGTTACGTTAGAGATAGGGTTTTAGGTTAAGATTGAGATTGGGTTTTAGGTTAAGTTTGAGATTGGGTTTTAGGTTACGATTGAGTTGGGTTTTAGGTTAAGTTTGAGATTGGGTTTTAGGTTAAGTTTGAGATTGGGTTTTAGGTTAAGTTTGAGATTAGGTTTTAGGTTAAGTTTGAGATTGGGTTGTAGGTTAAGTTTGAGATTGGGTTTTAGTTAAGGTTTGAGATTGGGTTTTAGGGTTGCATTGGGATTAGGATTAGGACTTCTTCAAAAAACATCTGAAAAAGTACCTCTACAAATCTTCTTAATTTGTTGATTGAGTTAAAGGGACAGCGCCTTGTATAATTTAGAAAAGGCGCTTTATAAATCCAATTGTTATTATTATTATTAATAATATTTGGTCCAGGATGGAAGTTGGGAATTTGTATACTAAAGGAAATAGATCAAGGGGAGTGTTTCACAAAGACTAAGATCGACTTTAAGTAGGACTTAACTATGGCAGGCCGTTCATGCCTCTGTTTGCTCTCATCATTTACTGGCATCGGTCTCTCAAGGGACATACAAATCATGGTCACAAATCTCCAGAATTTACATTTTTTGATAATTCGTTATTGAAGAAAAAAATATTATCTCAACCAGCCAGTGGCATGAACGGCCTGCCATAGTTAAATCCAACTTATAGTTGATCTTAGTCCTTGTGAAACACTCCCAAGGAGTATGTACCGCCTGAGCATGTGTCATTCAACCAAGCATAGACGTACTTGCCAGTGGTTGATGTAGCCATATGGAGTAGGTGTGAATCCTTGTTTTGATGATTCTTCTATCCACTTTCAGACTGCTGGTGTAGGTGTCCATACTGATCTCAAGTTAGAAACCAGACCCTGCTGGGAGAGGAGAAGCAACTGCCGTAAGTGTTTCTCAAGGTTGCTAATAATTTTGTCAAGAAAGCTTGGATAAATAGAGTCCTAGTTATGACACATCCAAATTTTATTTAGTTAAATCTGTATCTTTTGAATTTTATTTTCTGATTTACTTACTTACCTAATTATTTACTTATTTATTTATTTAAAGCCCGTCTGCACTAGTTTGGCCAGGAGGGATTAGACCTCCCAGAATGGTCACTGACAGGTGGTTATCTCATCAACTCAGCTCTCAATTAACATAAGAAAAAGAGGATCATGGGGGATCAGCGGGCACCGCTTAGGCATTGTTTTCTATATAGAGGGGACAAGTAGCTACAAGTAGTGCAGTGGGGCTTTAAGAATGTATTTATTATGGTTTAAACCCATTGGCCTGTATTCTGAAGTCAGGTTTAACTTTAAACCTAGGTTTAACTTTAAACCTAGGTTTAAGTCTATTCTAAGCCTCGCCTAACTCTCAGATTTAAACCTAGGTTTAAAATTGCGTTTCTGAAGTCAGGTTTAACTTAAACCTAGGTTTAAGCCTGGTCTAACTTTGTAGAAATTGTACACATATTTAAACCTGGGGTACACCTAGTTTAAGTCTGGCTTAAGTCAGAGAAGAAGACACCATTACGACGAATTATTGCAAATAATGAGACCGGAGAGACCTCTTGTGGAAAGAAAAAAACCCTTTCACATTTTGGCGACGATGAATTTTTGCATCGCTGTCGTTTTACCAAATAAACAGCGATTTGCAGACCACCTACTTGCTAGCTAGCCGACTCCAACACTGGAGGGACACACACACATCGCGTGCGGATGAAAGTGCGCCTTGCGATTTTATGCCTTCGGCAAGTTTGAACATTAATTTGGATACTTTATTTGCTTATTGAATCTTTATGCCTACAATTTTCTAAATCTTAAAATTTTATATTTTATATAAGTTTGTGTGATTTGTATAGTACGACAATCCTTGAAACTAAAAAGTTGCCAAAGTAAATCGACACGTATCACTTTGTTGCAGAGAAAAACAAATATAGTAGCCCCATACCATATAGTTTGACGTTATGTTCACGTAGTTTGAAGCTGTGAATGCAATGCACATTTTCGAATTGCGTCCCAACGATGTAAACAAATGCGAGTTAAAATAAAATTGTAAGGTTGGATTTAGAGTTAGGAGTAAATTCATGTAGAACTAGATTTATATTTATAAGGCAATCATGGATTAATTAAGAGCCAACGAGCGTATTAAACCGGAAATCTAGTAGAGTTTTGGGTAATTGTACAATTCCTGCCCAGATTAAAATATGATTGATGTCAAAACATCCAGAAGTTAGAACATCCTAAAAATGCACTAGGCTAGATCTACATCTAAATAAGATCAAAATGACTAATAAAAGAGAAACTAAAAATGATCAAAAATACCTTCTTGATGCAGAATAACTAGTCCAAGGTCAACATTGAAGCTCATTTGGTCGAATTTTAGGCGTTTTGTTAGGACAATGCATTACGTTTTCTAACCGTGTGTACGTGTACGTACGAACGAATGCGCGCACGATCGAATGATATGCGCGCACGGTGGCCGAGAAGGGGATCGCGATACCCGGCCATACGTGTACACCACAGAACTGTGATGTACACACGTCGGTTCGAAAAAGGATCGCATTGTCCTAAAAAACGCCTAAAATTCAACCAAATGAGCTTCAATGTTGACCTTGCATGGACTAGTTATTCTGCATCAAGAAGGTATTTTTGATCATTTTTAGTTTCTCTTTAGTCATTTTAATCTTATTTAGAGCATTTTTATGATGTTCTGGAAGTTTTGACTAATCTGGGCAGAAATTGTAGAATTACCGAGTTTTGTATCGATTATTTATTTAATATTTTTAAAGGCCAATTATTCCACCCTAGACATCTAGGCCTAGATTCAGAATTTTTCAGCAGTTTTACAATAAATCAAAGGGTAAAACAAACAAAAGATCACGCCGTAACGTTCATCGGTTGCTTCGAAAGAGATTTTTTATGTCAGATATTTTGAATTGAAATTATTAAATTTGCAGCACGAAATCCAGCTATATCAGCTACCCTGGAAGATGGGTGAGCTGTACTACTGAGCATGTGCAGTAGAAGCAGACGACATCTCCATGGTAGTTAAACCTTGACTTAATTAGACTAGACTTAAACCCGGGTTTAACTAAACCTGGCTTTCAGAAACTGAAATGATACTTAGACCTGAAGTCTGACTTAGTTAAATCCGGGTTTAAAGTTAAACCTGGGTTTGACTAAACCTGACTTCAGAATACGGGCCATTGCCTACATGAACCCGGTGGCTGTTGTAGTAAGCCTATGGGAAGTGAAAAATTTAGTAGTCAATTGATTATAATGGAAATAAATCAGAAAAGAAACGAAAAATTAAGGAGATATCAATATTTACTGGTACTTATCTAATAGTCAGGTGGCTTAGTGAAATTATCGTTACTTGCCGGATAAAAGCACCATTTTTGGTACATGGCTCCCTTAGGACCTACTAAACAATATTAGGCTAGGAGCCCCCAGCAAAAAATTCATTTTAAGGGTGTGGGGGCAGGGGCGTCGTTTGGAGCCCCCAAATAATTTTATAACGTTGATGTGTTGTTGTACAAATGCCATTTTTGGTACAGGGCTTCCTTAGGACTAACTAAACGATATTAGGGTAGGAGCCCCCGACAAAAATATATAAGGGTGTGGGGCGAGGGCGTGGCCTCGTAGCCCCCAAATAATTTAGAAGGTAATATAACATTTATATGTTGTTGTATAAATGCCATTTTTGGTACAGCGCTTCCTTAGGACCTACTGAACGATATTAGGATAGGAGCCCCCGGCAAGAATTTCATATAAGGGTGTGGCGGGTAGCCCCCCAAATAATTTAGAAGGTAATATAACATTTATTTGTTGTTGTACAAATGTCATTTTTGGTACAAGGCTTCCTTAGGACCTACTGAACGATATTAGGTAGGAGCCCCGGCAAGAATATTATATAAGGGTGTAGGACAGGGGCGTTGCCTCGTAGTCCACAAATAATTTGTAAGGTACAAAACATTGATTTGTTGTTGTACAAACGCCACTTTTGGTACAGGGCTTCGTTAGGACCTGCTGAATGATGGTAGGGTAGGAGCCCCCGGCATACATATTCATAAATGTGTGATTGGGGCCCATGGCGTTTGTACAACAACAAATCAATGTTTAAATTACCTTACAA
Organism: Mesocentrotus franciscanus; assembly: GCA_037976565.1. NCBI lineage: Eukaryota > Metazoa > Echinodermata > Echinoidea > Camarodonta > Strongylocentrotidae > Mesocentrotus > Mesocentrotus franciscanus. The sequence continues at coordinate 11,900,567 of CP137684.1, forward strand.
ATTATTTGTGGACTACGAGGCGACGCCCTGTCCCACACCCTTATATGATATTCTTGCCGGGGCTCCTACCCTAATATCGTTAGTAGGTCCTAAGGAAGCCCTGTACCAAAAGTGGCATTTGTACAACAACAAATAAATGTTATATTACCTTCTAAATTATTTGGGGGCTACGGCGACGCCCCGCCCACACCCTTATATGATATTCTTGCCGGGGCTCCTACCTAATATCGTTCAGTAGGTCCTTAGGAAGCCCTGTACCAAAATGGCATATGTACAACAACAAATAAATGTTATATTACCTTCTAAATTATTTGGGGCCACGAGGCCACGCCCCCGCCCAAAACCCTTATATGATATTTTTGCCGGGGGCTCCCACCCTAATATCGTTCAGTAGGTCCTAAGGAAGCCCTGTACCAAAAATGGCATTTGTACAACAACGAATCAATGTTATAAAATTATTTGGGGCTCCAAAAAGACGCCCCCGCCCCACACCCTTAAATTGAATTTTTTGTCGGGGGCTCCTAGCCTAATATCGTTTAGTAGGTACTAAGGGAGCCCTGTACCAAAAATGGTGCTTTTATCCGGCAAGTAACGATAATCGATAAATTTGACGCTAAGCCACCTGACTATAATAGTAGTACAAAATAAACATGAAGTGTTTATATTCATATTCAATTTGATCTACATCAGCTCATTCCTTTCTCATTCCCAATTTCCATTAAAAACAGGCTGGCTTCAAATCCTTTTGATCCATGGCCCCACACTTATGGAACAAACTCTCTGCATTTCTAAGAAATAGTACGTCTTCACTTGCAATCTTCAAGAACCATCTGAAATCGTACCTCGATCTGCAATTCTTCTAATATGTCCTTAGACTAGGAGGACAATGCTTCGTATCCTTTGGAGAAAGGTGCTATATAAATACAGTTATTATTATTATTAATTTTGTTTGGTCTTTCGATACAGCACCATGGGGATGTGGACGTTATCCGTGGGCAATGCTGCGCTCTTCCATGGGCGGTCTGGGTCTTGGAGGAGGCCAACATGTACCTGACATAGTGATCTTGGGGATAGAGTTAGATGTGGAGGAGGATGTGCAGCAGGCAGCCCCGCCTACAGAGCTGCGTAGCTACTTCCCTGAAACATGGCTCTGGCATCTCAAAAGACTGGGGTAGGTGATGATAACTAATAATAGTGGTAGCTTCTTTTGTAGCCCACATGTACATGAATGATTTTGTTTTGTCTTTTGCTGTCATTGTGATTGTTTCGTTCATGAATTGTGTCTGCATGTTTGTTTATCTACCAAATGAAATAATGATAGTAAGAATAATTTGTCTTTCAATTCAATTCAATTCAATTCAATTCTTTATTCAACCAGTATAAAACAATTTACAATGAAAAATATACAATATACAATATAATGGTTAGGACCCCTTAGAAGCAGAAATCTGCTTGTAATCGGGGCCCTGTAACAAACAATAACAAGATAATGAACATAAATAAATAATAAAAAGTAAGACTTGCATAATACAAGTACGCACATTAGCACATACACATCAACACACACACACATCCATAAAGAAGGTTACACAGAAAGAATAGAAAGGAGCGAAAAAAAATAGGAAAGAAAGAGATACAAGTAGAAGAAAGATGGGAAAGAGAAGTCTACTCAATCATGGATACCATTCTTTGAAAAATATCTTTTTTGTACATTGATTTAAATTTGCTGATGGTAGTACTGGATCTTAGGTCATGATTCAAGGAATTCCATTCCCGTACCCCAATAAATGATAAAGAATTATACAGTGAAGTTGAACGACAAATTGGGTAATGTAAGTTTTGACTTTGACGAGTGGGGTAATGGTGAATAGAGTCTTTGGCCTCTTTCACTTCCCCAAAATTTTGTCACGATACCAAGTTTAGTCTTATTGCAAAATTACAGAAAAAAGCAATTTCCCTTTTTTTTTGGGGGAAGGAGTGTCATGGGCATTTTCACAACATTTCCAAGCCAACTTATCATACCAATCATACAAAGAAATTGATGGTGTTTCTGTTTCGGTCATGAAGTTTCATCCGACTGCCATATTAATCAATTGCTTCATGGTACGATTTTGTCCTTTTTGAGTGAATGAATGGAAATTTGAAATTGTTCATTACGAAAAAAAAAATCTTTGTTCTGTATGATATAGGCCTCATATCCATTTATTTCACCCAAAAAGAAGAAGAAGAAGGAAAAAAAACACAAAAAAACAGTCGTTATAACCATTAACTTGTTATCCATTCTGGGGGCGTGTTTCACAAAGACTAAGATCGACTTTGAGTTGGACTTAAATATGGCAGGCCATTCATGCCACTGGTTGCTCTCGCCATTGGTCTCTCAATTATAATCTTTAAATAATATTTTTTCCTTCAATAATGAATTATCAAAAAATATAAATTCTGTAGATTTGTGACCATGAGGCTGTTCACACCGGCAGAGATAGCGCGGTCTAGCGCGCGCTAGACCGCGCTATCTCTGCGGTGTGGAAGGTACAACGTCGTTTCGGTCCGCCCAACAGCGAGCCACAGCGAGCCAAAACGGCGTGCCACTGGACCACCTCTTGGGGGTAGTCCACGAGAGACCGCGCTATCTCTGCCGGTGTGAACCCGATCTACGATAGCACGCCGGGAGTCATCGTTCTACACGCGGGGAATTTTATACTCTGACGTCACGCGTCATGGCAACAGGACCTCTCAAAAAAGGGGGTGCTATGATAGACCGCGCTATCTCACTGTGGTGTGAATCCGCGATAATGGGCGGACCGTGGGTCGCGCTACGATAGCGCGATCCACGGTCCGCCCACGGTCCCCCCTTGCGGTGTGAACAGCCTCCATGATTTGTACGTCCCTTGAGAGACCAATGCCAGTAAATGGTGACAGCAAACAGTGGCATAAACTGCCTGCCATAGTTAAGTCCAACTAAAATTTGATCTTAGTCTTTGTGAAACACCCCCCTGGTATCACTAACATCATGTTTATGATCATCTCAACTCCGAGACTCTGACTATGCCAAAGGTTAACTAATAATATACGATACTTATATAGCGCATATATCACAAATATGTCCCTATGCGATATAATAGAGAGAAGGAAAGAAAAAGAAAGAGAATATTGAGAAAACTAAGATATGCTCAGCATATGTTTCTTAAAGCCTGTCTGCTTTGTTTGGCCAGGAGGGATTAGACCTCCCAGCATGGTCACTGACAGGTGGTTATCCCAACAACTCAGCTCTCAATTAACATAAGAAAAAGAGGATCATGGGGGACCAACGGGCACCGCTTTGGCATTGTTTTCTATATAGAGGGAGCAAGTAGCTACAAGTAGTGCAGTGGGGCTTTAAGTTAACAATTGAAATTGCTTCTAAAAAGAAAAAATTTGAGACATGTTCTAAAGTTGTCAACAGTATCACAAGTTTTGATATATTCTGGCAATTTATTCCAAAGGGCTGCCTATGCAACCTGCAAAGATTAAACTTTGTATTTATTTGAGGAATAGTAAGGAGAGACTTTTAGGAAGACCTGGGGCCCGTTTGATAAAACTTGTTATCTATAACAACTGCTACGTTTCTATGACAAATTTGCTCTCAGCCAATCAGATGCCATGATTTCAGTAGCTTATAACAGTAGCTTGTAACTTGTTATTGATATCAAGTTTTATGAAACAGGACCCTGAGGTTTCTGATGTTTCTCTTAGAAGCACCATTTAAGGCTTGTTCACGTTTGATCCGGAAAACCACAGCACTTTTCTTATAATGACACAAGCATAATGGGCTTCACACACAAAAAAAGGACAAGAGTCTCGGCACTAAGCATTTTCTTTCATGGGGTACTTCTCTCTGTCAGATCTGATGGGCAAGGTGTGATAGAAGCAGAGATCCCGGACACCATCACTGACTGGGTAGCTAGTGCCTTCTGCCTCTCGACTCAGCATGGTGTAGGCGTGGCGGAGGCTGCATCCATCCGAGCATTCCAGCCCTTCTTCCTCTCCTACACCCTTCCGTACTCCATCATACGAGGGGAGAAGGTCCCTGTCAAGGTTACCGTCTTCAACTACCTGAGCAGCTGTTTGAAGGTGAGTACAAGTCAATACTTTAAAAACATTGTCACAGGAATTTCTATTGGAAAATGACAGTGTTGGCTCAGGGTGACCCAAAATATGTAACATTTGTTTATTTTCACATTGCCCTCAAAGCCAGTCAATATTGTATTACTATTATTATAATTATTGCTATTTATATTATTGTTATTGTATTGCTGTTGTTGTTATTATTCATTATTGGAACTCCACATTTTAGATGTAAATACACTTCTGTGGAATATTTAATTCATGGCGTTTATTATTTATTTCTTTTATTTGTGCTACTTAGATCCAGCTCTCCATGGTGGAGTCTTCCGATTTCAGGATTGAGGCCCGCCCTGCCTCAGAGGACATTGAAGTGTGTGGCAACTCTGCTGAAACACTAGAGTATGAGATAATACCTACAGAGCTGGGCGACCTGCCAATCAGAGGTAGAAATGATCCAGATGGTGTTCTGATATTTGCTCCGGTGACAATTTCTCTGCGTTCTATTTTGTCAAAAATGTAGGATTAGGGTTAGGTTTGCAATTGTGTTTGAGGTGAGGTATAGGGTAAGGGCTAGTTTAAAGCCTGTCTGCACTAGTTTGGCCAGGAGAGATTAGACCTCCCTGCGTGGTCACTGACAGGTGGTTATCTCATCAAATCCGCTCTCAACAACATAAGAAAAAGGGGATCATGGGGGACCAACGGTTACTGCTTAGGCATTGCTTGCTATATAGAGGGCGCAAGTAGCTACAAGTAGTGCAGTCCCGCTTTAAGGTATAGTTTTCAGCCAAGGGTTGTAGTTAGGAGTTCGGTTAGTGTGGGATATTGCCCTTAAAGCAATTGTCGTAGGAACATGTGTCAGAAAACCAACTAGACATTAAGTGGAGTGTTTCACAAAGACTAAGATCGACTTTAAGTTGGACTTAAATATAGTAGGCTGTTCATGCCACTGTTTGCTCTCACCGTTTACTGGCATTTGGTCTCTCAAGGGACGTACAAATCATGGTCACAAATTTACAGAATTTATATTTTTTGAAGGAAAAAATATTATCTATTTAAAGATCATTATGGTGAGAGCAAACAGTGGCATGAGCGGCCTGCCATAGTTAAGTCCGACTTAAAGTCGATCTTAGTCTTTGTGAAACACTCCTCAGGTATCTTGTTATAGTTGCACCCTCTTAAAGCCAAGTGCTTTTAAGTAACTTACCGTCTCCAGAATGACTAACTCATTCTGTTGTTTGTGTATTGTAATATTCCTAGTCACCGCCAGTGCCGAGCCAAACACTGACCGTGGTGATATGCCTCCTGATGACATCACTTTCCCTGTCACTGATGCTCTTGAAGACACCATTTTGGTGGAGGTAAAATATTTATCATTGTATTGTATTGTATTGTATTTTGGTAATTTGTATTGGTATTTAGATAAAACAAATTGTTGAACATGCAGCTTACAGCTGAAGTTGTTCAGTTTACAGAGTAAATAGTACAGGGCTTAAACATACATTGATAACACATTAAAAGATATTGAAAACTGAACAAGTATGTTTATTTACATGCAATTTACAAGTTTTATTGTTGATAGAAAATTGCCATTGTTTTGTGTAAAACAGAAATTTGAGAATTAATAGTTCATAGGTTTATTGCAACGATGACGCAGTAGGTAGCCCACAGAGACTGCTAGAGATTGTGATAACTAAACCATATAAAATATGAAGGTTCCTAGTTTAACTCTTATCCTGCCATAATGAATACAGCCCAGTGCCACAGGGCTAATCCCCATTGTGCCATGCCACAAATCCCCCTGTGCCAAGTTTATTTTGAGATAATCTGATGCACGCGATGGTACGATCAATAGCGCGTGCGAAGCACTCAGCACAGTACAATGAGCATGAACAATAACTGCTATTACGAATGTGAGCAAGTATGCATAAAGCAGCAAAGCTGTGGCGCACCCGCGTGTACAAAGCACTATAACGGTAGCGTGCATGCAGCCTTATGGCAGGATATGAGTTAATACAAATAACAAAGAAATAGAGCTAAAAATTGAGGCTCAAGATTCAACCTTCTGCTTGCATGAGCTTACTGTAAAATCAGAAACTTTGCAAAGTTTGTGACCGGTCCTGATCCCCAAAAGTTTCATGCCCGATAATTGTTTTCAATTTTGTAATATTTCTTGAAGCAAAATGACTGTCATTAGCATTTTCAACCGCAATGATTGTGTTTTTGTACTTTTTTTCAGCCTGAAGGTGCAGAGCGAGAGGAGACTTTTAGTGAATTGATCTGTCCACATGGTAAGCAACTTGTAGCTTGGGGAAACTTTGTGGTGCAACTCTCTGCCATGTTTCCTCTACAACATTTGACTTCATCCTTTTATTTTGTCCAAAAATGAATAAATCTCCTGATATGATCATGAAATAAAAGCTTTCATTATCCCTACTATTGACCAGCCATCATATCTTATCTAGAGATTTTTCAATTTTGGATAGAATATATACTAATACATGTAGATAAAAGATAAATCTGTTGGTTGTTTTTGTTTATGCAGGGGGGTGTTTCACAAAGACTAAGATCGACTTTAAGTTGGACTTAACTATGGCAGGCCTTTCATGCCACTAGTTCCTCTAAACTTTTCTGGCATCAGTTTCTCAAGGGACGTACAAATCGTGATCACAAATCCACAGAATTTACATTTTTTGATAGTTCATTATTGAAGGAAATTGTTTTTTCTTCTAAAGATCATAATTGAGAGACCAATGGTGGGAGCAACCAGTGGCATTAACGGCCTGCCATAGTTAAGTCCAACTTAAAGTTGATCTTAGTCTTTGTGAAACATCCCCCTGGTGCCTTTGCAGTTAAATTTCATTTCTACATTGAGTAATTTGATTGTATGAATTGTGTATTGCATAATAACCGTTACGATGTATAAGCTAGGCATTGATTGAATAATCGGATACCTAATGAGTTGAATTCACAAGGGAGGTTTATATTAATAATAATATTCTGTTCTTGTGTCACATTATAACGTCCCTATGCGCTTCCAAAGAGCTTTTGGAAATTATTACCCTAGCTTTAGCTCCGGCAGCCGTTATCATCGCACAGTGCATTTCAAGGAACAATCCTACCAGATACCCATTTATCTCACCTGGGTCGAATGGGCAAATGTAGATTAATGTCTCGCCAAAGGACATTGGTGCCGCGGCGGGACTCGAACCGCGAACCTTGTGATCCACAGTCCGGTGACATATCCACTCAACCACGACACCTCTACGCAAGTTAATCCCTGCTTTAAACCTCCTGAAGCATATCTAGTAGTATGCGTGTGCTTCATGTCCTATCCCCAATAAGACGCTTATGATTATATGCTTTTATACACTAATTTTTAGTCCATGGTGGGGGTTTAAAGGGATTGGGTATCTTTGTCTCAGATTCTAAACAAAATCCTGTATTTAGCTCATGCTGCAATCATAACTATAAACCTTTAGGCCAGTCAGGAATTCCATGACGTTTACAAGCCGATTGCCCGTCTGATTATCAAGATATTTATGATTGGAATTTAACAATTTCAAAATCCGTTTTCCCAACAGTTTTTATAACATTACAGTCTATTGGGGAAAATGAGTACGGTAAAACCGGTCACTCAAAGATTTTTATTTTTCTGAGGCACTTCATGATCATTTTGAAGCGCAATTTTTTTAGGGCTTCAATATTACACCATATCACAGACGCTGATAACACATAGGGCCATGCATCTCAGATTTGGCATTGTTAAACAACCCCTTTAGCTAAACATGTTTAAGACCATGGTTTGAATTAAACCTCCTTTGTAAATTCTCGCCAATGAATCCTTTTTTCTATAGAATAATGAATAGCACTGTCTCTACTTTTGTAACTTTCAATGTTTTTCAGATGAATTTGATAAATTATTATAGAGTGGTAGTTACCTGTTTGGTCTATTATTTGACCTAACGTTAGACTACTTCTATGAATACCGGTCATTTTATTAAAGCTACTCTCATTTCTTCTCACATTAGATGATAGCGATGGGGTTTTTGAGCAGACCATCCCTCTTGAGCTACCCTCGGTAGTAGTTCCAGGATCTGCTCGTGGAAAAATACAGGTTATTGGTGAGTTTTGGTCGATTCTACTTCTGAACCTCTTCAGTTTTAACTACATGCCCCTCCCCAATCCTCAGTCACCTCACTTCCCCATCAAGAATTAATTTGTCATATGACATAATACATAATGAATGTATTTTGAGGGGTTCTCTGCAAATCTTTGTTACATTTACTTCATATTTATTGTGTAATTACTAGCCTCCTGGGGGGCGTTTCACAAAACTTGTCATCAGTGACAAATGACAGTTTTTGTTATAAGCTACTGAAATCCTTGCTTCTGATTGGTCATCAACAGATTTGTCACTGATTTTTGTCATTTGTCATTGAAAAAAGGCTTTGTGAAACGGGTCCCTGTTCTTATCTTTCTTTTGTTTTTTCTTTCCTTCTGTCTCTCTTACTCCCACTATCACTCCCTCCCGCTTCTCTATCTCTCTCTCTCTCTCTTGCAATGTTTCGATGTCTCTTTCACTATCTCTCTCCTTTTTACACATTCTCTCTCTATCTCTTTCCTCCCTTTCTCTCTCCCTCTCTCTCCTTCTTTCTTTGTCTGTCTCTCCATCTCTTTCCTCCCCCTCTCTCTCTCCCTCTCTTTTCTCTGTCTTTCTCTCTCCCTCTTTCCATCTCTTCCCCCCCCCCCTCCTGTCTCCCTCTCACTCTCTCTCTTTCCTTCTTTCTTTCTGGCTCTCTGTCTGTCTCTCTCCATCTCTTTTTCTCTCTTCTCTCTGTCTTTAACCTACTTCTATTCTTCAGGCGACATCATGGGACCTGTGATGTCAAACCTGGACAGTCTGCTGAGGATGCCATTTGGATGCGGAGAGCAGAACATGATCTTTATGGCTCCTAACATCTACGTCATGCAGTACTTGTCTCGCACCAGACAGCTTACATCAGAAATCAAGGAGAAGGCACTCAAGTTCATGACTAGTGGTAAGCATACCGGTACATGATGTACATGTACTTGAATTTAAAAAAAAAAAGAAGATATATCTAAATTATCCTTCCCCAGTCAAAACTAGGATGTGTCAATGTTTGAAATGTGATTGCCTCAAGTCCTAAGATGCCCCACGTGATTATAGTTTTAAAGCCTGTCTGCACTAGTTTGGCCAGGAGGGATTAGACCTCCCAGCATGGTCACTGACAGGTGGTTATCTCATCAACTCGGCTCTCAATTAACATAAGAAAAAGGGGACCATGGGGGACCACCGGGTGCCGCTTAGGCTTTGTTTGCTTTATAGAGGGCACAAGTAGCTACAAGTAGTGCAGTCCTGCTTTAAACTGTTTGAATAAAGAAAATAATGTCAAAATATTCCTAGAACTGAAGGTGCTATATTAACCCATACTGCAACAGCATTTTCCAAAGATCTGAGTATATCGGCTGTGGCTCCACTAATCTTTTAGCAAATTTATCTTCCCTTCACTATTGCTGCTTGCATACTTTATTTATGATGACGTAATGTGGAAAAAGGAAGATACAAAATTTAGTTAGAAAATAGGGATTTTACTTGTATCACTATGCTTTGCCATAGGTAGGTGGAAGGGCGGAAGACATTTCATGAATCACGTAGCCTTAATGATTTTTACACATCAGTCGATGCCAAATTTACACAATGACAAAATTCTAAATTGGTTCAAATCAGTATCTTTTCATCCTACTTTGAATTCTCACGGTGGTGCATGATTCTTACCGTTTTTGCAGGATATCAGCGGGAGCTCCATTACCAGCTCAACGACCACTCCTACAGTGCCTTTGGTCAGCATGATCGGGAGGGAAGCACCTGGTTGACGGCTTTTGTTCTCAAGTGTTTCAGCCAGGCCAAACATTTCATGGACATCGATGAGAGCAACCTGCACATGACATTACGTTGGCTGCAAAGGAACCCTCGTGACGAGAACGGCTGCTTGGTGAAAAGAGGACGTGTCATCCGCAAGGAGATGCAGGTCTGTTACACTCTGTTATGATGGTGATGATGATTATGACGACGACGATGATGATGACGAAGACAACGATGATGATGACGACGACGACCACGATGATGGTGAAGATGGTGGTGATGATGATGATGGTGATGATGGTGATGATGGTGATGATGATAATGATGATTGATAACAACGATGACGACGATGTTGATGATAATGATCCTGTGGGAAAATCCATGCACTTAAAGATAAAGGTCATGCGATTACAAATGTGAAAGAAACGTTGTGGAATCGATCAGAAAAGGTTGATCATCTAGTATATAAGTATTGGTGTGTACTGCAAAGTTCTGGAATCATCAAAATGATAAGAAATTTGGCCCAGTCTTGGTAAAGTTACAAGCACTAGCTGTACACAGAAAGATGTATATGGGACTAAACGAACATGTGGCATAAAAATCCGTCCCGATTTTTATGATGTTACATGCCATAATTAGAATATTCAGGCATTTGAAGAGCTATGCTTTTCAGGGAAAATTTTTCTCTAATGCTCTTCCACACTTGCATAATACAATGATAACGCTCACAAATTATTTTTCACCTCTTCCCACAACTTAACCTTCTCTTTAATCAGCCAACTCTCCCTGTGACAAGCGTGAAATAATGATGATGATGATAATAATAATAATAATAATGATAATGACTGGGATTATTAATGATGATGATAATGAATATGACATAGAACGTCCCTATATATGCACTTACAGAGAGCTTTGAAAATTATCAGTCCAGCTGAAGTTTCAGCACATAGTGCATTTCAAGACATAACCCTACCAGGTAGCCACTCACCTCTCCCGGGTGGAGTCTAGCAAATGTAGATTAATATATGTAGAGGTGTTGTGGTCCAGTGGATATATTTTATATACTTTTTGTGGGCATGATTTATTTTTTCACCTGCTCAGTATAAGGTAGCATTGATATTGTATTTTCATCCATTGATGTGCCCTTTGGTTAGGATGTAGAAAATATGGTCATGGTTATTTCTCTGTCAACTCCTGGATATAGTTGAACGTACATCTTTTACCACCATATGAACATTTTAGGTACCAAAAATAAGTATAAATTCATGCAAAGTATAAATATCACATGAACAGAACTCTCCATTTTAAGTCATGTAATTCAAATTGTCAAGAATTAGATTCTCCAATTTCAATGTCAGGGTGGTACATAATTAAGGGGTTTAAAGATATACATGAAACAGCGACAGGTTTCAAATTTTATTGTACATGTTTGAAAATCAGCAACAGGTTACTATTCATTCTCGACCAAAGTAATTCATCAAATATAACTATGAAATATGGTTAAAAATGCTTCAAAATATGGATGAAATTGCACCAAAGTGGATATTAGAACCTCAGAGCCCTTAAGCAAGCCCTGGAGCCTAGCCACAAGGGACATTGTGCTTTGCATACATCAGTCCGTACTCCTTCCTCGTTCCTTGCAATTTTACATGATTGTTTTGAGTTTTTACTTGTGGACCACCCTTATAAGGCATTAGGGCGCTTTCGCAAACGCGACGGAAGCAAAGACGATACAGCTCTCCCGTCGTGTTTAGGAAACGAACGCTATCATGGCCGCGTACGGTCGTGGAAATCAACAAGACGGAGAAAATTCTGGTTCGCGCATGCGCAGATTGTTTTTTCGCTCGCGTTACCGTCGTCTTTGCCTTCCATCTCGTTTGCGAAAGCACGCTATAATCATTATTGTTTGTTGTTGATTGCTTCAGGGTTCCGTGTCCAGTCCAGTAACCATGACTGCCTTTGTCACTATAGCATTGATAGAGGCTGGTGCTCATTCTCGGGTAAGTATTCTTCAATTTGGCAATGATTACAAGAATAGGCCAGTTTAAGGAAGTATTATAAGTTGGTGTCTTCTCACAAAGCTCCTCTCCAACCGGCGCTATAGTCTTTTTCAAGACTACACCAACAGTCCTTTTCAGGACTACACACACTCAAGAAAGAATAGATTACCGAGAGTCCTGTTCAGGACTCCCCAATCCTCCCTCTCTCTCACATGGTGCAACCGCAAGCCTACTGTATATTGTTTGCATATCTTGAACCAAATATGACAACATTTCCCTTTGTCCCCCACACCCTCCCTGGCAGTCCTCCCCCATGAGGTCAAGTTTTAACTGCATCAGGAATAGCATCGAGTCTGGAGGAGAGACCATGGACACCTACACTCTAGCTATCAGCAGCTATGCTCTGGGGTTGGGCAGATACTACGGTGCGACTCAGGCTATTGCCCTCAACCACCTGAACACACGGGCCCTCGGAGATGGTAAGCTATGGTCTCATAAGAAAAGAAATAACTTGCCACATAATAATAATAAAAGTCACATTTGTATTGTTATTAGCCCTTAATACTACGATGTGTGATGATTGTTTTACCTGACTGCTAATAAAGAAAGCATGTAAATGCTTGGAAGTAAGCAACTAGGGGACCGACAGCTTTAAGTTTTCTCCAAGGGACTTGGTAATGAGGATTAATGCCTTACCAAAGGGCACGAGCGCATTGACTTGGTTTTGAACCCCAGTCACTGGATTCAATTGCTAATCCGCTAGGGAGTATTCTGGCCAGGAGCCATTTTACAAGCACGCACATGCTAATCCAACCACATAACGTTCACATCCTACCGGGTACCCATTTAACACCTGGGTGGAGAGTGGCAAATGTAGATTAATGTCTTGCCAAAGGACACTAGTGCCTTGCTGGGGCTCGAACCCACAACCTTCACATTTCCAGCCAATTAAAACCATTCTACTATGACACCTCTACTTAAAGGGATTGGGTATCTTTGTCTCAAATTCTAAACAAAATCCTGAATTTAGCTCATGCTGCAATCATAATTATAAACCTTAGGTCAGTCAGGAATCCCATGACGTTTACAAGCCGATAGCCCTTGATTATCAAGATATTTATGATTTAATTCAAAATTTCAAAAACCGTTTTCCCAACTGTTTTTATAACAATACAGTCTTTTGGGGAAAATGAGTATGGTATGAAATATGGTAAAACCATTCACTCAAAGATTTTTACTTTTTTGAGGCACTTCATGATCATAACATGTAGATAGGGCCATGCATCTCAAATTCGCCATTGTTAACTCTTATCCTGCCATAATGAATACAGCCAGGTGCCACAGGGCTAATCCCCATTGTGCCAAGCCACAAATCCCCCCTCTGCCAAGTTTATTTTGAGAAAATCTGATGCACGCGATGGTACGATCAATAGCCCGTGCGAAGCACTCAGCACAGTACATGAGCATGAACAATAACTGCTATTACGAATGCGAGCATGCATGCATAAAGCAGCAAAGCGGTGGCTTGCTCACGTGAATTAAGCAGTCAATCGATAGCGCGCTCGCGTGTACAAAGTACTATAAACAATAGAGTGGTGAAGTGTGACGTCATCAAAAATTTTTGGAATTTCTCAATTTTTTCTTCATTTTCCGAAAGACCATCAAATAATGTCAAATGTCGAAAACCAATTGAATAGGTTAAGTATTGGCTGAGATATGACTATCTGAATAAAAAGATTGCCTATGGGAACCCAGTGTTATATTGCTCTGGCTCCTAATGTTATGAGCCAGAGCAATATAACACTGAGTCCCCATAGGCAATCTTTTTATTCAGATGGTCATATCTCAGCCAATACTTAACCTATTCAATTGGTTTTCGACATTTGGACATTATTTTTGATGGTCTTTCGGAAAATGAAGAAAAAATTGAGAAATTCCAAAAATAGATTTTTATGACGTCACAGCTTCGGTACTCTATGCCTTTCTTTAAGCCTTGACTGATAAGTATACAGTATGTGTCTTATCTATTTTTTTTATTATCCTTAATTGTTAAAGGCTCTGTCAGATATGAAGCGTCAAGCCGCTACGTTTTTCGTAAACACCTAAATGAATGGCAGTTGAGTACAACAAAGGTCCTACACATATTCACTGAGCTCTGGGTAATGAGATAGAGATATTGGAAGTGTCGTACTCCTACATGTACAACATCGTTTTAATTTTAAAGCCTGTCTGCACTAGTTTGGCCAGGAGGTCTAATCCCTCCTCCTAGTGTGGTCACTGACAGGTGGTTATCTCATCAACTCAGCTCTCAATTGACATAAGAAAAAGAGGATCATGGGGGACCGACGGGCATCGCTTAGGCATTGTTTTTTATGTAGAGGGAGCAAGTAGCTACAAGTAGTGCAGTGGGGCTTGAAAAAACGCTGCAGTGTACCGCTTCATATCCGAATGAGGCGTAATTCAGTCCTTTGACTGAACGTGTTCAGAAGACTAGATCATCAGCTCACTTCAGTTGCGTTCAATTCGAAGAACCATTCATACATTTCTGTGTTCATCTAAATATACATTTGGTTAAAAGAATGATTTGTGGAAGAACGATTTATTGATTGAAACTAAAAGGAATGTTTCTGTGGTTGCAGTTTGGTGGACGGTATCAAATGGAGTGAACTGTGCACTTGCTACTCTCCACCCAGGTGTTAAATGGGTACCCGGTAGGATGCGACAGTCATTGTTGGTCAAACAGTTTTTGAGCGTCAAGTAACGCCTGGCTGGAATACTCCCCAGGGAGTGGAGATTGTGCACACAGTGTGTGCGGGCAAGCATTGAATCCAATGACCGGGGTAATAGTATAGTAATAATGACTGCTATGAGAGGCATAGTTGTTTTTATTGCTCAAGGGGAGGTTACATCGTGCCATCACCCCGAGGCGTGCAAGTATGTAACCTCCCCGAGAACCAAAAAAACAAATATGCCTCGAATATTAAAGCAGTCATAACTTTTATATACTGAAAACAGGGTCATAGAATAATTTTGTTTGCGACTTACTGGTCAATCATGCATGGTAATCAAGTTTGTTTACGCTATTGAAGCCTGTATTGATAAACTTGCAGTCTCAGCTCCCGGCTTAGTTGGCCATTGAGATTACACGTATATCCCTATGCAGTCTACTGGGAGTACGTGCATTGTGCGATCATGCCAAATTGGTGAAAGTATTAAAAATCCAGATTCAAACCTTCATTGCTTGTGATCCTGAAGGTGATACTCAAAAATGAGGCGTCATATGAAAGAGCAGGTCCAGCTCTATATTTCCAAAGGGGCGTCATCTCGTCATTACATGTAGATCTAGGCCTAGCTACAATCGAGATCGGCGGTCGTCTGCGATGTGTTTGTAGAAAACAAATTAATCGCACAACAAATGTATGGAATGCCGCGCGCGCTCCGCACAAACTAAGTAAGCCAATGGGGATCGCAGGAGGATCAGGATGAGGGTAGAAACTTTCAACTAGGCCCTGTGAGTGGGGCATGGCTTGAAATCACGACTCCAATTTCGACCAATCAGATGGCTAGATTTCTAAAGTGAGGTATATAATATATCTGTAAAGCGCTTCGAGACATCGTAGATGTATTAAGTGCTATATAAAAGCGGAATATTATTATTATTATTGGATTTTTATCTTTTTTTCTTTCTAGCTGGCCAGAGATACTGGAGTACGCCAGAGACTCCCAGCACGGAAGTAGAAGAAGATGTTTACTGTTACAGATTCTGCAGGGCCGACTCCTCTGCTGTGGAGATGACCTCTTACGTCCTTCTTGCGTATATGTCCATGAACCGGTATGCACGAACTGGTGACGTTCTGGTACAAACCATGCCGATGGTGAAGTGGCTCAACACGCAGCGTAATGCCCTTGGTGGCTTCTCTTCAACTCAGGTGAGTGATTGGATATTATATCCCACATCAAAATATTCCATTGCACGGATTGGCCACGGATAGCTCACATGACATAAAATACTTCCACCATTCAGTTCAGTTCAGTTTATTCAATTCCATCTTTAAAAACATTTTTACAAAGGAAAAAACATGCAATTCCATGTGAAATATAATACATAAATTGGGATAACATATACATGTACCAGTACAATGAAATAATACAAAACAGAATAAGGCACAGCTGTAAAAAAAGCAAGTTTTTCTCTGGACAGCTTCCTATCAAATTAGATTTGATAAATATAGTAAGAAACAAGTAGCAAGTAAAGTTTCGGATAGTATCAGTGAGAAATGGCACAACAACCGGCACAAGCCCAGTACACGAAATACAACATGATATAGGATGCAAAAGTAAGAATATAGCTAAGGAGAAATGTGAGGTGAAGAGCAAATAGATATTGCTTGACGTCAAACGGGCCATATCTTGGATATTAAAGTCACCGTTCAAAGCGATCGATAGGCCTTTCACAATATCGCCACTACAGCCACTGTAGCAGTGCTCTTTGTGGAGCGTACTTGTGTATTTTGGACAAAGGTGTGAGTTGATATCCATTTTCAGATGTATTTCTAATTACTTTACATTTTTTTGTTTTTCATTTTTTAATGAGGGATATACCGGTAAATCAAATATACCATGCAGTCTTTTTGAGGCACCCGTAAAATAATGGATCTTCTGTGGTTGGCGTAGTGCTGTGCTAGTCATCTCAGAGAATCCATAATTTCAAACGGAGGTTCCCATTGCTTGGTATATGTGATCATCGCATTACAATATAACATCTCCATGTGCTTGCAAGTGACTGTGGATATCGTTACCTTGGCTTGAGCTCTGTAAACGGTAGCGCTCAGTGCATTCAAGGAATAATTCCTACTGCATACCCATTTACCTGGGTTGAGAGTGGCAAATGTGCATGTAGATTAATGTCATGCCAAAGGACGTTAGTTATGTGGCAAGGAATTGAACCCCGTACCTTGTGATACATAGTCCATCATTGACTTACCCACTAGACCATAACACCTCTACAATTCAGAAAATTTCCATTGGTTGGGGTAATTCTACCAACTTTAAAGTTTTAAGTATAGGCAAGCTTTCATCCACTCCTGTCTACTTTCTCAAGACAACTGATTCTTCACACAGTTCCCTGCTGTGTACCGACTCGAGATCATTGGTGTATTAATGGTTTAGGGTTATGGTTAGTGTTATTACCGTAAGTAGTATTTCTAATAATTATAATAATAATATTTCTGCTTCATATATAGCGCTTAATACATCGGCAAGTCCAAGTTTCTAAACGCTTTACAGTTACTACCCCCGGTCATCGGATTCTGGCTTGCCCTCACACAATGTATGCACTTTCTCCACTCCCTGGGGAGCATTCCAGCAAGAGCTACTAAGCTCAAATTGCTAAGCATACTACATTGGCTTTCGCATCCTACCGGGTACCCATTTAACACCTGGGTGGAGAGTGGCAAATGTAGATCAATGTCTTGCCAAAGGACATTAGTGCCGCGGCGGGACTCGAACCGCGGACCTTGTGATCAACAGCCCGGTGACGTATGCACTCAACCACGACACCTCTACAGGTCTAGGGGTGAAGTTAGGAATGTGGGTAGTGTAAGGAATAGACCCTGAAGCAGTTGTTGCAAGAGCATGTGTCATACAACCTTGCTGCCTCCGGATAAAAAGGGCACCAACAAGACATATTCTGTGAACAATCTCCTCTGTGATCTTTACAGGACACTGTCCTAGGACTCCAAGCCTTGTCTCAATTCGCCCGCCTTGCCTATGACCCCGATGTACCTCTCGCCGTGAGTATCGACGTGGACGCTACAAGGGCACCTCCTAGTGACCCCCAGGGGCTCAGTTTTGAGGTAGACAACCACAACAGACTGGTACTCCAGAGGGAAGAGCTACAGGAAGTGCCGACGGAGCTGGAAGTGACAGCTACAGGCAGTGGATGTGTTTTGTTCCAGGTATGGGGAAAGAAATGCAATAGTTTAAGTTCATGTTTAGTTTCCACATAAGTTTTTGGTTGTCATATACACCTACCTACCCCCGGACAACTACCCCCCAGACAACTACCCCCTTGGATAGTTGTCCGGGGGGTAGTTGTCCTAGAGAGTAGTCATCTTAGAGAGTGGTTGCCCTAGGGGGTAGTTGTCCTAGAGGGTGGTTATCCTAGGGGTGGTTGTCCAGGGGTTAGGTGTTCTAGAACCCCTACTAGCCGACAGTGCAAATAAGAAAAAAGAAAAAAAGAAAAGAAAAAAAAAAAAGGGACTGTATAGTAAACAGAAAAAGGTGAAGAACAAAAATACAGATACATAAGAGAAGAAAAAAATGGGACAAGAAACAGAGAGAAAGATGGATACAGAGAGAGGGCTAGATCCTACTAACAATGTACAAAAACATAAATGTATTAGAAAGAAAAAAAATAAAAGAAAGTAATAAAGAGAAGCGAAGAGAATGATGAAATCAGAGAAATACATCTAGACAGATCCTGACAGTACTGGGGGTGTTTCACAAAGACTAAGATCGACTTTAAGTTGGACTTACTATGGCAGGCCGTTCATGCCACTGTTTGCTCTTACCATTTACTGGCATTGGTCTCTCAAGGGACGTATAAATCGTGGCCACAAATCTACAGAATTTACATGTTTTGATAGTTCACTATTGAAGGAATTAAATATCATCTAAACATGATAATTGAGAGACCAATAGTGAGCACAACCAGTGGCATGAATGACCTGTCATAGTTAAGTCCAACTTAAAGTCGATCTTAGTCTTTGTGAAACACCCCCCAGATGAAGATACAGATCTTGATGAAGAAAAATAAAACAAGAAAATGAGTGCAGAGAAACAGAAAGTCCGACCAGACTTACATCCAAAATATGACTCGGGCATGAATACGTGTAGCGAAATTTGTTCTATTCGGAGAAAGGCCCAGTTGGCTACCACTTGGGAGGCAGTCGTGCTACTGATATGATCGGGTGTCCGGAAGCCTCTGTCACTGTCTGGAAGCCTTGTGACATTGCATATTTCTTATATTTCATATTCCTATTTCTGTTTGGGACATCAATCAGAATGAATTTACATTTTGAAGTCTACAAATCTTATGATACTGCGATATTTTCCAAAATCTTGTCGTTTAAGATGAGCAGTATTTTTAAAGTCATTAGCATAACAGTCTTGTTTTGATCCTTCTTTTCTCTACTCTAGGCTGAGCTGATGTACAATGTGCCAGTTGCAATTCCGAACCGTCTCCTCTTTAACATAACTACATCCATCAAAGAGTGGGAAAGCAACTCTGTCACAGATCCTGCAGCCTGCGGGGACAAGACCCTGGAGATTTGCGTCAGGTAAGCAAAGGAGTCTTTAATCTCTGTTTAAGAATAAATAGTGATATTGTATAACCTTATAGCACACATACAGGTATCAACGACGCAAAGTGCTTAACGCCCTTCAATATCAATATAGCTAGGCTTCCACTTTCAGTGTTCACAGCATTCAAGGAAGTCCTGGCCAGGAGTACCCATTGAACACCTGGGTGGAGAGTGGCAAATGCATATATCAAATCTTGCCAAATGAGACTAGTGCCGTGCCGTCAAATGTTTAGACCACTTGAAATTTCCTCCTGCAACATTTGGTCCAAAAATCAAAGATATAGGGTTAGGTTTAGAAATGCAGTTGGGATATAGGTTTAAGATTAGGGTAAGGTTTAGGATTGCAGTTGGGATATAGGTTTAAGATTAGGGTTAGGTTAAGGATTGCAGTTGGGATATAGGTTTAAGATTAGGGTTAGGTTAAGGATTGCAGTTGGGATATAGGTTAAAGATTAGGGTTAGGTTTAGGATTCCATTTGGGATATAGGTTTAAGTTTAGGGTTAGGTTTAGGATTGCAGTTGGGATATAGGTTTAAGATTAGGGTTAGGATATAAGGTATATTATGTGTTCCAGGGTTGAATTTTGGTTAGTGCTGGAAATGGACAAAATTGTTATTAGTCCTGTTTGAACTCAATGTCTGGCTGTGCAGTGCTTGATGGATGGAGTCCAACATGTTGCTTGCTAGGGTCATTGGGTGAAACAAACTGGTATCCCTTTTAATATCATATTTTCAATAACGTTGATGATTTATAGGTATGTGGGAATTAGCGATGGGGAGACTGGAATGGCCACCATGGAAGTCAAGATGGTGTCTGGTTTCGTTCCTCATGAACAATCCTTGAACAGGTTCCAAGAGGGCAATCGCATCGGCTTCAAGCGCTTTGACAAGTACAAGCCTGGACAACCTCTCTCACTCTACTTTGATAAGGTCAGTTCAGTCAAACCTGCTTTAGCGTCCACCCGTATAGAAAGACCACCTGCCTATAGTGACAGCAATTTTTTTCTTCCTTTGAATCATGTTCTAATTAAACATTTTTTAAGGAATCTGAACTTAAAAACCATGTTTTCTTGTCTCCCTTTATCAGTCTTTAAAGAGAAGGTTGAGTTTTGGGAAGAGGTGAAAAACAATTTGTGAGCGTTATCATTGTTATTATGCAAGTGAAGTGTAAGAACATCAGATAAAAAATGTTCCCTGAAAAGCATGGCTCTTCAAATGCCGTAATTGTAACAGCATAAAAATCGGGACGGATTTCTATGACACATGTTCATGTAGTCCCATATATTTCTGTGTACAGTGTTTGTATCTTTACCAAGACTGGGTCAAATTTCTTATCATATTGATGATTCCAGAACCTTGCAGTACACACCAATACTTATATGCTATCGCATGACCAGAACTCAACTTTATCTTTAACTATACAGGTTTCACTGTATATTGCTTTATTTTTTAAATCTTTTTTACCTTTTGTATAAAGACCCTTGAATACTAAACCTGAGATAACTTAGTGTGAAAAATGCAACTTCTACAAAAATCAACGGCTTAAAGGGGACCAAATACCATTGAAAATAGTACAATTTGAATACCACTCTCACCTGAAAACTGTGAGACGTTCCGCTGGTCATAATAAAGCCTAGACCAAATGGTTGTCTTAACCCATTGCAGACGAGACAGGGATGGTCCCTCTATTAAGTCAATGCAAAGTAGAGAATTCAGTAGTAAAATGGTTAAGAAAATTCTTACACTATAAATTTGTAAGTCTTAATTGTTGCTTAAAGGGATTGGGTATCTTTGTCTCAGATTCTAAACAAAATCCTGGATTTAGCTCATGCTGCAATCGTAATAATAAACCTTTAGGTCAGTCAGGAATCCCATGACGTTTACAAGCCGTTCACCCTTCTGATTTTCAAGATATTTATGATTGGAATTCGAAATTTCAAAAACCGTTTTCCCAACGGTTTTTAATTTATAACACTACAGTCTATTGGGAAAAATGAGTATGGTAAAACTGGTCACTCAAAGATTTTTTACTTTTTTGAGGCACTTCATGATCATTTTGACGCACAATTTTTGTAGGGCTTCATTAATTTACACCATATCACAGACGCTGATAACACATAGTGCCATGCATCACAGATTTGGCATTTGTTCCAGCAGTCATAATTTCTTCCTGTTTTTCTGTATGTAGTCTTCTCCTGTGTAAATACTGTGTGGGAGGCTAATGTAGCTGATAGGTTTTATGTTTGGTTTGATCCCTGCAGTTTGACGATGAATTACGCTGCATTCCTCTTAACCTGAAGCAGGAGATCTTTGTGAAGGAGACCAAGGATGCAGTCATCAAGGTCTACGACTATTACAAACCAAGTGAGGTCAAAGGTCAACAGATGATTGTGATCATGATGAATGAATGATATTATGTAATACCCGAGTCGCACTGCCAAACTGACTCCACACCGACTCCAAACCGACCTAGTCCTGGTCATAGTGGGCAATGTAAATTGTTTGTACGATCTCATGTCGGTCTTGTCGGTGTAACCTGGGTGTGAAATAGGGTATTTGCCTTGTCAGAGATCATCCTATTGGCTGAAAAGCTATCACATGACAATCTATAATTTGTTATACATGCACCACTATGCCTTTTTTTTTGCCCGATATATCACATACAGAAGATGCATCCATAGCCCGTAACTTAATTAAATCCGTAACTTCTTCCTGATTAAGGCTCTGATTGGTCATATAGTACTAGCAGAATGACAGTATAGATATATTGACTGCTATGAGAGGGGCAGGCGGCACGCTGAGGGGTCAAAGCAGGATGTAACGTCCCCGAGAGCCAGTATAGAAACAGCTATGCCTCAAATATTAAAGCAGTCTGTATATCTTTTATATACCGAAATCACAAAAAAAATCTAAAAAGAATTCTTGCCTTATCCTTTTCTTGAGTAAAGATTGGTTAAAACATCACAGAAATTCTGAGAAACTGTCTGTTAATCTTCGCTGGAAAGTTGCCTGAATGTTACGATCATTCGGGAATCGCACACACACTGTATGGTATCCGCGCTCGCACAAAGAAACTTTTTACACATAAACCAATGGGGATCTCAGCAAACGGGAATCTTTCTCATGAACTATTGACCGTTACTGGCATTGTTTGTTTCTTTACAGGCATGGCTAAAATCATGACTCCAATTTCGACCAATCAGATGGCTAGATTTCTAAAGAAACTTTTATAATGCATGATATATAGCCTTCCAATAGGAAGAGATGGCTCAATCAGCCATTGGATGGTTGGCAATTGTTTTTACTGTTGTGACGTTAACTGATTTTCTCTGACCAGAAGGTCAACCGATCTAGACAATATTGGTAATTGTAATGATTTGACCGTTCGGCACCTCAAAAATCCACATTTTAAATCTCCATATTGCAATTTCTTCCAAATGTTATTTGAAATGAATTTTAAGGTGTATGGTGCATGGCATGTATGATGTATCGCAGGCTAATAATGATAGACAAACTCAGATTTTGCTACTAACCAGTAATTATTTTCCTGTTTTTTTTTTTTCTTACAGCTCTGGTTGGCTTCAAGAGCTACAACATCTGCGAGGCTGAGAACTAAAGCTATAGCAGAAGACCACAGGAACGTAATTGTCAGCTGTAGTCTCTTAGTGTGACATTAAACGTACAGGAAAGGTTATTCAGCTCTGCTTAAAGGGATTGGGTATCTTTGTCTCAGATTCTAAACAAAATCCTGGATTTAGCTCATGCTGCAATCATAATTATAAACCTTTAGGTCAGTCAGGAATCCCATGACTTTTACAAGCCCATGACTTTTACAAGCCGATCGCCTGTGTGATTATCAAGATATTTATGATTGGAATTCAAAATTTCAAAAACCGTTTTCCCAACGTTTTTTATAACACTACAGTCCATTGGGGAAAATGAGTATTGTAAAACCGGTCACTCTAAGTTTTTTACTTTTTTGAGGCACTTCATGATCATTTTGAAGCGCAATTTTTGTTGGGTTTCAATATTACACCATATCACAGACGCTGATAACCATGCATCTCAGATTTGGCATTGTTAAACAATGCCTTTAAGATGGAGGAGACAAAATTGTGAGCTATCCCAGTGTTTTTTTTCCTACATGTGGAAGAATATCTTTGTAGCAATGTCACATGAAATGAATTTCTCTTTAAATGCCCTCATATTCCAAATAGAACTAGAAATAGTTAAAAACTGTGGACCAAATTTAGATGCCACGTGTGTGTAGTCTCATCTACCCGTGTTGCTATGCATTGTATGTCATATAAAGGTACATGTAGATTGCGTGTTGGTTTGAAATCATCAATAATTCTGAAACCTTGCAATATACAATTACTTTTAGTGTACCACGTGTACATAATCTACCTTTGGCAATAACTTAAAAAAACAGATTTTTTGACAAAAGAATTGCACGACCACAACTCAACTGTAGACTGAGTAGCCAAGATGTATGTACGTGTACTGTAATATATGGATGAATTCATATATGTACTAACAAAGTTGACTAACATTGTATTTTTGATTATCTTGTGTAGGATGTGTAAGCAGGGTATTTTGTTAGGGGACTCAAATCTTAATTCCTTTTAATTCCTGAAGCATTGTCTATGAGCAAAGAAAAAACAGGTTCTCAAATATTTTAGGGGGCACTTGTTTACAAATCTATGCAAATTGTGTATGCTGTCTGCTGAATTTGGTTTAGCCCTTGTGTAAAAAAACAAAAACAAAAAAAATTACTTTGGTATGAGGAGAAGTGCAAAGGATAGTTCAATGTATTTACTTAGATTTTATTTCATATTTAAGATTTTTGTACTTTCAAAGGTATTACAAAGTTTTGGTATGGGGTCATGAATTTGGTTCAAATGAACATATTGGAAGCATATGCGATTTTACAATATTCAATGATCGTTGTCGCGGTTGAAATCGAGTCTAAAGTGATGAAATTGTGAATAATAAACTCTTTCTGTTGTAAAGCGCCCTCTCAAGACTGATATTAATTTAGCTTTAAAACAATGTTTCTTGACTACAATCGACCGATTTGCTATTCCCGTTTGGAAATTATATATCAGAACTGCATATTCTGAGATTTTCATGGTCGCAGCTACCATAGAATGGCCTTAGGCGCTATTTGAAATATTTGAAATTTACCGGGAGCACCGGTAAAATTTTATTATTCAATTTGCGCGAAAGCAGAAGTCTTTTAGGGGCTAAATTTTTTAGTGCTTATAATACACCCACAGGGGCATCCAAATATAAAAACTATATAAAAATATCAAAAATTTAAAGAATTACTAATTACTACATGCAATTTCAAAATTTCCCAAAACTTTGCATTACCTTTAACAAAGAAAAAAAAGTAGAAATATATGTTAGATTTTAAATTGTTAAAGCTTTTCACCTCCCCTGCCCCCCCCCCCTCCAAAAGAGCTTAAGAAATGCAGTATCATGGATGTTAAGTTTTGAAATGTATATGGTGTGAGTAAAATACCTCTGTATAAATGACATGTAGCAGTTTGTATGAGTTTCTTTCAGACTTGAACATTGACTTTATAATTGCTTTGAAGGTCTTTCCACAATTAGATTTTCATTTCATAAATCTGATTTTAATTACGAGAGCCACTACACTGTGTTATATGTACTCATCGGCAATTATACCCAGTGATTTCATTAACCTTTGTAGTAGCGGTTACTGTAGGGTGTTGTTAACGCAAAAAGTAATATAATACAGGATAATGAATCAATATGCATTTGAGAAATGAAACAGAAATTTATGGATGCAAGAATTTTCTTTTTTTATCCTGGGATATAGTTATATGCATGTATGTACAGTACAGTGGTTTATTTTGTAGCATTGCCTAAGATTTTCTCTCTTTTTTTTTTCTTCAAACTGTTTTTGTAAGATGAGAAAAGATTTTGCTATATTGAACAAAACCATTCAATCTTGCCAAAGAATTAATCTTGCCGAAATCAATATTTGGTACAAATGTGTGTTTTCTTTAAATATATGTTGAGTGATAAAATGGCTTTGATATCTTTTTCTAGCAAAACTATTGCTTATTCTGCTGTAAATTAGGTAATACTGCAGAAATGTTTTGTGATCTTAGTGTAACTGATGATGATACAGGTATTGAAGTCCTGTCGTACTTTGATAAGGTGCATGGTTGCTCTTGTGCTTTTTATAAACATATTTTTGATATCCAGATTAGTCATTGAATAAAATGACATTTATACTTCTTATTTCTCTGTTGTTACCGTTTTGTCATTTCCCATATAGTAAGTGCACTGTTGCTGATTTGAAATCAATAGATCTACATACAACAAAAGCTTCAGAATTTACTTTATATATGTATTTTTTGAAAGGGCTGACCATTTCTGCAAAGAGTGTTCTGGTTTTCACACATATGAACATTAAGCACTTGTTGTGTCTCAACAGATTAATGTCATAGCGCCATCTATGAACATATTTTGTCTGCAAAATCTGTACTTAGTTCTCCTTCAGCCTCCCCCACCCCCCCTCTCTCTCTCTCTCTCTCTCTCAATCTCTCCACTCCCATTCCTCTTTCTCTCTCACAATCTTGTTTCCAATCCCACAAAATCCTTAAAGGTAATACAAAGTTTTGGTATGGGATCATGAATTTGGTTCAAATGAACATATTGGAAGCATATATGCGATTTTACAATATTCCATGATCGTTGTCGCGGTTGAAATCGAGTCTAAAGTGATGAAATTGTAAATAATAAACTCTTTATGTTGTATAGCTCCCTCTCAAGACTGATATTACTTTAGCTTTAAAACAATGTTTCTTGACTACAATCGACCATTTTGCTATTCCCGTTTGGAAATTATATATCAGAACTGCATATTCTGAGATTTTCATGGTCGCAGCTGCCATGGAATGGCCTTAGGCGCTATTTGAAATATTTGAAATTTACCGGGAGCCCCAATAATTTTGATTATTCAATTTGCTCGAAAGCAGAAATGTTTTAGGGGCTGAATTTTCTAGTGCTTATAATACATCCACAGGGGCATCCAAATATATCAAGATTTTAAAGAATTACTATCCATCCAATTTTCAAAATTTCCCAAAACTTTGCATTACCTTTAATTAGGATCGTAACTAGATCATGCGCCCCTTATCATCATTCCAGGGGGGGGGGACATCCTGTAAAATATGGCTTACACAGGGCTGTCAAATTTGGGGAACTGCTTCGAGGGAGATCGTATGCAGAAATTTGTTTGCTCAAAGGGGGTAGTAAGCACTTATTTTACTCAACATCCCTCCTCCCCCCTTGAGCCAAAGCCAAAGCCAAAAAGCCAAAGTTTAAACAAAATATGCTAACCACTAATTTAACTTTTTCTTTTTTATGCTCAAGGGGTGTTGAAAAAATAAAAAAACGGCCTGCGCAATTTTCAAATTACGCCCCTATTGGAAAACGTACGAGCTGGTGGGACGGCGTAAGAATGAGCGTGGTGGCGTGAGACTCCCTCCAAATGCGGGAGGGTTGACAGCCCTTGGCTTACAGCAGCACACTTGATCTTTCTACAAAAAATATGACCTCCAATATTTCCGTTGTGATTCAAATGTATAACTTATAAAATAAAAAGCCCCATCTTCCTCCCTTGAGCGAATCCGTGTGTCTTGTAAGGGACGGTGAGGGCAGCATTATTTAATCTACCGCAGTGCCATTGGCACGCATGAACCATGATTGTCTTTTCGTCATTTACTAGTTATTGTACGAGACATCATTGTCATTGACAACATTTCCTACTGATTGTACAAAAACCTATTGATGAATAATTAGTGTGCATTATTTGATATACATGTATGGAAGAAAAATTTATGGTCTTTTGGTGGTCAAGTCGACTTTAAAGAAAAATGTAATTATTTATTTTTCATTCAAAAATAAAATAAGGTACATGTAATATGGTACAGTGTATAAGCATATATTTCTTTCTCTTGTTATTTTACCCGAATATGATTAATCACTCGAAAATGTTTATTCGAAATGAGATGCAAATGCATATAAATTCCTGAAATACGACTATTACTTATTTTTCAAAGAATATCATATCGAAATCAAATTCATAATACTTGAACATGCATAAGAGATGAAAGCGAAGAGCGTACACGCCCCCTTCATGTTTATGCAAGTGAAGGCAAAGAAAATCGTTTTTCTTGCTGAAATTCATTGACCGTCATAAGGACCACCGTCCCCCAGCACAAAGGTCCAAATAAGGCATTGGAAGGAAAGAAGAAAGAGGAGAGAAAGAAGAAGAAGAAGAAGAAGAAGAAGAAGAAGAAGAAGAAGAAGAAGAAGAAGAAGAAGAAGAAGAAGAAGAAGAAGAAGAAGAAGAAGAAGAAGAAGAAGAAGAAGAAGAAGAAGAAGAAGAAGAAGAAGAAGAAGAAGAAGAAGAAGAAGAAGGAGAAGATTAAGGAACAAAGAAAGATATACTTTGCTCATCGCTGAACGCTTCCTCTAAACAGATTAATGTCACAGCGCCATCTATGAAAATTTATCTGCAAAATCTGTACTTAGTTCACCTTCAGCCTCCTCCCCCTCCCCAAATCCACCTTCTCTCTCTCCGTCTCTCTCTCTCTCTCTCTCTCTCTCTCTCTCTCTCTCAATCTCTCCACTCCCATTCCTCTTTCTCTCTCACTATCTCGTTTCCAATCCCACGAAATCCTTCATTAGGATCGTAACTAGATCATGTGTCGCCCCCTTATTGTCATTCCAGGGGGAGGGGCGGTACCTCCTGTGCCCCCAGTGCGACTGTTACATTTGTAAAATATGGCTTACAGCATCACACTTAATGATCTTTCTACGAAACATATGACATGTCCTCCAACATTTACCGTTTGTGATTCAAATGTATAACTTATAAAATAAAATGAATTCCGTGTGTCTTGTTAGGGACGGTGGGGGCAGCATAGGAGAGTTTGGCCAACGCGGTTCGAGTTGGACACAATATGGCGACATACTACTTTGTTGGGCAAGCACAAAACAAAAGAATATACGCCATGTTGTGACCCAGTGAAGCCAAACTCTGTGTATAGATGGCTCTGATCTACCGCTGTGTCCCTTTATATAAAGGGACACTAATCTACCGCAGTGCCGTTGGCTCCGGCCTACCTCCTCATTATAAGCACGTTTGTTTTTTCGTCATTTACTATTATCGCATACGAGACATTATTGAGAACATTTCCTACTGATTTTACAAAATAATTGATGGGAAAATTGAATATTTTTGTTTTCATTAAAAAATTTAATAGGATACATGTAATAGGGGCGTCAATGTACATAGGTGTATGCATATTTTTTCTTTCTCTTGTTATTTCACCCGAATATGATTAAAGTGACTCTGTAACATTGCCTCAGATTTTGAAACAAAATCCTGGATTAAGCTCATGCTGCAATCATAGTTATAAACCTTTAGGTCAGTCAGGAATCCCATAACTTTTACAAGCCGATCGCCTGTCTGATTTTCAAGATATTTTATGATTGGAAAGCGAAACTTCATTTTTCGTTTTCCTAACGGCTTTTATTACACTACAGTTTACTGGGAAAAATGAGTATGGTAAAGCCGGTCACTCAAAGATTTTTACTTTTTTGAGGCACTTCATGATCATTTTGAAGCGCAATTTTTTTAAGGGCTTCAATATTACACCGTATCACGGACACTGATAACACGTAATGCCATGCATCTCAGATTTAACATTGTTAAAGATACTATGTCCCTTTTGCAGCCAACATCAAATTCCCCTTTTTTAAGGGAAGTTCTAAATTAGTATTGTCTTTCAAATGCCGTTGGAATTTAACCTTTTCATTTTTTGGCCTGCAAATGGGACATAGTACCTTTAAACGATGCCTTTAATCACTCGAAAATATTTATTCGAAATGAGTTGCAAATGCATATAAATTCCTGAAATACGACTATACTTAATTTTCAAAGAATATCATATCGAAATCAAATGCATAACACTTAAACATACAGAAGAGATGAGAACGAAGAGAGTACACGCCCCCTTCATGTTTACGAAAGTAAAGGCAAAGAAAAATCGTTTTTCTTGTTGAAATTCATATACCACTCTAAGGACCCCCGTCCCGCAGCACAAAGGTCACAAAGGAGAGGAAGAAGAAGAAGAAGAAGAAGAAGAAGAAGAAGAAGAAGAAGAAGAAGAAGAAGAAAGAGTAGCACAAGAAGAAAGGAAGAAAAATAAGAAGGAGGGGAAAAGAAGATTAATTAGTATTAGAAATAAAAAAAGATAATCCAAAGAACAAGAATGAGAAGAAGAAAAAGAGAAGCGGAGGAGGAGAAAGAAAAATGGAAGTCGTAGTAGTAAATGAATAGGAAGAAAGAGAATAATAATGATAATAATAATAATAATAAGATGATGATAATGATGATGAAGAAGTTTTTTTGAAAGAAGCAGGGGTCGAAGAAAGAGTAGCATGGGAAGAAAAGGAGAAGAATAAAGAGAAGAAGAGAAAGATTTGCAAGCGAAGTAGGGAAGAAAAGGAATAGAGGAGGAAGAAGAAGAATAGGAAGAAAAAAGAATAAGACGAAGAAGGAGGAAAGGGGAAGAGAATCAATAGTAGGAGAAAAAAAAGAGGAGGAAGATAAAGAAGCAGGAGAAGAAGAAAAGGTCAATAATGAGGAGGAGTAAGAGGAGGAAGAGAAGGAGGAGGAGGTTGAGAGAAGTAGAACAAGGAGGAGTGGAGGGGGAAAAAAGAAGAAGAAGACGAAGACGAAGATTCGGAAGCAGATCGTGAAAAGGTAGTAAAGAAAAAAGAAACTGAAGCAGGGGAAAAATCAATACAAAATAAGTTGACACTCATGCAAAATAAAACAAATGCCTTAAGAAATTGAGTTTATGAAGAAAAAAAGGTTGATCGAGTCTACTTTCACGGAGTTGAAGGCTGAAAGTTGAAAGATGTCGGAATATTTCGTGGAATCTGCAGTGAAACAGGTGCAACACTTTAGGGCGTCATCTACGTAAAAGTCAACTACGCATGCGTTGAATTTAAGTAAACCTGACGTAAAGTTTCCGACTAATCGAATATCGTTTAAAAAGGGTGCTCCATTATCTTGTTTTACAGCTAGCGAATACGATTTCAACAATCAACTTTTTAAATAAATATGGACATTAAATCTTTGTTTAAATACTTATTGTATAACATCTATTATTCTATACATTAATATTCATAACCAAATACACAAATTTCAAACATCTGAAGAAAGAGACCACCCCCATAAGTAGTGGGAGAGGCCAACTGTAGTGAATAGTAAACAGTCCGTACAGAAAACACGTGTATGAGAAGGACACGCACCAATGCCGTGTTACGAAAGTTACGGTATGGAATTAAGCTCTCACAAATGAAGATGAATCAACGGAGGGGTACGGCACGGTAGGAATAGTACGCGAGTTTCTCAATCGACGAAAGAAGTTTTGGGCATCTCACTAAAAAATCTTCGATTAAGTAGTTTAGTTTTACAAGAAAAGATGGGACACGAGAATACGAAATGCTATCTTTTGTTGCTGATATTCGCCCTGAGAATGACGAACTCTGGAGCGGGATCAAGCACGAGAAAATGCGACCAAAGAATTTGCCCCGACGTCTGTTGTTGCTGGAAGGAAATCAAGGCCGATCAATCGACCAAACAATTTTATGGAAACTGCACCTATCGGAACTTATCGTCTGTTCCTGTGACTATGAACGAAAACATGACCAGGCTGTAAGTACATATTTTAAAAACATAATTTGTAGAGGAGGATGAGTTTTAAAATGTGTTCGGCTTCATGTAGAAATGACTCCGATTTTGCACAGAAGGAAATGGCTGCTGCTGAACGGTATTTGAGAAAGTTGCCCCCACAATCTCGGGCGAGATGATGGGCGGGGATGGGTCACAGTGCTCTTCGCAATCTTTTGAAGTTCCTATTGCCACATTCATTGCCCAAGCCCAAATGAGGTGCAATTTGTGGGCCCTTTCTTTTCCTGCTACAGGATTTATATCTGATTTAATTCATTTTGATATATGAAAGCACGATTCTTTCTATATATACCAGGCTATTTCTAGGATTTATAGTGATAATGAACTTACCATAATTTATGATTTCGGATGACGATGATGATGATTGATGATGATGGTGGTGGTAGTGCCTAGTGGTGGTCATGATGATGATGAAGAAAAAAAACATCAACTGATTTTTAGACTAAAATTGGCAATCACTGGTGGGCTATTTGATACAGAGAAAAGCAAAAGATAGCTACAAACAAACAAGGACAAATAAACTTGGAACAACAAAAACTTAAGAGGATGAGCAGAGAAATGAGTAGGAATTAATACTAAATCTAGCAAAGTATGAAACAAGAGGAATGAAAGGAAGAGAAAGATGGACATAGATCAAAACAGTATAACCGAGAAGGACAGAAAATTAAAAAATGGGGATGGAAAAAAAAAGGAACAAGGGAATTACAGAAAGGTGGTGACTCGTGAGTTTGATGGAAAACAGGATGAGGGAAAGGAAAATCAGAAACTGGAGAAGGTGCATGTGAATGAAAAGTATTGATGATTGTAATGTGGTGTTGTCAGATCACAAGATCACATATCACAATGATGGAGATGAAAATGGAGAGGGAGGGAGGGAGGAGAGAGAGAGAGAGAGAGGGGAGAGAGAGAGAGAGAGAGGGAGAGGAGATCTAAAGACCCCCAAAAAAAAAAAAAAAAACAAAACAAAAAACAAAAACAAAAACAAAAACAAACAAACAAACAAAAATTATGGGAGGTTGGAATAAGAAAAATTGTAAGAGAAAGTAATTTTTACCACCCAATCACCACCCAGTATAATAATCTCGAACAAAGGACAGTTTGTTGATTATTCTCTTCTCAAAATTCAAAACAGGTTCATGAGTTTTGAAGTTCAATAACATGAAACAACATTTGTTTGAAGATGAACTATTGAAATAGACCACAGTCAATACCCTTCTGTTTTCAATGATAGCACCAAATGATTTGACTTTGACATTTATGTTGATATAATCATTGAAATATTTGGGTGCTTTAAAAATAACCTTCTACTTCCTTTAATTGTTTGAAAACTAGGTCTTTTACATGACTCCTGATTTATGTGGACAGTGTTTCATATGGCCTGTTCAGAACTTCAGAGCCAGGAGGACATTAATAAGAATTAAAAAAAAACTAATAGATTTTGGTTGACTAAGGAAACAAACAGGTGATGGCCACAGTTGATTTTTGTCACATTTATGCTCTGCACATTGTTAACTCTTTGTATATATGCCACAGGAATAATCTCCCTGTTCCAATTGTATGTATCATGTTTTAGGCTTCAAGATTATTGAACTGTTTCCAGTGCCAGATTAATCTGTACTTGCGTTAAAAGGGTTGTCATGGAGCTAATCACTACCAGAAATGGATAATTTTGCAAAGCCATTGTGCTGCACAAAGCAGTCTTTCCCTCAGTTGGTGTTTATTGTTTTGTACAAAATTGCAAGTGTTGCAAACCAGTGACTGTGCAGAGACTCAGAGAGGCAAAGCAACTTTAAAAAAAAGTTAAGGGCCCCACATTAAATTTTGTGAAAGAGGGTCCAAAATTAATGTTTTAGGGTCTGTACATGTATGTAAAACGTTTGAAATTTGTTGGGCCGTACTGGGTGCCTGTTTGTGCTGAGTGGCAGTCTTAGACCCCGTTCTCACTCACTTTGAAAGTGGTCTTAGACCGCTCCTGAGGAACAGGTCTTAGTTAGACCGCTCCAACGAAGTGAATGAGAACGGGGTCTAAGGTTTTGATTCTTGAAGAGTTAAAATATTGAAGTGTGAGTCAACACCCTTCTGTCTCTGAACGGAAAACATATAAAGAGGGACAGAAAGGGAAGTACTTGTGGACTTAATGATTCCACCATAAAAAACTAGGTCTATGTTCTCGAAACGCTAGCCTTGTTGCGGACTCCAAAATATCATTTCCTTTTCATGCTGACACATATGCCCTGGTGGCATTTCCTCCAGGCTTTTTGTTGTCTTAGATGTAGAGTTAGGGTTAGAGTTGTGCTTTGTTTCTAGGTTAGGTTTGACGTTAGGATAAAGGTTATGTGTAGGGTTAGGGTTAAGTAAAGGGTTAGAGTAAGGCTCAGTTTTAGTGATTAAGATCCTATCATTAACATTTAGGGTGGTTATTAATTTATAAAGTATGTACACATGTAAATACATATACCAATGTCTTGTATTAATCATTGTTAAAAACAAATAAAAACAAGGAGGGGGGGGGGGCAGTGAAAAAAAAAGAAGATTGATGTTGAAGGGCAAGTCCACAAAATAACTGACTTTGAATAAAAGCAGAAAAATCAGACAAACCAATCAAAAAAAGTTTGAGCAAAATCGGATAACTAATAAGAAACTATGGAACAATGAGAATCACAACACAAATTGCCAAGATGGTTATCAGTTTGTGACGTCATGTCCTCACAACTTATCAATTGCTTTATAGTTTAATCCCATTAATTTCCCTTTTTATCCCCAAAACTTGATTTCCCATGCCTTTGCCCAGGTTATATGATTTGTATCATATTGCATGCATGACATTTCCCAAAAACTTTTATGAATTTTGAAGAATTGATACTATTTTCTGAATATTGTATTTCATAATTATTGATTTTTATATAAATAGTTTATCAAAATTCAATTTTTCATGATTTAACTGGACAAAAATTACTCTTTATTTGTGCATCCACCCCAAAACACATGACTAACAATCTAACTTGGATGCTGGTGTGAAGAAATAAGATTCTTAGGGTGAAAATAGGAAATTTATATTATCAATATAAAGAAAATAATTAGTGGATAGTGAGGACCATACGTCACAGACTCATGAGTGAGTTGCCAATTTGTGTAGTGATTTTCAAAGTATTTCATGTCATTAAAAATTCATAACTTTCTTATTAGTTATCCGATTTTGCTCAAACTTTTTTTGATTGGTTTGTCTGATTTTTCTGGTTCTATTGCAAGTAAGTTAGTTTTGGAGTGGACTTGGGCTTTAAAAGCAAAATAGCAAAATATTTGCCTAGAAAATTTGAAGAAATAATAGGCTCTATCTGTGAGAAAAGAGAGTTTACAAAGAGAGAGAAGGAGAGAGAAAACAAAGATGCAATTTCAGTTTTACCATGGTATTATTAAGACGAGCTGTATTCCTGTTGAAGCAAACAATCTGTCAAGAAAAATATTAATCAAGCCTTGAAGGACAGTCAGGTAAATCTTTATTTAGATCTGTGAGTTATAAAACAACACCCTGGTCTTCCTGAACTTGTTTTGTAGACAAATAAAGAGAAGGGACCTAGATCTCATTTTCTTTTTTCTTTCTTGGTTTTGCAAACTGTCTGGCTTTCCGTTTCAAGCTTGGACAATGTGGTATTAACTTGGTGGCATACTTAAACCCACTTTTGGCTCTATGACATAACTAATGAGCAGTTGAAAGTAAAATTTAATGAAGGCTAGGGACCCTGGTTAGTAGGTAGTAAAACAAAATTAAAAATTAGATTTGTTGAGTAAGTACACCCACGATGTCCTGGACTTGTTTTTTTAGACAAATAAGAGAAGGGACCTAGATCTCATGTTTTTTAAATCTTTCTTGGTTCTGCAAACTGTCTGGCTTTCCATTTCATGCTTGGACAATGTTGTAACTTGGTGGCATACACTTAAATGCACTTCTGGCTCTATGACATAATTAATGAGCAATCAGAAGAGAAAGTTAATGAAGGCTGTGGACCCTAATTCGTAGGTAGTAAAATAAAATTAAACAAAAATAGATTTGTTGTGTAAGTACACCCTAGATGTCCTGGACTTTAAAAAAAAGACAAATAAAGAGAAGGGACCTAGATATCGTGTTTTTAAATCTTTCTTGGTTCTGCAAACTGTCTGGCTTTCCATTTAATGCTTGGACAATGTTATAACTAGGGCTTATAACTTGGTGGCATACTTAATCGCACTTCTGGCTCTATGACATAATTAATGAGCAATTGAAACAGAAAGTTAATGAAGGCTAGAAACCCTTGATTGTAGATAGATAGCATCAACAACAACAGGGAAAAAATTAATATTTATTTTTCGGGGGCTACTTTTTAAGCTTGCCTGCATAAAAATAACACTCTAAAATTTGTTTGCATTGAACTCTATGCAAATTTACTCTTTTTTGATTTTCGGGGGCTCTTTTGGGCATTTCCGGGGGCGAATTTGCCCTGAGCCCCCGTGTATTTTTTTCACTGAACAACAACAACAACAACAAATTGTTCTGTATGCATTTCTGTTTACCCTTTGGGCTGTTCTGTTTTCTGTTTAACTTCCTTAAGGTGTTTTGAAGTAAACAAACCTTGCATTGTTAAAAAAAGAAGAAGATGTGATATATGCCTTGCTATTGTGAATCTAGATTTATATGTACACTTGTATAGCCTTGTTATTACTGCACGTGGCCATTAAGTTGACCTTTAAAGTTAGTTAATGACTAAAAACTTGAAGGGCAACGATGGCATAATATCCCGATACTTCATACTGAATGACAGCTGTGTCATGTGAGATGAGACACATTTCTTTCATTTTTCATTTTATTCTGCAATCTGCACATATTTTAAAAATATTTTGGCTGACCTGAGAGAGCTTCGTGCCCACCGGTTGAGAAACGCTGTTTTAAATTATCTGCCAACAACTTAAAATGTCTCATCAGATGGCAAAGTGAATGCCATACTTGCATGATTCTTGTATTACATATCAACTACAGCTGTTTTGTTTTGCGAGCAAGCAAGAGCACAAATGAAGCCATATTAATATATATACGTCAATATCAGATGTTTTCTTGCAATGGCTGGCAATTAACGGTATTCCCTACAAAGAATTTTTCCTCAAATGTATGGAAATGTATTGTTATTATTATCATTTCTTTATTGCAACCAAAACTTGAGGTTGGATTTCAAATACAAATAAAATTACAAACAGAAAGATACCAATCTTAGAAACTGTAGAGTCTGAAACATGAATGTATATTGAATTGTCCAGTTGAGCAGTTGCCGGTACATAAATAAGGGCAAATCTACAGGGGGTAATAAAATTCCAACCAATGAATTCGATTCTTATTTACCCTGGTAGCCACAGCACTATTAAAGGGGAATCCAAACCTTGTATAAGTTCGTCATAACTAAGGTACATGTACTGTAGACAAATAAAATGAACAGAATGGTTAAATTCTGAAATATATTGGATCAAGACTAAGAAAGTTATGTTTGTTTGAAATATGAGATCACTACAGCTATGCGAATCTCAAAATTGGCAACTTTGTCAGTGGATTATGGTGCAGTGACAGATAACTCTCCCGTTTGTGTGTACAAAAATATCACTAATTTCTGTTCATCTCCCAAGTGCCTTTACCCTTGCGGCACTACTCAAAATGTATTATGGAGAGTATATTATTACATGTCCTCTACAAAGGACACACCATCCCGAGTTATACCAAGGAGGTTGAATGTTTTTCGTCATACATACAGATATTGAGTAATTTTGTGTTTAACTTATTATAAGGGTTGGATTCTCCTTTAAATAAGTTGGAAAGGTTGATGATAAAGTACATATTAGAATTTAAATTACTGCTATGTTTTTGGAATGATTAGAATGAGAAGAAATTGCACCCAGTAAATAAAGATTGTGTGCTCCGAGCCTCCCAGGAAGCCTAACATTTATTTTCATCTTTATCGAAACCCGACCTTCTCTTTAAAAAGCCACTTGTAAACATAGAGTTGGGATAATGAATCTGTACTTACACTATCTACCCTGACCTTTAAATCCCGTCCATCTGATATAGCCATCATATTCCTGTGATATATTGGATTATATCAAGATCCTACATACTCATTTATCCCTTGTGTATGAAGGGCGGACAAGAGGATGATTAAAAAGAGATGCTACAGAGCACTTGTCCTGCCGTTTGAGATTTGTTCTCCTTGCTCAGTTTAAAGATCGTCTGTCCAGAGCCAGAAAGGCAGTATAACTCTTTGTGAAAGTATAGGCCTGTCTTCATCAGACCGAAATTGCAAAATAACCCGCTATTTTCAGACTCTGGATATTTTCCCGAAGCTCGAAATTGTGTCTTCACCAGACTAATACGCTCATCACAAAGTAGATGAAGATGGGCTCAAATTAGCCTGCTATTTTGGAAACAAGACCAACATTTCTTGGAGTATTTTCTCGACCAAATATCCCGCTAATTGCAACTGCGGGCTGTTGAAGATGCAAATTAGCTGGCTAATTTGAGATAGGGCTAGTTAAAATAGCAGGTTATTTTGCAACTTCGGTCTGATAAAGACAGGCCTTATATGAGTTAATGCCCTTCTGGCTCCAAACAGACAAGATGATCTTGAGATTTTTTTATGGATAGACAGTAAATTCTTACAGAATCAAACAAAACACACATGTGCATTGATTGCCTGAGGGATGATTGTTCAAAGGGAATGACTTAAAAAGAGATGGCACAGTGCACTTGTCGTGCTGTTTAGGATTTGTTCTTCTTGCTCAGTTTAAAGATCGTCTTTTCAGAGCCGGAAGGGCATTTAACTCTTTGTGAAAGTATATGAGTTAATGCCCTTCTGGCTCCAAACAGCAAGATGATCTTGAGATTTTTTTTTATGGATAGACAGTAAATTCTTACAGAATCAAACAAAACATACATGGATGTGCATTGATTGCCTGAGGGATAGTTAAAAAGAGATGGCACAGTACACTCATTGTGCTGGTCATTATGTGTTCGTCTTGCTCAGTTTAAAGATTGTCTGTTCTGAGCCAGAAGAGCGTCAAGACACTTGCTCTGGCGACAATTTCTCCAGCCTTTATTTTCTCCAGCCATTATTTTGTCAAAAGTGTGGGGTTATAAGGTTAGGGTTACAATTAAGGTTTTAGGTTAGGTTTAGAGCAAGGGTTATGGTTAGGTATAGTGTTGTGACCAGGCTTGAAGTTTGGATTCTGGTAAGTGTAGGAAATTGATGTGGAGCTGTTGATGCAGGAACATGTCCTTTGCCATATCATTCGACCAGTAGCATTTTTTTCAAGAAACCCACATTTAGACTATAATGTTGGGGTCATTGCACTGCTGTACTAGGTTGGGCTTGACTGAGTACACATTAGGTGAAGCTGTGTAGTTTGTCTGTAAAGGTTAGAAAAGGTCAGAGTCGGAAGTCAACGATTCCTCCTCCTAAATTGAAATACACCTGTCAAAATGGGATATAGCGAACAAGTATGACACTCCCTTATTTTTTCAAGCCAGCAACATGTGTGTTGGATGCTATGTACAATGAATGATCCAAGGACGAACACTTTGAACTATCAGGTAAAAACAAAAGGAAAGGAAAGGAATGAATCAGAATGACACAAAACATTAACAACTTAATTTGTGACTGCAGTACACAGTGTATTCATAAAACATACATACATGTATTAGGGATGTAGGCTATACCATGATACATTCATATCAATGGTGTAACTAAGAATGCACCAGTCAGGACTAGATTTTGAAAGATTTATAAGTGGAAACAGAACGTTCAAAGTTGTTAAATGTGATCCAACCAAGAAGTCCCTTTAAAACTCGTTGATCCTACGTACAGTGTACATATGGGCAGTGAGAAAATGGAGAGGGAGAGAGAAGAAGAAAGAGGAGGAGGTGAAAAAGGAAAAGATGATGATGAGGAGGAGGAGGAGAAAAGCAGAATATAAAAGGGGGAAAAGATGGAAAAGAGGAAATAGGAAAATGAGAAGAAGAAGAAGAAAGAGGAGAAGGAAGGGGAGGAAAAAAGGAATTAAGAACAAGACAGAGGAGAAGGAAGAGAAAGAGGAGGAGAAAAGGAGAATGAGAAGAAGAGGAAAAAGATGAAGATGAAGAAGGAGAAAAAAAAGAAGAAGAAAAAGAAGAAGGAAGGGGAGGAGATAGGGGAATAAGAACAAGACAGAGGAGAAGGAAGAGAAAAGGAGAAGATTGAGATAAAGAGGAAGAAGGAGAAGGAGGGTAATGGGGAGAGGAGGAGGAGAAAAAGAGAATGATAACGAATTTGTCTAGCCAAGTTGTGAGTTCTATATAATGCCTGTGACTTCATCCCTTATCTCTGTTTGATAACAACAAATAGTAATTTTGTGGTAGCTTGGTTTAGTTACCACAAAACACCAATATTCAAGATGAATTGACGAGATTTAAAGAAGGGTGTATTTTAATGGGCCTTTATAAGGAAACCGCTTTGGAAACAATTTTTCTTTGAGGGAGTGGTGCACAAACCCCTTAATTTGTTGTGGAGAAAAAAAAGGGGGGGTGGGGGGGGGGACAACAACAACAACAAAAATAAAATAAAACACATGCACATTATTTTGTGCTGTTATGCTACATAAATATTTTTGGCATGTAGATTTTGCATGATGTTTTACATAACTAAACATGTACCTATGTAGTGAACTGTGGATTGGATATTGGATATTGGATATTGGATATTGAAACAAGGGGTAAATAGAAAGAGAGAGAAAGAGAGGGGGAGAGAGAGATTGTGTGTTGTACGAAGAGGAAGAGATACATGTACATGAAGCTAGGGGGAGGGAGAGAGAGTTTGAGAGGGAGAGAGAGAGAGAGAGAGATGGACAGAGAACAAAAGACTCACTGCTCACTGAAAATTGGGAAATATTCTGTGAACCTCACAGCTACCCACATATCAGCGGGCAAGCTAGCCTTTGAATCCAGTCTTTTTCTTGACCTTGGCATGTAACCTAGGCCAGGGTCATGCTGTGAACCTGATGGCAATGGGGGGAAAAGTTTGCCCAATTTCTATATATAGCGGGCACCCCCCACTGGGAATCATGACTGACTCACTTGGGTCTAATTTTCTGGTGAAAATTTGTTTGGAAAAGATGGGTTTTATTAACTGGAATTTTTCTCACCAGAGGTGGGTGGGGACTCGCAAGAAATATGTATGTGTCATACTAAATACTGAATGGATCCTTTATGATGATTTTCTGAATACTTTAGTTTATTTTCATATTTCATTTTACTTTATTTTAATGAAATATACATGTATTTTTAATTATCAGGATGACAATGATTTGAAAAAATAATGCATGTATATCCTCCACCAAGTTCAGAAGAACCACCTATTATAAGGAAAAGTCATCATCATAAATTTCCATCCAAAAAGATAAAAGAAAGTGTTCAGACTTCAGAGACTTATTATCATCGGCTGACCAGTGGACCTTTCTCATTTTGTTTCAAGGTATAAAATTAAAAGATGATTGACAGCAAGGTTCATTATGTCAAGGTTTAATGTCTTTAATATATATGAAATAACTATTTCCTGTTGATATAATTCCAAAGGAAGCATGACAATTGTGCTGGTATATAGAATACTGCATCGCATAAAGAGTGTATCATTATGATTGATAAAATTAATTTGTAATAGTTAATTCTTTAAGAAGTACAACGTTTCTAATATTTGGAAAAATATATTGCTGCTGAAGTATGACCTGTTACTTTCACTTGTACATGTAGGTTTTAGAGAGAGAGATAGAGAGATAGAGAGAGAGAGAGAGAGAGAGAGAGAGAGAGAGAGAGATAGAGGGGGAGGGGGTTGGGGTGAGAGGGAGGGAGGAAGACCAAAGATCTCTTTGGGAAGACAGAGAGAGAGGGGTGAGAGGGAGAGAGCGGGGGTGGGGTGAGAGGGAGAGAGCGGGGTTGGGGTGAGGGGAGAGAGAGAGAGAAAGAGAGAGGGGTTGGGGTGAGAGGGAGGGAGAAAGAGAGAGAGGGGTGAGAGGGAGGAAGGGAGAGAGTGATCAAGAGAGAGAGAGAGAGAAATGGTAAGAGGGAGGGACAGAGAGAGAATGAGAGAGAGGTTGTTGGGAGGGGGGGGGGTGGATACATAATTTTATGGTGAATCGTATCATGCAGTAAAAAAGTGTGTATAGGAGAAAATACACAACACATGTATGTATGATTAAACTAAATCAAGGACTTACAAGTAATACTAGTAAATAGGACTACACTAATATAATGTACATGTACATTGTCATATACCGTATCTTCTATATTCATCAACACAAATGCCTACATGTACATGAATTATTCAACTAGCGGAAGAGGAGAAGTTTCTTTCAATCTTACACATTCATGGTAGTATTTGCACACTGCCAGCTGTACATGTGTCAAGATAATGTTCTCATGAATGTGAACAAAAGCAGTCAGAAAAGATTTCCCTCTGACGGGATCTCCTTTCACCAACGTCAGTTTGCCGACAGCTCCCATTTCTTCAACGGTACTTGCGGTAGTTGAAATATATCAGTGGAAATTCATTATTTGTTCACGCTATGAATGGAAATCACTATCGTCAAAATTCAGAACGTGAATTTGAAAATTCCTGGATTTTGTTGTATTTGTAGATCTCTGTGAAAATTTAAAAGCTGTATTTATCTTTTCTGGAAGAAAGAGGGTGTCAAAGCAAACCTCCTGAAATTATGTGCCCCCCCCCCCCGCCCCACACACAAACAAACAAACAAACAAAAACAAAAATAAATATAGGAGAAAATTATGATTTTTATTTAAAGATGATAGGCCTATATTAAATTTAAGAAAAGGCAAAAAAGTTTTTAGACTGCTTCAAATTGTTTGAGCACATTTGTGTATTGCCTACTCAATCAAATTCAGATCTCTATGCCGGGCTCTCCAGAAATTCATTAATTTGCAATCAAGCCATAATCTCTTCCAAATGTTTGTCATCAGTTTCAAAATTGTGAATTTGAAATGTGTTTACAGTTTAATCTGTGAGGTGACATCCACCAAGACACATTATATCTTTCTTCAAAGGAATCAAAAGCTCATGGGGGTTCAACACATCACAAAGACCATGGTGCTAACCCGACATTGGTGGGTGGAAATGAGTTCTCTCTCTCTCGGCCAACGATGTCCCACGGTGTTGGTCCTCTTTGTGCAATTTCCTCTGCCGGTCCACGTCATTTTTGATTCGCCTTTCTGTAAAGGTCTTATTTTTCATCCTATTTTTAGAGTCGTGTCAGTCCCATGTTGGTAGAGAGAACCTTGACTGGGAGTGGAAATTGGACTTGGAATGGGAGGGCTGTCGGCTTTTCAGGTGCGTCTCCATTAGCCCGAACAAGCTTTAACCTGTTGACTATCGAATTCTCTCATTTCTCATAAGATTAGTACAGGAACCACCCGGTTCCGGTAAACAATGAGTTAAGATGTGACCAATGAGAGCTTCTTAAGCCATTGCAGCTGAAACTCTCTCTCCCATACATGTATATGCCTTAGTATAAGGACCATCTGATTCCCATAGGCAGTGGGTTAAGAAAGAAAAGAGTAGAAGTTTTAACTCTCTGTTTCCATTAGCCCGAGTTGAGAAATTTCCTCTCACAGGAGGATCGAGTTAACTTGAGCTGCAGGATGAGTAGAGGTGTCGTAGCCAATGTGGTTCAAACACTTGACTGAATATACAAATATGTGGTTCGATCCCTATAACAAGGCATTTTATCTTCATTGCTTCTCACCACCCAGGTGTTAAATGGGTTTCTGGTAAGATGCAAAAGTTATTGTAGTTTCCTCAGCATTGTGAGCTTTTGTAAAATGCCAATTGACTGGATTTCTCCTTAGGGAGTGGAGAATGTGCACACAATGACAATGTGTGCAGGCAAGTCTGAATCTGCCAACTGGGATAATGGCACATGTATATCTGTTAAGCGCGTAGAGGCATCATATATAGATGAAATTAAGTTTTGTATGTATCCAGAACATAGTCCAATAGTCCAAATACCAGCAATTTTATAACCAAAACCTACTTTAGCATGGGATAAAAGCTCAAGTTCATATCCCAAGAGTGATATTGTAATATATGTACATGTAGCCTGCTCTTTGCATCTTTACTGGGAATTAATATGAGCAAGTTGTGGTTGGGCCAACTTCCCTAGATCTCAATTAGCGGGGTATTTGAATGCTTGGGCTAATGAAGGGAGGCCATAAAGCCTGTCTGCACTAGTTTGGCCAGGAGGGATTAGACCTCCCAGCGTGGTCACTGACAGGTGGTTATCTCATCAACTCAGCTCTCAATTAACATAAGAAAAAGAGGATCATGGGGGACCAACGGGCACCG
Organism: Mesocentrotus franciscanus; assembly: GCA_037976565.1. Taxonomy (NCBI): domain Eukaryota; kingdom Metazoa; phylum Echinodermata; class Echinoidea; order Camarodonta; family Strongylocentrotidae; genus Mesocentrotus; species Mesocentrotus franciscanus. The sequence continues at coordinate 11,944,131 of CP137684.1, forward strand.
CTTAGTCATTGTTTTCTATATAGAGGGAGCAAGTAGCTACAATTGCAGTGGGGCTTTAAGAGAATTGTCTGCTTGCATGTCTGCATGATGTGCTGGATTTAGCTTGAAATACAGGATGATCATGGAGTCCCATGAGCAACAAATAGTGGGCTTTAAAAAAAATAAGTGCCCGTTTCCTTCAGAAGATAGCTCAAGTACATGTATATATCCCAAGAGCAGTGGTGAAATACATGTAGCTGCTTTTGGGAACTGTGAATCAGCTTGAGCAGCACTTGAACAAAAACATAGCAACAGTTTAAATCACCACTGATTCCGACTTTTGTGATCGATCCGTTACTCCTGCATCTGAATTAGCGGGCCATTTGTAAAATTGGGCTAATGGAGACAGGCCTTGCGAGGACTGTCGGCTTGATGTGACTTTAGATAATAGCTCAAGTATCCCAAGAGTGGTGGTGAAATGGTTTGCTATTTACACCTTCACTGTGAATTAGCGTGAGCAGTTCTTGAACACAAAAACATAGCAACCATTCTGATCACCACTGATTTCCGACTTTTGTGATCGATCCGTTATTCCTGCATCAGAATTAGCAGGCCATTTGAAAAATAGGGCTAATGTCGACAGGCCCTTGGAGGACTGTCGGCTTGATGTGACTGCTCAGCAGTCAGGAAGGAGAGGCTTTTTCCAACTAGAGTGGGTTAAATGGGGTTTGCAACTCAGTAGGGAGCAAGACAAATGAGCTTATGTTATGTGTGAAGAACGAGAAGGGTGTTGAATTCATTACTTATGTTATCTCAGAAGTATGAGTCTACTACTCAGTTTTGGGCTTCTATTTTTATAGCCAGCTTTGGTATTGACTTGTTATTCCTTGACTTTGGAGGCTTTGAGCAAATATGTGTATTCAATGAATTAGATCTAAGTACATGCTGTCTGCTATTAAGAAAATACATTTAAAATAAACAAAACAAAACAATGAAACAGGCAAACAAAAACCTCAAGTGATGATGAGGAATACATAGACCAATGACAATATAAGACCCCGTTCTCATTCACTTCGTTGGAGCGGTCTAACTAAGACCCGTTCCTCAGGAGCGGTTCTTAGGTGAGTGAGAACGGTCAAAGTGGTCCAGGAAGTGGACTTCTGGACCGCTCAGAAGACCACCTCGGGAGGTGGTCTTGAGGAACGGGTCTTATTAAGAGCGGTTTGGAGCGCTCTAACGTGCGAGTGAGAACGGAAGCGTACTTTGAACGGAAGTGGTCTAGTGACGTTGCACGCGAAACATGTAGTACGGTACATACGCTTAGTATTCCGCGAAAAAATGTACTCGCTGACCTGAGCTGCCATAGCAACAAGACCACTTTGACTCGTGGAGCGGTTTGAGCCATAAAAAACTGCTCGGAGTGTGAACCCTCGCAAACCGTTCCTCAAGACCCGTTCCTCTGGAGCGGTCTAACTAAGACCACTTTCAAAGTGAGTGAGAACGGGGTCTAAGTTATACTGAGACAGTTATAAGATACAGGAGAATGAAGCTAATATTTAAAGTCTTTCCCATCCGGCATGTGTATAGATATATGCCTCCAAATCTCAATTCTAATTAGTTTTCTTATTAATTGCTCTTCTCTGTGTTATATACAGTAGTGTGAAATCTAACCCCATCATATCTCCTTGCACTCAGAGACATCTCAACATGTACAGGTGGGGCAGGGGGGATGCTGCATTAAAAGATAAGCTTGAGTTCTGGTAATGATAAATAGAATCCAACAAAACTTACACCAAATGTTCAAGATTAAACATAAATGACATGTGCCAAACGATTTTGGTAGACAAAGTATAGGAGCTGAGTATGAGCCTAGAAAGATAAAGATAAAGGAAATCAAGGTAAGTATATATAATAGGCCCGACACCATGTGCTTCTCACAGGTCACTATGTGCAAATGGGAGTTGTGTTTTTTTGTTTTATTGAAGATGATTTCCAGCAAGTTTTTGTGAGGTTTGTTTTTATTTTACTTGTTCAAACAATCAATCTACTGCAGGATAGACAATCGAGAATGAATAATCGCCCTGTTCTCTCGACATATGATGGCCATATACCTGCAGAGCTCAAGATAATAGCTTTAAGGTGAATTTTCCTGTGGGAATAGTGTGAAGTTTCTCAGCAGCTCCTCTTCAAATGCGTCATGAGATAGGCATTGAAATGTGATTAGTATCTGATTGTGATTGCCTGTATAAACAAACTCGAAGTCATCCAAAAGGAAGATATTTTAGGAGGTAAATGTCAAAATAAATGCACAAGGGCAAAAGGCCTAAAATTACTAGTGACAGAATAATATGAAGGGGAAGTTTGAAATGAAGGAGAGGAGAGAAGAAAAATTGAATTGCATGTCAAGATAAAAAGAATGATGACCCCTGAAAAAAAGAAACAGAGGAAAAAAACAAGGAAGAAGGAGAAGGAGAAGAAGGAGAAAGAGGAGAAGTAGAGGAAGAAGGAAAAGGAGGAAGAAGGAGAAAGAGAAGTAAGAGGAAAAGGAGAAAAGGAAGAGATAATGATACAAAATATGTTTTAAGGATGAATAGTTGACAGAAAAACTTATAACAATAAAAAAGGGAAGAAGTGAAATAGACAAATTAGAGAAAAAGGGGAGAGGTAAAGGGAAATAAAGTGAGAATATAGGCCAAACATCAGAAGAATAGTGAGATGATAAGTAGGAAGTAGAATAGAGAAACAGAAGCACAAGATAACAAAAGGAAAGAGATGAAGCAAATGGAAGCGATAGCAGTGGTTCTTGCTTTTAATCCAATTTAGAGCTGTACTGACAGGTTTTCACTCTTTGCAATATATTCTTACCCTATTACCAAATCAGAATATCTGAGGTTTCTTTAACCTCACAAATATATTCCATTAAAAATTGCCAAGTAAGGGTCAAACCTTGGGGTACTTAACAAGAATATTAAATAAGTATGGATTTATGGGCCTCGATCATCTGTAGTTTCCTTTACGTTGAATCGCGATGAGGCTTTTATCCTGGCTCGGGTTTCTCGGTGGCCCTCTTAAGATGGAGTGTTTTGGAATCGGAGAATCTCCGTGTGTTTTTGCGGCGAAACAAAACGGGATCATGCAGAATGGAATCGGGTCACTGTCCAGAGCGGAAGGGCCATTTCGCTTGTCGCGTTGTAAGAGACTGTTAACCTGACTGTGTTTCTCTGGGGCTGAATTTCGAGATAAATTTTTTCACAACATTTTAGTGATTGCATGAATTACACGATTTAAACGATTACAAAGTTCTAGATAATTATTGTCAGGATCATTTGAAGATAAAAATAAGTTACCCTCCAGAACTGGAGGGCTGTCAAGCTTATGGATATTAAGCTGACGGTGCATACTTAATTCATCTCTATTGGGTTAAATTTTGAGATAATTATCTTCGCAACATTTGTCTTAATTACGACACAGAGATGAACATACCGTTCAAGATGATTATCGTAAAGATCAGAGGGGTAGAAATTGGTCATTGCACAGAACAGCTTGGCATGAGTGAGTTGCCAATTTGTCTTGTGATTTTCAAAGTTTTTCATGCCATTAAAAATTCATAACTTTCTTATTAGTTATCCGATTTCGCTCAAACTTATTTTGATTGGTTTGTCTGATTTTTCTGCTTCTATCGAAAGTAAGTTATTTTTGGAGTGGACTTGCCTTAAGCTGACAGTGGTGCGATATCTCTTCCATGTTTGGTTAAATTTCGTTTTTCTAGGTGATTATCATTGTGAAATTTGTATTTGTCCTCTTGCTATCGATTGCCTACGTGACACAGAGCTGATCACAAACTTCAAGATGATATTTCTGTTTTTGCATATTTTCTGAAACCAAAGATGACTACTGGTACCTTTTCTGGTTGCATATAACTTGATCGATTGGAACCCACTTTAATATCCTAAGAGCAATCAATCAAATATTGTCTGTTCCAAACAAGAAGGGCTTAAGTTTTGTTAAAGATAACACCCATGTGGCTTCAAAAAGATCATATATTGAGAAGAATGATTCTTTTTCCCTACTTGCTTTACTGCCAGATATGCAACCTATTCTTTCTTTTTAAAGATGCATGGTAGTGGGTTTTCATGGGAATTCGACACCATTCTAGTGTTTACCCAATAACAGATGTTGTCAGTCACTAAGAGTGGACTTCACTTTTCTGACAGACAGGTACGGTATTCTTATCATACATGTATATATATCAAATTTGCATCACCCTCGAGGTACATCTATATGGGCAAGTTGGAGCATTTTCTTGTGGGACTACGGGTTCGCTGCTTCACAGACTCCTGCACACACATACACATTAATTGGTAATTCAACCAAATAAGTGTCGGTGAATTATGATGCAATACACATGGACACTGACTACTATGTGGTTATAAGTTGTAAACCTCAGTCACGCTTGCAAACCAACTCAAAGCTGACTCTGAACTAACCAGTTCTTGGCTAGCCATTACATTAGGGCTAATGGAATACCGGTAGACCATTTTTGTAATGTAATCAAATTTAATACACAAATCTTTGTTAAGTGCCTGTTAAAAATCATTTCATTCACCTGTTATGAATAATTGTATTTCAATAGTCAGAATGCAAATTGCATACATTACGTGTTGTTAGGTCATAGGTAGGACAAGCCACAATGTTTGTCCTACCTAGCAACAATTAATGAATGCAATTCACATTCTGACTATTGAAATACAATTATTCATAACAGGTGAATGAAATGATTTTTAACAGGCACTTTACGAAGATGCGTGCATTAAATTAGATTACATTACATAAGGGCTTATGTAGGTGTGTCTCTAGTCTATTATTGGTTGTTGTCGGCTTATTAGTGTGACCAGGATAGTAGCATCTCAAATTGGCAACACTTCACGGATGCATTCCTAGGGGACCCTTTGTTCAAAATTTAATTTTGAGAACTTTGAGTCATATGAACACACTACCGATGTATAGAGTTTGTTATGAAGTAAATAGATTTTTGATGAGTCTTAAATGCCGTGGCGCCTTATAATTTAAATTGATTACTCCTCGATTTGCAACCAGTCATGCACTGACATAGCAGAGCAACATGTACGTGTACAGTATGCTTGATATGAAATTCAAAAAAAGATTTTGTCTTCAGAAAACTTGAAATCTATAATATCATCATCATGCTAATTATAATTGATATGTATCAATATGTATTCAGAGCAGAATCTTCAGAATTGCATTTTTTTTCTCCATTTGAAGCTGAGGAGGCAAACAATAGAAGCTGACAATTATTTATAACATCCATTAGCCATTTGATCAGCTTTGTTTACATCTTCCTTTCTGATTCAAGTCTATATTCTGTATTAAAAGGAAGTACACTTGAAGAAGTATCAGTTTAGAATATTTATTTATATGTATTAGTTTGATTAAAATTTGGCCATGCAATACATGTATTTCCATGTTGCCCTCCTTGACATATCAAACGATTCTGAACAAAGCATGATCTTTTACAAAAGAGGAAGACTTGGAATCTTTGCAATGTAATATAGTGGCATTAATAGTCTCATGTGTATATAATGTTTACTTCTATGTTTCAAAGTGCTTTACATTGTAATTTTTATTAATCAATTCAATTTAATTCAATTTATTTTGCGTCATTAAAAAAAGAAAGCATGTAGCCCAGTTTTGGATTCAGTTGATACTCTGCACATGACAGTACACATGCTCCACTCCCTGGGGAGTATATGTGTTTATTTGTATCAGTATGATGAATTCACATTCAAGTATTTTTCTGGAAACACTTAGCGTTACAGTATGGAAGCAAAATACTTCAGAGGTGAACTCACATCTATAGAATAACCTAGCATCTAGGATGGAGAATATGAAAATAAATGCCCCAGTCTTCTAACACTCTTTCCCCATTCTATGGCAAGCTCTGGACATAATAAATAATCAAGTTGTGGCTGCAAAGAAAGCCAGCTCAAATCCTCCCTGTTCATTTTTCCTTGTCAGTAGACAACATATAGTCCTTTACAAGAACTATCAAATATGATTAGACAACTGTGATTATGAAATGATGAATATCTTGAAACAAGTACATTGCCACACAAATGATCTCACTGGGTCACATTGTATTTATCATGGGATAGATATATACCTAAGGCTTCAAGATTATCCCATTGCAAGATTAATCTATAACAGTGTTAGTAAAAGGGTTGTCATGGAGCTAATTACAACTGGAAGCCAGTGTATTGTGCAAACCAATCCTGTCAATTGGTGCCCATTGTTTTGTGCAAAATTGAAAGTGTGGCAACAAGCGATCGTGCATAGAAAGTAAACTGAAGTGCAATAGAGTACCGAAGCTGTGACGTCATAAAAATCTTTTTGAATTTCAATTTTTTCATTTTCGAAGACCACCAAAATAATGCCGAAAGTGAATATGTTAGTATTGGCTGAGATATGATCTGAAGTGTTATATTGCTCTGGCTCATAACATTAGGAGCCAGAGCAATATAACACTGAGTTCCCATAGACAATCTTTTATTCAGATGGTCATATCTCAGCCAATACTTAACATATTAAATTGGTTTTCGACATTTGGGCATTTTTGGTGGTCTTTCGGAAAATGAAGAAAAAATTGAGAAATTCCAAAAATAGATTTTTGATGACGTCACACTTCACCACTCTATGCCATGCCATGACTTGGGGGAGGGGGTTGGTTGGTATCTGAAAGTAGATTCAATTTACTTCTCAATGTTTTAATTTAGAAAATGTTTCTCAGTGGACCTTCTAGGATCCAAGATTTTTTTTTTTGGGAGGGGGGGGGATGGGGGAGGGGCTTGATATTAAATGTGACTTCATTCAACAAATCATTTCCTCCATAGCAGACAAAATCAATCATTTTGTTTTGTAAATTTTGCTTAGCAACTGATTGTATTTCTTCTCTTTATTCAGAGGTTACAGAAAGCTGCCAATAAACAGGGGAAAAAAACTCTTACACTTGCAAAACACAAGAACAGTAACAACAGTTGTCTTGGGAAATATTTTAAAGGGATTGGGTAACTTTATCTCAGATTCTGAAACAAAATCCTGGATGTAGCTCATGCTGCGATGATAATTATAAACCTTTAGGTCAGTCAGGAATCCCATGACTTTTACAAGCCGATCGCCTGTCTGATTATCAAGATATATATGATTGGAAATCGAAATTTCATTTTTAGTTTTCCTAACGGTTTTTATAACACTACAGTCTACTGGGGAAAATGAGTATGGTAAAACCGGTCACTCAAAGACTTTTACTTTTTTGAGGCACTTCATGATCATTTTGAAGCGCAATATTTTTAGGGCTTCAATATTACACCATATCACAGACACTGATAACGCGTAGGGCCATGCAACTCAGATTTAACATTGTTAAACAATGCCTTTAACATTGTTTCCATACTTGCCTGTTCTTCTGATATTGTGTGAAAAACCATCAGAATTGCTAATAGTAGGCTTACACCTTGATTTATAAATAAATTTCAGCTGCTCCAGACCAAAGTAATGAACAAATAAAAGAGCAACACAAATTATACTTTGGCATTTCACTGTGATGCCTGAAGTAGTTAAAGCCCCACTGCACTACTTATAGCTACTTGCGCCCTCTATACAGCAAACAATGCCTAAGCGGTGACCGTTGGTCCCCCATGATCCCCTTTTTCTTATGTTAATCGAGAGCTGATTTGATGAGATAACCACCTGTCAGTGACCATGCAGGGAGGTCTAATCCCTCCTGGCCAAACTAGTGCAGATAGGCTTTAAAGTGAACCGTATTAAACATTGTTGAAGGTTGATGAAAAAACTGCGTAATTTTTGCATGAAATGTTACTTATTATATTCCTTCTACTGTACTAACCCTCTAACATGCAAAAAATCCTGAACAAATTCTTAAACCCCAAAGATATTTATGGTTTTCTTTGAAGGCATCACTGTGCAACACCCTCTAACAGTAAATTCTCCCAACCAATTTTTGAATTTTCCCAACCGTTTTTCCATGAAATTAAGACATAAAACAGGCTTTTTAAAATCTGTCAACACTTAAATGTTTGGAATGGTATATAGAACCAATTCATTGCTTTGTGATGATTTACATTCACCTAAAATTTAATTAAATTATAATAATATAGTTGGGAGAATTTAGGAATTGATCAGATCAGTTTTCCCCAATTAATAATGGTATGTTTTCACTCAAACTTGCAGGTTATCTTTAGTTGTACATCTAGCATTGCAGTCACTACCTTAGCACCATTTTCTCTCATCTAAACAATGTTACCAAGTCCCTTTAAGAACCTGTTGAGCATTGACAGCATCAGGGGGTTGAGAATATTCATCACAAGAATAGCTATCCATTTTTACAGTGTGGTTAAGCTTACAATTGCTATTCTTGTCATCTACCTGTACATGTATAGTCAAGATAATTTGCCTGCATTGATGTTTTGGTCTGCTCAGAGGCAGAGATGCGTTAACTCTTAAAGTTTGAATGTGAGACCATGCCGATCTGGCTCTCAACAAACCATTTCGTACCACACAGGTTTGGTTTTGATTGAAACGACTTTCATGGGCAAGTTGGCAACACGCACGTCTTCATGCCGGTCTACTGAATTTCATGACATGTAAATGTTTGTGAAACGACATGAAGTAAAGCGGTCTAATCATGCGTATATCCTCATGTGTTGGCCCCGCCCTTGCTTGAATTTTCATGAGCAAAATGTTGTCCCCCCAAAGCACTTTGAAAGGGACTTTGTGAGAATTGTTCTTTTTTGAGATTTGAAAGTAAAATCACTCTGAAAGTGGAAGATTTGATGGTAGTTTTTATCTCCTTCATCTTGTTATGCTGCTATTTAATTCTTTGGGATGCTTTGCAAAGTTTATTTCAGTTAACTGGTACTCTTTATATCTGAAGTATGCACTAGCTCCTTCACAGATTTTTTGTTTTTCCTTAACATGTTTCTTCATAAAAGATATCATACATATATTGGGTGACACACCAATCATCCTCCCCCTCCCCATTCTTTACTGACTCTCTCTGGTAAATACATTATACTCTTTAAAAATGTTAAAACACATTTTGTCCTCTGTGATTGATTACCTATTCATCCCCTCCAACAGGCACCTCCCTTTTTGCTATATCTTCCTGGCACTTAATACTCTCTCCTCCCCTCTCCCCACCCCTCCCCTCTCCCCACCCCTCCCCTCTCCCCTCTCCCCCTCTCCCCTCTCCCCCTCTCCCCTCTCTCCCCTCTCCCCTCTCCCCTCTCTCCCCTCTCCCCCTCTCTCCCCTCTCCCTCTCTCCCCTCCCTCTCCCTCTCCCCTCTCCCCTCTCTCCCTCTCTCCCCTCTCCCCTCTCCCCTCTTCCCTCCCCTCTTCCCTCCCCTCTTCCCTCCCTCCCCCTCTTCCCTCCCTCTCCCCCTCTCTCCCCTCCCCTCTCTCCCCCTCTTCCCTCCCTCCCTCTCCCTCTCTTCCCTCCCCTCTCCCCTCTTCCTCTCCCCTCTTCCCTCCCCTCTCCCTCTTTCCTCCCTCCCTCTCCCCTCTTCCTCCCCTCTCCCCTTCTCCCCTTCTCCCCTCTCCCCCTTCCCCCTTCCCTTCCCCCTCTCCCCTCTTTCCCTCTCTCTCTCTCTCTTTCTCTCTAAAGTAGATATGAAACTACTCTAGCTAAAAGGTCTTTGTCCTCACCAGTCTATAAGTGTCCACAGGGGGCAAAAAATATAATTGTCCAAGTTTAGCTGTTCATGTATGTCAACAGCTTTCATTGTTATAACCCATAAAGGCTTGTTCAGCTATGACGTGGTAAATCGCCGCCAAAAGAAAAGAAAAAAACGCTGCATGTTTTTTATGTGTAAATGAATGAATGGCAACTGCTCACAGCAACAAATGTCCGGCACGTATTCACTGAGCTCTGTGTTATAAGATACAGTATTGTGACACCTATACAAAATGTATTACACTCCTCCAATTAGAAGCATTAATATTTTCTGAAACTACGTTCATACCTTCTTTTTACTTCATTACCTCGAGTACAGGCCACCGTCTGGTGTATTCCCGTAATCGTCTTTGTTGAAACTTTGTTTAAAGTTTGTGAAAACTCAAGTTTTACACAATGATCCCCTTATAATGACAAGGGTTCACGCAGAAATCAAACAACAGGTATTCAAACTTTCAAATTGCAAGCCATGCAAGCATTAAATACAAGTTGACTAAACCGTATACGGTAGCCCAAGATATCTTGGAAAGATTTTCCGGTGCGTTCTCACCTGCCAAATAGCCCACTATTTAGTATCATCTGGCTTATTTCCCGGATCAGAAATAGCAGGCTATTTGGCCAACTCAGGCTGATGAAAACAGGCCTATAGTAAAAAAAAACTTACAGTACACTGAGGTTTGATAACCAATAGTGCATCCACTTTGTCAGCAGCTTCAAGATAACCTTGATATTGAACACCGTGACCTTAACCCTTAAGTGTGAACCCAACTTCTGACTCTCATGGATGAAGTAATGTCGTTTTTTGTAAACATACTTGTAGCCTAATGGGCTTCAAATTATTTTACCCTCATACTGTAGGTCTCCTGTCATGGGGATAAGTTGTTATGGTAGATCAATATGGTTAATGAAACATGCACTTAGAGATAAATAGATGTTGACAAAATGTATTCTCAACCGTGGCGTGCACAGGGCGGGGAAAGTTCGATAAATAATACATGAAGGCAAAATAAAAAAAGTTGTGATGGAAAAACATGGAGAAAACAGGAATGGCTCCACACTATACCATGTCACACCACTGAACTGACACCATACCAACTCTTAAAGGGATTGGGTATCTTTGTCTCAGATTCTAAACAAAATCCTGGATTTAGCTCATGCTGCAATCATAATTATAAACCTTTAGGTCAGTCAGGAATCCCATGACTTTTACAAGCCAATCGCCTGTCTTATCAAGATATTTATGATTGGAAATCGAAATTTCATTTTTCGTTTTCCTAACGGTTTTTATAACACTACAGTCTATTGGGGAAATGAGTATGGTAAAACCGGTCACTCAAAGATTTTACTTTTTTGAGGCACTTCATGATCATTTTGAAGCGCAATATTTTTAGGGCTTCAATATTACACCATATCACAGACACTGATAACACGTAGGGCCATGCATCTCAGATTTAACATTGTTAAACAATGCCTTTAACCAACTCCAGACCGAACTGATCCTTAGTAATTCTGGGTGATATAATGTTATGTTTGGTCCGGTATCGGTCAGATTGGTGTTGCTGGCGGGGTATATATTACATGTAATAATGAATGTTATTGAATTAAAACAAATGGAACATCGTTATTGTGTGTGTGTGTGTGACCTCAATGTGTGTCCTCAATGATTTGTAACTCTAAAATGATGCCAATCAGATTACTCAAAATTACTAAAACTTTAAAATAAGTATAATTTTACAAGCCTATTGTATATCTACATCACCACGCAAGCCGATACTTATAAGCAGCATCTTTACAAGACTAGTTTTCATTCCATGTACGTAACTGTTTCATTTATCAAATTTGGAATGTTTCATGAAATATCTTTTTCACAAACATTATTCCCTAATACCGAACGTAACATTTTCTATTGAATCCCCCCCCCCCTCCCCCCAAAAAAGAACAAGCTTTTTGTTCATCCTAATAGATTAAATATTATAAGAATGGTGCAGTGTACTGCCTTAAACACTTATTCAAAGGATTCAAAGGATTTAAAGTTTTCCCAAGTGCAGTTTTTCCACCCGTTATCTTTAAACTTTAGAAAATGGGGAAAATCCTAAAGCTTGGAATTCAATTGCAACAGGCTTTAGGCTATTAATCCTGAACATTATATATTGGAAAATGTCCTTGATTCAAGCTTTGCGAAAGGAATCTCCTGCTGATGTGTTGTTAAAAAAAGAAAGTTCTCTGTATTTTTCATATTGGACATTCCTTTTTTTTTGGTCTTCGAAGTGGAAATCTTAAGTCGCGGCGTATTCATGATTGAATTCAAGCGTATAATTGGATTGGCAATTGTCTGCCTAGAATAGACAACGATCAATCAACAGTATCACGACTATAGTCTTAGCAAAGTAGAGTGCGTGTGCTAGCTGCTTTAAACAAGAGGAAATTTATACAATACTTGTATAAAGAAACGTATAAAAATCATATGGTGAACATAATAGGGTATAGCAAGAATCATATAAAGAAACGTCATGTAAAGAGTCATTGTATAACGAAAGGGGCATATATACAGACTACATATAGATGACAACATTAATTAAAGAAACATTCATCAGGAAAAGGCTAGTTTTGAAGAGGTCTGTTGACATGATAGCTAGCCAATCACCAATGAACACTCATGGTATAATAAACCCCGTCCTGTTAAATGATTTTTGTACTGTATGACTTTGAGGCTAGAAAGGCACTTTGATTCTTTATCAAGTTTTCGTTTTACATCATGCCGAAACTTGCATGTTGTAATACGATGTTTTGTTTTATGACGTTCAGAGGACTAAAATAGTTACTAATCGTATACATGATCATGTAGCTGTACAATTCTCATATATAGCGATACAAGGAATTACGGTAGTGACGTAGTCTGATCGTAGTGACAGAGAGAAGAAGTTTGGAATAAACAATCATCCAAAATGATGCGAACGAGATGCAATCGTTAAATCTTTTCATGTGTACCTGTACATGGTTAGCATAAAGGTACACATGAAAAGATAAGAGAAAGAGAGATATTTTGGGAACAGGGTACTTACAGAGGTATTTTAATTTGGACACAAGATAATAATATAAAAAGAACTGAAAATGAGAAAAGTGTACAAGTTTTAAACAATTTGGAAAGGTAAATAAAACAATTGAAATGAAAGATAAGTAGCCATGTAAAGATAGAGATACAGAGAGATATGCATAGAGAGGGAGAGAGAGAGAGGTGAGAAAGGGATGTGTGTGGGTGGAGGGGGGGGGTGTGAAATAAGAAGTAGAGAGGGAGAGGGGGTGGTGACAGAGAGAGAGAGAGAGAGAGAGACAGTGAGAGAGGGGGATATAATTTTTGCCAAACTGTTGTATACAGTAAATAGATTGTAGACATATTCTATTAAATATTGTCCTCGTGAGTCCATCATACATGTATATGAATGGAATGTCAATTCTTCTGCTGAGTAGTAGTTTCGTTTTACAGACACTAGTTTATTTAAAGGTATAGACCAGTTTTGGAAACACCCACCTCTCAAAAAATGAAATGGAAGCTCTTATTACCAATCATGTGCAAGAATATGTTTTGACTAATACGTGATGATACAAATTTTGCCGGAAACCGCCTACTAATTGATATGTTTGGTAAATTATTATATCTATCCGGACTGGATAGATATCGTGCACGTGTCGCGTAGTCCCGTATACATCTTTCTGTGTACAGTGCATGTAACTTTATCAAGAATGGGCCAAATTTCTTATCATTTTGATGATTCCAGAACCTTCCAGTACACACCAATACTTATATGCTAGATCATCAACCTTTTCTGATCAATTCCACAGCGTTTCTTTCACAATGCAATTGCATGACAGAACTGGCCTTTACCTTTAAATACTCTCAATTACTGTCATTCAAAAAGTTTTGTATGGGAATTATAATTAGTCTATTGTCTAACATAGTGATGACAAAGACTGTGAATCAAAATCATAGTCCCGTGTCCACACACAACACTTTCCGTGATTAGGGGTGATTAGTTATACCGTTTCGGGATAATTATACCGTTTCGGTATAGTTATACGATGAAATTGTGTGTGTGGACGCTCACTAAGGATACGTTGTATAACGAAACGTGGGTTTGGGCATCGTTTCGAACTAGAACTCATTAAAGGTGAAATTCTAGGACAATCCCAAATATTGAGATAATCACATCAATATAAAGCTTTTAACCACCAGAATAACACTAAATGGCGTTCAACCGACAAAACAAGTTCAGAATAGTTAATTTATGCGAGTAAACTCCACCAAAATCTCGAAGTCGGAAACCCGGAAATGCACGGAATTGCCGGGTCCTCTATTCTTGACGTCACGACCGGGATCATGGGCTGAGTAAGAGTGAATGCCAATGATATGCCCACGTAAATGCTATCCTGTTAGAGCTTAGAATTTTTCTTGTTAACGAGTTTATTTGATAGATTTTCTGTTTTTATTTGAATGAAGAATAACTAAGCAACGTTTTCCAGTTGCTGATTTCTTTTTATATCCTCACATTATCCTTTTTGGTAGAGTTTAAGGCGGGTTTACTGCTTGGAAAATAAGGTTAAATCATATGCAGGTATGAATAGGCGGGTGTACATATACATCAAGCCTTAGATTAAGCAGCCAGGAGCAAGGGGCAATTTATTTTGAAAAGTTGCCCCTTGCTCACGGGGATTTACCAGAGCAAGGGGCAATTTCTTAAGAACAAGGGGCAATTTTCCAAAACAGATAATCATAATGACAACCAATTAAAAAGTTAAATAAGTTCAAAGATACAATGTTAATTTCATAATGGATCAATTTAATAAATAATAACTTTTTTAATCTAAGTTAATGTGATCAACAGGAAAGATTGATTAAGAACATCAACTTGCACATTAAACAGTATTTTAAAGTAACTAAACTTATTGATGAGCAAATGAATAAATAAATCGTCAATTTCACGAACATCGAAAGTCAAAACCTTCCGCCACACTCTCGGCAGAACATGAACGGTCTGTTACCGGGACTCGAATGCTTCGCGGTGGGAAGCTGGCCGGCTAGCGTTTTGCCAAAACACCGCTAGGTCGGCTGCTGGCAAAATGAAAGTAACTACGATCGAGAACATCGTAGGTGTTCTTAACTTGTCAGTAAGAGAATTCTAAATTCTATTTTAGATGAAATAATAAACTAGACCTATAAACAAACCTTGACAGATCTCTAATGACTATTTGAATGCTTGTTTATTTCTCCATTTGACGATTTGTTTTCTTGATCCTTCGAAACATTTGTAGGTACGTACGCAGCGTGCGCCACAGCACCATCTAGCTAGTATATATCTAGCGATCGCATGAACGCACGTACGTGCGCTAGCCTATATAGTAACAACAGGCGCATTATCAATTCAAGCACTTGTGCGCGCCTCAAGAAATGCACACACTAAATACGAAGCTAGTAGAGAGCTCGTGCGCGGCAATTGTTTGGTGATTAATTCGTGTATTTTTTCTGTCCTAATATTTTTTGGGTGCATTTTCACGGAAAACACTTGCGCCTTGCCGTCTAGTTTTAGATGATTATGGGCGCAATTGGTGGTTTTATGAGCGCAAATTTGCGCCCTGCGCCCGCTTAATCGAAGGCTTGATATACATTATCTTGTCATCAGATAAGGTACAGGAGCAGTTTTGTGAAACGAATAGGCCTAGAACTGTGACTGTAGTTATCATGGATGTGTTTGACTGCCTCAAAAAAGGATACAGAACCAGTTAAATATTTGTTTTAAATATATATATCACACTTGAACGAGATCAAGCTTCCTCTATTTAGCGGACGACGTCTATGAACGATACTCATCCGCACGGTGATACGGCTCTTGCACGAACGTTCGTGAAGCGAGCGGAATCGGCAGGTAAGACCAGGCCGCTGCTCTAGGCGGCTTGTTGAACGTACATCGCCGAAATTGAGCTCTGTGTTGAAATTCTTGCAGCCGTATTTTAAACTGTTACTGTCAATGGATGACGACGTCATCTTCCTCCATGCGCAGTAACAGTTTAAAATACGGCTGCAAGAATTTCAACATGGAGCTCAATTTCGGCGATGAAAATCCGGAAAAAGACCCTTAAACGCATCATATACAGTCAATCTGGTAAGTGGAACCGATGTAGTTAGCCTAGGCCTAATTTACAATAATAAATGCATCGGATATGCATCGGGTAAAATGTAGTATTTTGGCCATAAGTTTACTGCTCGGACGCGAGCAGTAGTTTGCAATGCAGTCACTATGGTCGGCTTCTGTCTCTAAAGAGAGGAGCCGACCCTACCCACATCAGAGGCTAACGAACGAAAGAGAAAGAAATCTTCGGTCTAGAGCGCTAGGTGCTACTGCCGCTACTCCCGGCCCGGCTGCAGGAACGTCGACATCTCCTTGCTCTCCGACTTCTCTATCGTCTTCTCCCCCACTTGTACTTGCGTCCTCCCAACTTCCATCATCCTCGTCTGCACTATCGTCCCTTTTTCCTTCATTACTTTCATCATCTTTCTCCATAAACTCTTCAAAATCCATAAAAAGATCGTTCTGGTCAAACTCTCCAGCCATTATCAATTGATATAATTATATAATATGTACCGTACGTGAATCGAAAGTGTATATATGTATAAAGCGAGCTAGATCGAACGAGAAAGACTCGAACGAAGCCAAACGACCGTATCTACTTTACCGAGCACACGAAAACAATCTCACCAAATTCAACACACTCAAACAAAATCACATGGTGAAAATATCGACTAATAGCGCATCGTTGGCTTGTTTATGTCATAATTCTGGAAAAGGGAATTGATATTAGTACTATGAAATATTAGGGTAAGGTAAAGAATTCTACACAGAGTTATGAAACTAAACTTTGAAACTAAATAGCAGAAATTCGTATCTCTCTGCCCATGTATTTCTATGGAACATCCGGTACGTGAATATACTCGTCCCGGGCGTGACGTCACAAATAGTGGACCAGCTCCGTGACTGACTTTCTAGGCAAAGAGAGGAGGCTATTTTTCGACATTTCAATTGAGGATATCCAGTAGCTAGAAGATTTTTGTGATATGCAATGAAAATGAACAACTTCGAAATAACATTTATTGTCCTAGAATATGAGCTTTAAAGAATCACATCTAATCACGCCTAATCACGGAATGTGTTGTGTGTGGACGTAACTAGTAAACTAGTCGAACTAGAACGGTATAACTGGGTGGGGCTTAACGTGACCTCGCGCAAAAGGAGACCAGACCTCTCATTTCCGCTTCCATTTCATGACCGCAGTAGCAATCTGCGCACCTATACGACTTTTGCTGTAGAGTTTCGGGATTACTTTCTTGTGTGTGTGGACATCCTGGAATTTATACGACGATGATTCTTTATACGACGATTCGTTATAGAGTTTCGGGATAAATTGTTTTGTGTGTGGACACGCTGAGTGACTCCTTTTATTTCTCAAAAAGGTATGTTTTGTATTTTACTTTTGTTTGCAATAACTCCCTTTAAATGCAAGGAATTCGTGCAAGTAAAGATTAATCTTGGTTAAAACCAGATGGGTGTACATGTGTACATACTGCCTTACATTGGCAAAAAGGAGGATGTTACAATAACGATAAGAAATACTACTTGGTTGTTGTGTAGTGCATGTCACATATTAAACATTTTCTTTGTGTTTCTTTGGAATATCACGCCCTCTATATATAGCCTAACTGTTGTGTTTTATTTCTGAATAATTCCTCTTATGACTTAGACCTTAAACAAGCCTCATTTTTGTTCAGTACAAGTGTCATTACTGTGAGTTTTAGGAGTAGATTGCCTGAACATTTGCATCAGTGCCTTCATTTTGTTCCATGATTTTGTGCCATGGTTTTAAGCAGCTTAATGCTGGAAGACAGTGTCACTTTCCTCACTGATATACCCTACATCAGTAGCAAGAACTTCCACTTTCGACAGTCTGAACTCTTTAAATAAAGGTATGTGTAAAGACAAACATGGTTGTATAATTTAAACTTATGTTATTTTGCCCATTGTTTCAGACCTTTTAGCTTCCATAGACATCACATCTGAGCTGTCAAGGACAAATTTTGAGTACCCCTGATGTAGATAGACCCTAACCAAACACAACTCATGTTCTTTTCACTTTTCATTTTTTAAAGTTGTTTCTTGTGACCTTTTGTCACGGTTTTGTCCACGTATGCTAGCCATGTGTTTCCTATTTGCCCAGTGGAGAGTTTATATGAAGCTGGGGAGTGTTAATTCAAGGACGCACTCAGAACACCATAATATTGATATTAGTTGGCATGCTGGAAGAATTTACGTGTTGAAGGCTTGACCTAGATTATATATCTCATCTCATTGGAAGCGCATGTTCAACAAAAGTAGGCCTATCTTCATCAGCTCGAGATTGCCAAATAACCCGCTATTTTAACTATCCCGATCGCAAATTATCCAGCTAATTTTCGTCCTCATCAGCCCGCAGTTGCAATTAGCGGGATATTTGGTTGAGATAGTCATCCCAAGATATCTTGGGCTAGTTTGCTATCCCGCTATTTTGCAAAATATCCCGCTATTTGTCCGGTGCGTCTTCACCAGCCCGAAGACTCGCACTATGCGCGAACGCTGAGCAAAATATCTTGAGCTAATTTCTCAAGCTCTAGATTCATGAAACTCGAGCTGATGAAGATGCGATTATGTAACTTCAGGCTTATTTCCCAAATCAGAAATAGTGGGCTATTTGGCAATCTCGAGCTGACGAAGACACACCTAGTGACCTCTCTTAAAGGGAAATCCAACCTTGAAAGTAATCTATATCTTACATTCTAACCAAGACAAGATGACAAACAAATTTGACTACTTTTACAAACCCCTTCAAAAGGTTTCATAAGCTGCATTTAGTACACTGGAAGCAAAAATCATCCATTTTTGTTCTCATTCCGGTGTTCTGCATGTCGGTAGTTGGCTATCCTCCCCTCCAATTCTTTTTTAAACGATGTCAGAAATTTCACAGATTTTTGCAGTGTAAAACAAATCGTGATTTTTCAAAGTCGTGTTTGGGCTTGGTAAATAGGCCTATAGTATACTTTTCACTTCAGAATTCACATTTGAAACAACTGTTTAACGTTTTGCATGTGAGAACCAGGGCCGGTATTCAATTCAATATTTAGAATAAGTAAGAAATTTACTAAGTAAATGGCTAAGCTAAGAAGTTTACTTATCTCGTATTCAAATTGCATTTTAGACTTTTACTTACCTGAGACAAAATCTAAGTAAATTACTTACTGATAAGCATTGTGACATCACACGGTCAATCAAAAGAAAGTAATGCGCAATTAACGCGTCGCAATAAATGCGCTAATATAATTGTGCGCAGGTTATGATACTGCGTAAGAAAACCATATGCCTGCCAATCAAGGCCTCCAAATTGGCTCAAGTCTGGTAGGGAGCTGTCTTAAATTTAGGGTGAAATACTTAGCCAAAAGTTTGAATTGAATACCAAAATTGGCTAAGTATTTTATCTAAGCCAAATACTAAGTAAAAAGCTGAAGTTTTGTACTCAAGTATTGAATTGAATACGGGCCCAGGGCCCTGTTTCATTAAACTTGTTATCATTTATGACAAATGCTAAAATTCTATGACAAACTTGCTCTCAGCCAATCAAATGTCATGATTTCAATAGCTTATAACAGGTATTGTAACATCTTATTGATTTATAAATGTTGTGAAACAGGGCCCAGGTTTTGTATATAATGTGTATGGGAATAAGACAATTCAGTTGTCAGTAAAGTTCAATAAGAACACTGGGTGTCAACATCAAGCCCAGGATTGTTTTAACATGAGGTCAGCGACCCCCACAGGACTGAGAGTTTGAAGCGTAGGTTGGAACGTATAATTGACAACTTATCCCCTATTGTACTCACAATACAATCAACAGATATGCAATGTAAACCTGACTTAACTGACAGCCCTTAGCCTGAGGGATTTGCGCTAACTGCCCAGCAATTACTGAGATTAACGCTGGATAAATTGATAATGTCATTGCAGACAAGTCTGACATGGAGCTAACAAGAAGACAGGAATAAATTGAGCGGTATATGCTATTGGCATTTTGATTCTCAGCTTGTTAAACAATAGGTTAGAAGCAATACTTTGACATTGCATCAATCTAATAACTTTTCGTTAAAGGAAGACAAAGTTAACATAGGTAAACTTCACATTTTTGGAAGAGAGAGAGAGGAAGAGAAAGAGAGAGGGGGAACGAGAGGCAGGGTGGGATGAGAGAGAGAGAGAGAGAGAGAGAGAGAGAGAGGGGGCGGGGAGGGAGAGATGGAGGGAGGGAGGAGAAAACCAGAATCAAAATTGGCAGACAAAAAGAAAAGAAAGTAATGCCTTCTCTGTGTTCCCCACTATTTATCCCTAACCCTAATTACAGGATGTGTGTGTGTGTGGGGGGTGCAAGATCCAATGGCCCTCTATTTGTCTGAATCCTAACATCTTATACTGTCGCTGTCTCTCATCATTTCTTTCTTTTTAATCAATCAATCACTTTTTTTTCTTCATTTTGTGTTGAATACCTGTTGACCCCAAATTCCCATTGATTATGGTGATTGTTGACATTGATTTTGAGAGATATCAATTGCACTGTGAAATTTTACTATTCTCATTTTGTTTTTAAGCAAAAGCACGGACCTAGTTTTCAGGCTCGGTGATAATTTCAAAGGTTCTCAACTTACAGAATAAAAGATTACAGCCCATGCATGCACTAGCATGCCTGTAAATTCACCAACTCCTCCCATTTTTATGCATTTATTAGGGTAAACGTCAAAATGCACCACTCTCGTAGTGAATTGTCAAGTGCTCATAGTAAGCCTGCAACACCATATATCTCCTTCAAGTTCGCTATAGATGTCCCTTTTCTCTCATTCTATCACCAAGTTCACCCTTTACTTCTACTCCTCATAATCTTGCCTTGATGTATGATAGCGGAAGCTTTCACGGATCGAATCGAATCGAATCAAATCGAATTCTCTGTCGCTCCGATTTCTTCATTGATTTTATGGAAAGCGGGAACAGGGATCCCCTCCCCAGGAGATAATCCATTGAATTGATTATGGTTATATCCTCTTTTAGCACGTTCAGACTAATCAAAATGTATACAAAAATCACAAATTAAACGTATAAAGAATCGTTGTATAGCAAAAAGGTTAACTAGATAACAACAGGTAGAAAGAAATGTTGTGTAAAGTAACAAGTAATGAAGAGGTTGGGACAAGATGCCTTCTTGGGGGTAATCCATTGAATTGATTATGGTTATATATCTTCTATTAACATGTTAAGACTAATCAAAATATATGTAAAAATCTTATAAAGAAACGTATAAATAGTCAACGTTATAGCAAGAGAGTCATACAGACTAGATACGGTAACAATATCATCCTGAAAATATTGTATGAGGTGACAGCTTGCAAATCATCAGTGCCCGCTCTCGTTCAGACCCGCCAAGTTATACGTTTTGGGGTAAAATATGACGTTCAGACTTGGACAAGACCCTGACTCTTAAATCAAGTTTCCGTTTAAAATGACACTTGAACATGAGTTTTGTTATACATCCTTCAGGTTAGAAAATTTGATTACTTATGGTATAGCTACTTGTATACAGTTTTCATACATTGTGACTCTCCTCGCTTCCGTGCGATTGCATGCAGAGCAGCGACAAGTCGCGCATGCACACCACTCACCAAAACATGGAAATGAGGAAACACCAATGTTTTTTAAGGGTTTTTCGAGTAGTGTAAATGGCAGTCCTAAAAATCAATGATTTTCAAACTGGTGTTGGGCCGTGTAAATGGGCCTAGAATGCACAAATATTTATCTGCTACATGATCAGCCTTTTGCAGTCGCTCCGACACACAATTCTTTCACAATGCTATATAGCATGACCAGAACTCAACTTTATCTCTAAGGATAATTCTCGAGGCCCCCCTCAGCCTCAGCCTACCTGGATAAGTTCAAATGTTGGCTTTGCCCGTCACTTGATTAGCAGGCAAGCTGTCATTCATGTAACCTTTGGGGTGCAGGTGTGGGACGTTGAAGCGCGTCATGGATTTGTTTGGCTAGGTGTCTCTGTGAATGACATCCTGGGGTATCTGGGACGTAACCTGTGCAAACATTCAACAAAATTCATGTCATGTGCAAGTCTCTTGTCAGGGTCTAACCAGCCCGGGCCATGATGTAATTAAATGTTCTGATTTTGAACTGGCGCATCTTGTCTGTTCGGATGAGAATGTCGCACGAGACACTCCTCAAAGGTACTTTGCAGCTCTGTTGTTGATCAGTAGGATAAGTTTGAAGGACATCCTATCCTTAAAGACGAACAATAGTGGGCTTCATCTTGAATTTGACACGATTCTGGTGTTTACCCAATAACCGGTGTTGTCAATTACCAGGATTAGCCTTCAGTTTCATGACTAACAGGCCTTATGTAATGTTCTGCTTTTTCCTACAATCGCCCATACGGAAAAGGTCATTATCTAACATTTCCCTCACCCCAAGACTCTCTGAGAGACTAGTGGCTAGTTCTCACGGGACCAGGGGTTCGTTGTGTGCGAGACTTGCACACCCATTAATGGTATTTACATGTACACCAAGTCTGGTGTCGGCAAATTGTGACCTAATGCACATGGAACCTAACTACCATCTCCCTTTGACTGGCAGCCGGTGGAGTTAACGAATCACAGGAGTGGCATGAGAATGTGAACGGACATGGTACACAAGTATAGAGGCAGCATTCATAAAGTGTTAAAATGATAAATTTTTGTTTAATTTTTTAATTTTTTAAATTTTAGTTTAATAAATTTTATTAAAATTTAAAATGTTTATAATGTTAACAAATTTCACTATGGGCCTTGGTAACTCTTACAGTTTCAACCAGAACCTCTCAAGACAGTGTATATTTGTATGTACTCTCTGCAATCGATTAGCATCAGCTTGACTGATTCCACCAAGTAGATGATGTATTAGATGCAAACTTGCAAAGTCTACACTAACCTCAGGATCCCTTTTTACCTTTTTTAAATTCAATATTTGGAGGTACATGCACCCAGGCAGAGTGTTCAAGTGAGGGAAACGTACAGATAATGAATAGATTTGGGCCCTTTGGAGGACACCCGAACAATGTCGAATTCCCCACGAGAGCCCACTATTATGCGTCTTAAAGCCCCACTGCACTACTTTTAGCTACTTGCTCCCTCTATGTAGCAAACAATGCCTAAGCGGTGACCGTTGGTCCCCCATGATCCCCTTTTTCTTATGTTAATTGAGAGCTGAGTTGATGAGATATAACCACTTGTCAGTGACCACGATGGGAGGTCTCATCGCTCCTGGCCAAACTAGTGCAGACAGGCTTTAAAGAATTTGGGTAGTGAAGGAAATTGATGCAGATGAATTGTTGCAGGAGCAAGTGCAAGTACAATCGATTTGGATATGGTACTTTTAAGTAGAAAATGTATATATACGTGTATACCAACCTCATTTATTGAGAGACATCTAAACCCATTGTCGATGGAAACCCAATAGCCCTTGTACTAAGCCTGTGTGAATGAGACCTTAAGTATTCAACGGGTTAAAGGTATCTGTACTATTTAAGATCTTGACATGGTCCTCAGTCAAAGTAGTTAATGGTTATGGATTTGGCTTAATAGAATGGAAGGAGAGGAAATACCCTTGGATGAAAGAAAAATTAATAATACAAAAGCAAAATACCCCTTTTAGTAAAAGTATTTATACAAGCTCCAGACATTTGTAGTCAATTTTAACCAGTTTACAATGTATATGTTTGTAAAGATATAGCTTCGAGTAATAGCCCTTGCACTCTGAATGTTCTGAACATTTCTTGTGTTCCCAAAATTTCATACTATCACGCATACTTCTTGTGTGAACAGTGTTGCGTTGCTCTCTTCTTAATTGCTCTACTTGTACATGTAGGTGTAACTATGATCTTGGGGGTGTTTCACAAAGACTAAGATCGACTTTAAGTTGGACTTAACTATGGCAGGCCATTCATGCCACTGGTTGCTCTCACTATTGGTCTCTCAATTATGATCTTTAGATAATATTTTTTCCTTCAAACAATGTATATTCTGTAGATTTGTGGCCATGATTTATACGTCCCTTGAGAAACCAATGCCAGGAATGGTTAGAGGAACTAGTGGCATGAACTGCCTGCCATAGTTAAGTCCAACTTAAAGTTGATCTTAGTCTTTGTGAAACACTCCAAAGATCAGACAGTTATACCCAAGATATAGCTTTGATTTCCTTCTTTTCGGCTGTAGATACAAGTCCCTTCTCGTAGTCTCCAGGCATAGACTACATTTTAGGTATGTCCTCATCAGCTCGAGATTGCCAAATAGCCCACTATTTCTGATTTGGGAAATAAGCCCGAAGTTACAAATCACGTCTTCATCAGCTCGAAACTCGAGCTCGAGAAATAAGCTAGAGACATTTTGCTCAGCATTCGCGCTGGTGAAGACGCACCGGACAAATAGCGGGATATTTTGCCAAATAGCGGGAAATTTTCAAACTAGCCCAAGATATCTTGGGATGATTATCTCCACCAAATATCCCGCTAATTGCAACTACTGGCTGATGAAGACGCAAATTAGCTGGATAATTTGCGATCGGGATAGTTAAAATAGCGGGTTATTTGGCAATCTCGAGCTGATGAGGACAGGCCTTTTGACACGGAAAACACAATTCCATGAAAGCTTTGAGCCAAGCCTAAACCTATCAGTGTCTCCCTGTGAAGAGCAGCTATGTAGTACAGGTTACTAGTATATGGAGTGCAGTACAGGCTGCATAGTCTTACAAATCAGACACTCTGGTACATGTATGTGTATGTACAATTGTCAAGGGTTTGTGCCTAAAAACTAACTTCCCTTTTTCCTCTTTCCTTCGAGCTTGGCATATATTCAGGGCTTTGTTTGTCAGCTAGAATTACAAACTACCGTAGCCTAATTTTGAAAGACAAGATCAACGTTGCGATTTCTGAGAAAAACTTGCAAAGATAGCCGACTTGCATGTCATTGCGTTTGTCTGTCACTTAAAGATAAAAGAACGGTGTCGGGAGGATTTAATTTGTAATACTGGATGTTTACAGCATCAATTCTTAGTAAGACTGTCAGGTAAATAGTTGTTGTATGTAATTATCTTGGCTTAAATACTCCAATTTATCTGGGCACCATTTCTCAAAACTTGTCATCAGTGACATATGAAAGTTTCTGTTATTATAAGCTACTGAAATCCTTGCTTCTGATTGGTTATCAGCAGATTTGTCACTGATTTTTGTCATTTGTCGTTGAAAAAAGGCCTTGTGAAACAGGGTCCCTGGTTTCATCTTTTCCCCCTAGAGTGAAAGATTCCCCTTATTATTTACAAAGGGCCTGACATTAGTAATCGTCTAGGAAAGTCGGCTCAGTTCATACCGTAGCCCAATTTATTTCACTTCAATAACCATGCCTCCACAAATCGAATAGGACACTCGCTTGAGGTGGTAACCGTAAGATATGGGTGACCTGCTAAATATATCTACAAGTTAACGAGGTAGTCAAGCTGGATGAAGGCTACAATTATAATAATAACGATAGTGTTGATGAAATGATGATGGAAGGTGATGGTGATGATGATAATGATGATGGTGATGATGAAGATGATGATGATGGTGATGATGAAGATGATAAATTGATGGTGATAATGATGATGATAGCAATGATGATGATAATGATGATGAAAATGATGATGGTAATACTAATGGGGATGATGATGACGATAAGGAAGAGGATGATGATAATGATGATGATGATGATAATGTTGATGATGATGATGGTGATAATGAAGATGATGATGATGAAGATGATAAAATGATGGTGATAAGGATGACGATATCAATGATGATGATACTGATGATAGAGAGAGAGAGAGAGAGAGAGAAAGAGAGAGCGGAATAGAGAGAGGGTGAAGTGTGTAGAAGTGTAACAGAGAGATAGAGAGAGAGAGAGAGAGAGAGAGAGAGAGAGAGCAAGAGGAGGATCAAAAGAGATATGGTCTCTGTGTGTGTGTATGTATATTTGTATGTGTGTGAGGGAGAGAGAATAGAGAGGTATAGACTGGGTGCATGTGAATGTGTTTTGTGTATGTGTGTTGTGTGAGAGAGAGAGAGAGAGAGAGAAAGGGGGAGATGAAAGAAAGAAGCAGAAAGAGAACAAGACAACAGATTTAAGACTAATAAAGAGGGATAGAACTAGATCCATACATCCTTTTCATATTGTGTACTTTAAAATGGAGTTTAAAAAAACGTTATCAGAAGGAAAAGGATCACAACAGAGACAAAATAGAATTGCGTGCACCAAAACAATTTGCTTGAAAGCTTGATACCTGCCACCTGTATTTTCCTAACTTTCCTTCTTTTCATCTCGGCTCCTAGACTCGCAAATTCAATTGATCGCTTCCCTATTTCTAGCTATCGACCCTTCATTCCAGGGTTTTATTTCATGAAATCTGCATATTTAATCTGTTTTGATTGAGGTTACATGATGCCATTGAATCGACACATATCTCGCATGGTATTGAGAACGCGGTGTGAGTGTTCACACTTTAAAACAAATCTAGAGTTCCTGTATTGGCATATCATGAGTTTGACAGAATCTTTCTCACATGGTAATGAGAATCATGTGTTTTGTTCACACTTTAAAACAAATCTAGAGTTCCTGTATTGACGTAACATGAGTTTGAACAGAATCTTTCTCACATGATAATGGGAATCATGTGTTTTGTTCACACTTTAAAACAAATCTAGAGCTCTTGTACTGGCATAACATCAGTTTGAACAGAATCTTTCTCACATGATACATTGAGAATTTTGTGTGAGTGTTCACACTTTAAAACAAATCTAGAGTTCCTGTATTGGCATAACATCAGTTTGAACAGAATCTTTCAGTTACACCTAGTTTGAAAATGTAAATATATCACAAATATTGCAAAGGGTAATGCATTTAGTCTGGCAGTACTAGACAATGGAAGTTATGAAGTAATGCTAGCTATGTACAGAGTTTCCTGAAATTTTATAAATTCATTTAAAAGGGTATTTTTTCTAATCATTGTAACTTAAACCATGTTCCTTTAAACAACTCTATTACCTAATGGCTCGTGAATGGAGCAATCAGATGATACTATGGTTAAGATTGATAGGGAGATTAACCACTATCGAACCAGATCACCCAAGATCAAATTAGTTCACAATTAATAGAGCAAATTATTTCATACCAGATCACATCAGTTCAAACCAGATCAAACCAGATCAAACCAGATCAAACCAGATCAAATTAGTTCACACCAGATCGAACCAGATCAAATTAGTTCAAATCAGATACAAGCAGGCCAGATCACATCAGCTCAAACCAGATCGAACCAGATCAAATTAGTTCAAATCAGATACAAGCAGGCCAGATCACTTCAGCTCAAACCAGATCAAATTAGTTCAAATCAGATACAAGCAGGCCAGATCACATCAGCTCAAACCAGATCAAACCAGATCAAATTAGTTCAAATCAGATACAACTGTGTTATATGTACGTGTTTGTTTCACATTTGCATCCACCTTTAAAACTACTTGTGATGTAGCTATGAGTGCAGCTTGTGTGAGTAAACTGTAAGAAGATCTATGCCCACTGACATCTTAATTACCCAGAACATCTCCCCACTCCCCCACACCTGAATTATCCGGAACCTCTTCGTCCCCTCTTCCAACATCTTAATTGCCAAAACATCTCCTCCTACCTCCCCCCCCCCCCTATAAGTATAAATTGTTCAGATCATCTTATATCCTTATCTCTTGATTGCCCAGAGTTTCGTCTTCTCCCTCCTCCACATCCGAATTACCTGGAACATCTCTCTCCTCCTCAGCTTTTAATGTGTAATTAAACTGCATTCCAATTGACATCTTAATTGACCAGAACATCCTCAACCCCCTTCGCCCTCCCGCCCCGCATCAATTCCCTTGGATCTTCAAATTAAGGGCAAGATCAGGTGTTCATTACCTCTTTTTTCCATTTCTCTCCTATAGCAATTATGTAGGTTAATGATGACTCGTGCTCCCCTCTTCTCATCCCTTTCTCGCAAGAGCAGTCAATCTGTTGAGAGCCAAAAGGGACATAATTCACATATCTTAACACAGAAGTTACACCCTTCTGACTCTCAATGGACAGTTTGTTTTGTTCTGATCTGACCATGAATGTCCAACTGCTTTTGACCAAACAGGACAATATTCATTTAAGAACATTGTTAGCTGCGTAAAGAAGGCCGTAAGGGCTATATATGAATTTTCAAAGGCAGAAGCGGCAGGGTTGGCAAATTTCTGGCCGGGGGCTGGAAATCCTGGGACATACTGGTAAATACTGGTAAATACTGGTAAATACTGGTAAATACCACAGAGAGAGAGAGAGAGAGAGAGAAAGGCATAAAAGAAAGACAAAGAAACAGATGGATAGACAGAGCAACAGAGACAGAGAGAGGGGTATGACAAAGAGAGAGATGGAAGAAGAGAGGAAGAGAGACAGAAAGAAGCAAAAAAGAGAAATAAGGGATAGAGATTGGGAGAGGTATAAAAGAAAGACGAAGAAACAGACGGATAGACAGAGCAACAGAGACAGAGAGGGGGTGACAAAGAGAGAGATGGAAGAAGAGAGGAAGAGAGACAGAAAGAAGCCCCCCAAAAAGATAAATAAAGGGAGAGAGATTGGGAGAGGTATAGACAGGAAACAGAGAGAGGGAGAGAGAGAGAGTGTGAGTGAGGGAGAGAGTGGGAGAGATATAGACAGGAGACACACAGAGAAAGAAAAGAAGAAAAGAAAGAGAGAGAGAGAGAGTGGGTGGGAGGGAGGGAGGACTGATACATGCATTATTTTGCCCACATACATACAGACAGACAAAGGGAGATAGGGCAAAAGACAGAGGAGATGAAGAAAGGATTTAGATAAGAATGATACTAAAATCAAGAGATTGATGGGTTTTATATAGGTAGAGGAAGAGCGAACCCTCTTCTGGGGTCTATAAATACCTCTGCTAACCTTTAGATGGAGTGCAAAATCCAATGACGCTGAAATACTTGCTTTTTAGAGAGGCCCTCATACATAGTTATCGTGTTCATTTTCTTTTTTCTTTAGAAGATAAAGGAAGGTGGAAAGGGTCGGTGGAATGGGTAGAAAACAATGAAGTTAGGAGACCGGGAATAACAAGACGTGCTAAAAGCATCAGGAAAATGACATTCCCATTGGCCCATCGCAGACTGATTTATATCAAGAATAAGAACAAATCTGAATTTGGAAGAAAATAAAAATCAATATGAACGACTGTAACAGCCATCCAACTACACAGTAAGCGTGATGACCCATGAAAGGCTTCAAAAAATAAATTCATTGATAAATCACCTCAAAAATGTATATTTTAGAATGGTTTGAAATGCGTGCTTAGGACCTGTCTGAAGCTACAATACTTTTCTGAATTTCAGCAGATAAGTTGTACATGGCACTGCCAACTTAACTCTCTGTAACACAGTTTCTGCTTGATGCAGTTTTCCAAGAGCCTCTGAATTAATGAGAAACTTTTTCATGGAAATTCAAATTCAATTCAAATTCAAAAATGGTTTTTATTATAGCACAAACATGGTTCATACAAATACAATTTTACATGAAAGACAGCCATGGCTGGAATATTCATGTTTACATGTTAGGCACAATAGATAACACTTTTAGAGATATATATACATGTAAAAAAACTAGCAATATACAAATACGACTTAAATTCTGTAACTGAAAACCATAAACACATTGCACAAGTTATCAAAAATACAACAATTAGCATGAGCTGTTATTTTTTACAAATTTCATATTAAGTCATAAAAGTCAATTCAAGCATTCTAAAAGGATTAAAATAGGTACCTGACATGTTATGTTTTAGTTAGTCCTTATTCCTAAAAAAGATACTTCATTCATTTTTGTCCCCAGAAAAAGTCTATCTTGACCGATGGTGTGTATCAAAACAGCTGCTTCGTGATCAGCTGTGTCCAGGCTCATTAATAAGGGGAGCCTTCCAAAGTTGCGACTGTGCCCCGACGCGTCGGGGCGCAGAGCAGGATATGAGAACAAAGGAGGCGTCTTTTTGCGCCCATTTGCGCCCATGTGCGTCGGATACGAGAGGACGCAATTTGGTTTCCAGCTCATTAAAATCTGGCTATTGTTTGGAGTTTCATTGTTACGAGATAGCCCGCCGGGCGTCCGGCGAAGCACTTGACATTTGTGAATGGGAGCTTAAACTTTGAAAAGCTTTCCCTTTCGCGCCCGGTCCGGCGCATTAGTTAGCCCTGTAATCCCCGCTTGTGTGTCGCTCTCGTCTTGCGAGATTTGACTCTGAAAAGATTTACTTTGGCTACTGATTTGTTGTAATATTATTTTACGTAGATGACATTGGTTAAAATTTTTGTTTTTATTATTTATTTCCCTCTCAACATCGGAGTTCTGTAGGTGTTAATGTTGGCATGATTATTCATTATTTTATCTCCTCCTGTTCTGTTCATGATTGTGTTCAATATATCAATTTTAATACAAATTGATTTGTTCACGAAAAAAAATATTATTTTATACTTACCCCACTCTCTCTGACATTGTTTTCCTCATGCATGTTTTGACACTTTATTTGTTTCATATTAAATTAAATTTGTGTATATTTCCTTTTTCTAGCGATGTTATCGCATGTTTCGGTTTCCTTGTTTTGTTTTCTTAAATCCGTGATTTTGAAAATGATACTTAATCAAGAACGTCGTAATTACTTTCTCCTTGAAATGAATTTACAGAGCGTTTTATATGTCTTACGATTTTTTTATGCAAATGATATCCGGGAACATCATCAATTTGTTTCGTTAGAAGGAAGACGCTCATTTTCAGAATGTTGTTTCTTTGCAAAACACTAATGTTACGAACAAAATTAAATACACCGTACCCGTATCATCTGGGAAATCGCAAAACTCCCAGGGGATTATCAATTGCAAATCAACATAGTAAATTATGCCTAAATCGTAAGAATAGAGCATGCATTAAAAAAGAAGAGCGTTACCAGGAAATGATGTTTGAAATTTCACCTCGAACATCTCAAAAAGAAATTAGGTTATCATTCTGTTCCAAAAAAATTTTATCGGATATTTCTTTGTGAAGAAGGGGGTTACAGCCGCGGCCAGTTTTAGATCTAGGTCATTGTTGTGAAGAATTAAAATACGTATATATTGTGCTAAATTGGGGCCACGTGGTATCGAAAGAGCGTAGTGCGTTCTAGAACAAATACAGGCCATGGCAATTCGTTGAATTGCTTCTCGTAACATTGTTACAGAACTGTCTCGCTGTCTAAATAAGGATCCATCCCGGGATCCATCAGACATGTGTTGGTATCAAGACAGTAGTAGATGGAATTTATAATGATTGCGTTATTTTGGGCCATTGATTTTTTTTTGGGGCTAGCCCTTATTCTTCGAGTTCTACTAGGTCATCGAGAAACACAAATAGTGTTGATATTTTCCGCAATCCCTTTAGCGCCGAAGGTAGAAAAGCCTATAGAAAAGTCAGCTGGACGATAGCAATTTAATGTTGGTCGAACAATCAGGGAGAAATACTGGACAAACAAACATTAGCTCACGTCTTCAATATAACCAGGGAATCCTGATATAACTATTTAAGCACATGCTCACAATATGAATATAAAATCTGGCTATTGTTTGGAGTCTCATTGTCACGAGATAACCCCGCCGGCGCACTTACCGGCGAAGCGCTTGACATTTTATGAATGGAAGCTTAACCACTTTGAAAAGCTTTTGCGCCCTTTCGCGCCCATTCCGACGCATTAGTTATTCCTCTGTTAAATCCCGTGTGTCCGCTCGTCTTGAAAGATTTGACTCTAAAAATATTCACTTTGGCTACTGATTTGTTTAATTATTATTTGACGAATATGACATTGATTTAGATTGTTGTTCTGATTGTCTAGTTCTCTCCCAACATCGAAGTTTTGTAGGCGTTAACGTTGGCATGATTGTTCATTTCTGTTCATGAATGTGTTTAATACTTGTATTATATTAATTTGTTCACGAACAAAACAGAAATATAATGTATAATTGTATTCCTTCTGTATGTTTTGACACATTATTTGTTTCATATTGCATTTATTTTGTTTTTCCCCTTTAATGGTTGCCTGATATGTTTTGCAATATTTCATTTCTCATATTGCAGCGTTCCGCTATTTGCTTTTATTCGAAAGTATTCCTTTCGATCTTGAGATAAATTATTATACCGTAACCTCGATATGGAGAAGAAAACACGGAACGAGCGCCTTATGATATCGACATAAGAAGAATATAACTGTACAATAATTATAAAAAGTAAAACTTTTGAATGTAAATCATGATAAAAAATGGAAACTAAAGAGGAATCCAGAGCGGGTGGGGTTGATCGGAGAGACAAATAGCGTAATAATAAGTAACAATACACCCTACTTTCTCCCTCTCTCCTATGTCGTTTTCCATCTTCATCTCTAGTAGTGTTTCCTGATCCGCGATTTTTAATGAGATCGCGTTTCGACGTACTCCTAAATAAAAATAGTTGATCATAATTATAACGTAGATCCAAATTTGACCCTATCTGAAATATTCATTCAAATATATAACAACCATGGAAAGATAAAGAAATAATATACAAATGTGATTTAGTGAAATGTCACAGACGAAAAGATGGCATGAGAAAGGATTGTTTCTCTCTCTGTCTCTTTCTTTGTCTCTCACTCTTTATAGCTTTCTTTTTTTTTCCTTTCTCCTTTTCTCTCTTTTTTTTTCTCTCTCTCTGTATTTTTCTCTCTTTCTCTCTCGCCGCTTTTCAGCTCCATTTGCCATCATCATCTCTGGTACTGATTTCCGTTTCGCTATTTGCTTTTATTCGAATGTATTCCTTTCGATCTTGAGATAAACTATTATACCATAACCTCGATATGAAGAAGGAAAACACGGTACGAGCGCCTGATGATATCGAAATAAAAGAATATTACTGTACAATAATTATAAAAAGTAAAATTGTTGAGTGTAAATCATGATTATAAAAAAGAAACTGAAGAGGAATCCACAGCGGGGCGGTTGGTGTTGATTGAAAATTATAAAACTAATTTTACGAAAAATGAATATCTGCATCATCGGGAAATCGATATACTCCCAGCGAGATTATCATTTGCAAATCAACATTGTAAATTATGTTTGAATCGTATGGGACCTTGAATGAACAGAGCATACCGATTTCAGAAGAAAAAACAGTGTTTATCGGACATGATGTTCGTTATTTCCACCTCGAACAATTCGAAATCGCTTATCTGTTCCAAACATGAAATTCGATCGAATATTTATTTGCGAAGAAACTGTATTGATGGTGGCATTTGTCGTAACAATTTGTTATCATCAATTGCTCGTGAGGTTTTGACGTTTCATATTTGTTAGCTAGCGCTAGTAAAGTCTTTTTTTAACGTGCCTGTATATAGTTATAACGCCTGAACACGTCATGTTCACATTGGGTGTTATATAGCATACGGATATTATAGTACATGTAACTTTTACAAGCACTTTAATTGTTATTGCAACACAATGACAAAAGACAGCTCTTTGAGCAGCTAATAGTTGTTGCGCCCATTGTTCCGCACATAGGCGGCTATTACCCTTTAATCACAATAGCACCCCACCCCTACCCACGCACACATACACAATCACCATACTCGGAATAAACTATTGTAATCAATCATTTATGAAAGTAAAATAAAGATGTTTACGCTTAGTGTTTGGATGTCACACTATCTACTGGATAGTCATAACCGCGTACAAAATCAATGTCAAGTGTTGGTGCATATCATTTTGCATTTTCACTTTATTACTTGGCCAAATTACATCCAATGAAAGGGATTTAGTAACATTACTTTGTGGACATATCGGATCATACCAATACATATTTTATTAATCACCCATCACTTTTTGCAATTGTCAACAAAGTTACTAAATCCCTTTAACTTGGATTTTCTCACATTATCTTATCAGTGGGCATATTAGCTCACAATAATGTAGTTACTTGATCCCTTCGATAGTGCATTTTTTCCATTGTAATTGCTGATTTGCAGAAAATGCGTTCGAATAGAGCTGCGCTCAAATTTGTGAACATATCGTTGCGTTTAGATCTATTTATTTGTCCATTAAACATATAGTATTGTACTTGTTCTATTCTTATCGATGTTAGTTATTCTATAGCTTTACATAATTATGAGAGGTTTTTCACAATTATTGGTGACATCCTATATAATGAAATATTTATTATTAAACACGTATTCGGACTCCTTTTGCGCAATTTGTCAAGAATTCTGAAAACTTATACAGTTGCACGTTATGAGACGTAGACGCGTCAACATCGCTGTTGTAATTTAGTGGGCACGTCACTCACGAGCATTGGGCACTACGGCACGATAACAACTGAGGGCCCTTTATCACTTATCACTCCTAATCGTTGTTACGAATCGTACAATGCTATGTTCCTTTTGTAATCTCCTGTTTGTCATGAGCGGCGGCGTAAACCTCTCTCTCTTTCTTACTCGCTTTCAGCGCCATTTTCCATCTTCATCTTTGGTACTGTTTTCCGTTTCGCTATTTGCTTTTGTTCCGAAAGTATTCCTTTCGATCTTGAGATAACTATTATACCATAACCTCGATATGAAGAAGGAAAACACGGTATGAGCGCCTGATGATATCAAAATAAAAAGAATATTACTGTACAATAATTATAAAAAGTAAAATTGTTGAGTGTAAATCATGATTAAAAAAAAAAGAAACTGAAGAGGAATCCACAGCGGGGGCGGTTGGTGTTGATCGGAGAGACAAATAAGCATAATAATAAATAACAATACGTCCAACTTTCTCTCTCTCTCTCTCTCTCGTTTTCTCAATGTCATTTTCTATCTTCATCTCTCATAGTGTTTTCTGTTCCGCGATTTTTGATGAGATCGCGTTTCGACTTACTCCTAAATAAAATTAGATGATCATAATTATAACGTAGAACCAGATTTGACCCTATCTGAAATATTCATTCAAATATATAACAATCATTGAAAGATAAAGGAATAATACAAATGTGACTTAGTAAAATGTCACAGACGAAAAGATGACATGAGAAATGATTGTTTCTCTCTGTATGTCTTTCTCTATATCTAGCATAAATACTCTACCAAAACCGAAGAAATCTTAAAGAGGGAGACAAGAAAAAATAAGTATGAAAAGGACACAACAAATTACCCCCCAAAAAATAGGATTCTAAAGCGGAAAATGATAGGGAAAACGTAATATTTTGTAAGTATTGGCAAATTTTGACAAAGTATATACAAACAAAAATGACACAGAAATATTTGAAAGTATTTTAGACCTATATAGAATATACGAAAAGAGTTATGTCTTAGACCCCCTACAGCTAAGTTACGTAAGAGGAACAATGAACGTGGCCAAGGGTAAAGTTCGTTGTCATGGTTGTAAACTCCAACAATAGAGTACCGAAGCTGTGACGTCATCAACAATCTATTTTTGGAATTTCTCAATTTTTTCTTCATTTTCCGAAAGACCACCAGAAATAATGTCCAAATGTCGAAAACCAATTTAATATGTTAAGTATTGGCTGAGATATGACCATCTGAATAAAAAGATTGCCTATGGGAACTCAGTGTTATATTGCTCTGGCTCACCACTCTATAGAAGAACGGAACGGAAGTTACGTAAGAGGAACAATGAACGTGGCCAAGGGTAAAGTTCGTTGTCATGGTTGTAAACTCCAACGGAAGGAACGGGTTAACAAAGTTTTATTGACATGATAGGTTGAACGAGAACACAGATGGAGACGAAGACAAATAAATTAAATTCTCACGTTGTTTGCACTTCTTTCTTTATTGTTTCGTAACATATAATGAATTAACTATATTTTCAATATCATTTATTTTCTAATAAATAAAAGACTACCAAGACTACGGCGATTAACTCGTTATAAGCCACACCCTTTAAAAAAAACACTAGAACGCGATGCGGAAATAAAACACACTGAAGCACAATTCC
The DNA here is from genome assembly GCA_037976565.1 of Mesocentrotus franciscanus. NCBI lineage: Eukaryota > Metazoa > Echinodermata > Echinoidea > Camarodonta > Strongylocentrotidae > Mesocentrotus > Mesocentrotus franciscanus. Next base: position 11,980,111 of record CP137684.1, read on the forward strand.
AATTTCACGAAAATCCTGACGTATTCAGAGAGGGAGGGGGGAGGAGGGAGATAGAGAGAGACAGACAGAGACAGACAGAGATAGATAGATAAATAGATAGAAAGAGAGAGAGAGAGAGAGAGATGATTGTGATGAATTATGATTTTGTTCTAATCTCTGTCATTCATTTAGCTCTTTCCATTACTAACAAAACAAATCAAATATGCGTACAAAAATTCAATAAATATTTTATTGATACAGCAACCTCACATCAAAATAGGGTTCTAAGAGATGTATAGATAGAGAAAAATAAACAAAATTAAGCGGGAGGCAAAAACTAAAACAAAATGAATATTTCAAATTATGAGAAACGAAGTCGAAAGCATTCAAAGTAAATATTATTTTTGTTTTCGAGAATAAAACAATGTTCATCTCAAAATTCATTTCCCAAATAGTCCTATATTTGATTTGCACATTTAAAAGAAAGGGCATTAAGTGTAGATCATGGCATAATGTTGGTCAGAATATAGTTACAAAATGTGTCGAAAACCCATGTAAAACGAAGGCTTAGGCCTATTATGTATGGCTCGGTTGATAATCGGCCGAGCTTTAGCAGACGACAATCATTGACAATGGGGAAATGAATGGAGGTATCGACCGATCTGCGCGTGCGGCGGTGCTTACGCAATTTGTGTTGTGAGTGTATTGAAAAGGAAAGACGTGAAGCTTCAGCAAAATAAGACGGCAATTTCCCTCAAAAATAACAGACCTTATTTTTCGTATTGATGAACAAAACTTATATTTTTTGAAAGAAAAAAGTCTGATCTTTAATTTTTACATTTACTAAAAATCACGAAAATGACTGAATGAGGCGCAATGAGCAATGAAAGTAGAAAGCACCGCCAAATTTTCAATTACTGGCGATGTAACCGAAGTCGCTCCGTCACAGGGGAAACATAGGGACTTTTAGATTGTACACGACGAGAACGTGGACTGCCACGGTGACATTCTTTCAAGGTAATGTGACGTCCTTTTAAGGCACTGCCGAGCACGGGCCAGTGCCTTGAAAGAATGGCACACGTGGCAGTCCACGTTCTCGTCGTGTAAATCTAAAAGTCCCTATTCGCCGTGCGTTGGCTCGCTCTCAAAGGGTTATGCTATTTTTTCACTTTCTCTTATAATGTTGTCCACCTTCTTTTAGCTAACCCTTTTGTGCTAAAGTGTATAATGCCCGATGTATATTATTTCTGTCAATAACATATAATGAACGTATCATTTTATTTTGATGCAACAGAGATTTACATTCAAAATCAAAACTTTTACTCTATTATTTGTGTACAGTAACATTATTTTCGAAACATTCTTCTCATTTCGACATTATCAGCCGCTCGTTCTCTATTTTCGTCCCCTATAATAAATATAAGGTATAATGGGTACATCATCAGGGATATGTTATAATAATTTATTTTCTTCATATCATTTTGATGCAACAGAGATTTACATTCAAAAGTTTTACTGTTTATAATTATTGTACAGTAATATTCTTCTCATTTTGAAATCTTTAGGCACTTGCTCTGTGTTTTCCTCCTCCATATCGAGGTTATGGTATAATAATTTATCTCAAGATCGAAAGAAATACTTTCGGAATAAAAGCAAATAATGGAATGGAAAACAGTACCAAAGATGAAGATGGAAAATGGCGCTGAGAAAGCGAGTAAGAAAGAGAGTGAGAGAGAGAGAGAAAGAGACATACAGAGAGAGAAAACGTGGAAACGAGATCTCATTAAAAATCGCGGAACAGATAAGAGATGAAAATTGAAAACGACATTGAGAAAACGAGAGAGAGAAAGTTGGACGTATTGTCATTTATTATTATGCTATTTGTCTCTCCGATCAATCCCCACCCGTTCTGGTTTCCTCTTTAGTTTTCATTTATCATGGTTTACGTTCAGAGAGAGAATACAATTTTTGTTAATGACAGAATTAACTTTCGGAATAAAAGCAAATAACGGAATGGAAAACACAACCAAAGATGAAGATGGAAAATGGCGCTGAGAAAGCGAGTAAAAAAGAGAGAGAGAGAGAAAGAGACATACAGAGAGAGAGAAAAACGTGGAAACGAGATCTCATTAAAAATCGCGGAACAGAAAACACTATAAGAGATGAAGATTGAAAACGACATTGAGAAAACGAGAGAGAAAGTTGGGCGTATTGTCATTTATTATTATGCTATTTGTCTCTCCGATCGACCCCCACCCGTTTTGGTTTCCTCTTTAGTTTTCATTTATCATGATTTACGTTCAGAAAGAGTATACAATTTTTGTTAATGACAGAATTAACGTAACTTGATCAAAATCGGGTCAGAAACAGCTGAAATATCAAAAAAAAACATCCGTTCAGATTTTCGTCGATTCATATCTATATACTAACTTGGGGGAGGGTATGGAAGAGTGTTAAAAAAGTCACTTTAGAAATATGGTTATTATTACCATTAGTATTTTTATTATGCATTTTAGAAAGATTTTCATTTACTGATCATGACGCACCGTGAGATCATTGATTACCAAAAAAAAAAAGGTCAAACTTTCCCGTCTGACTATTGCAAAGAACGGCATGAGAAGAAAAGACACGACGCAAAAAGAATACATCGAGTTTTATTTTAATACAATATGGGTTTTTTACTAGAACCAAGTCAAGGGAGGAGAACAAAAACAGGATTTGACTGACAAAATATAAATTGTTCCAAGCTCAGGCTGTGGCGATGTGCAACGCGTAGCGTGAATAATGGCGGGAGAGAATGATAATTACTTTGTCCATTACGACGCTAGAATAATATCGCGACGTGGGAATTATACAAATATGTTGATAATCATTCAAATTACAAACATACACAAGCGTCCCAAACAGTAATCAATTTGCCGACTATAACCGCATACAATTGTATTCATTCACATCATTCGTCTTTTATTTTTTGTTGTTGGTGACAATCAAGCTCGCAATTAAACAACCATTCATCGCACATAGTCATCTTTATTTCACATTTCATACAGTCGTCACAAATATTAAAAGGAGGCGTATTAAACCAAAAAAAAAAAAATCATAATTTATTCTGATCAAGATGAACGAGTGTGTTGATTGCCCCCAAAACAAAAACGCTCCCACCAGACAAGTTCAGGCTGTGCTGTAGCAATGTACATCGCAAAGCTTCCACAATGATTGAAAGATAATACCCCGCCCGTTACGACGCAAAACGGCGCGGGAAGAATAGATCGCGACGCGAGAAGAATACATCAAGTTTTTACAAACAATGGGATGTTTATCAGAACGAGAACAGGAGGAGGGGAGGATTTGACTGACAAATACACTCTGTATAGCAAGTTTAAGCTGTACCGCGGCGTTGTGCATCGCGCATCACGAGCGAGAACAATGACGGAGAGATAATCTTCCATCGCCTGGTAGGGCGCGAAAGGGCGCAAGAAGAATAGAGCGGGTTTATACCAACAATAGACAGTTTCTTTTCATATGCAAGAATCAGGTGAGAGTGGCGATCGCGCCCTTTCGCGCCCCTTTGCGCCTGAATGCGTCTCTTGAGAACCGACCGTTCTATTCATCGCGCCCCGACGCGTCCGGGCACAGTCGCAACTTTGGAAGGCTCCCCTAAGCTATCTTTATGATTTTCCTGCACAGCCACCTTTCATTAAAGGCTCCCTGTTCATGCTCTTTTGGGGGCCGTGGGGAGGGGTGAATATTCATTTGACTTGCTTTAGAATGAGAGAGAGAGGGGGGACGCTGCATGTGGAAAGATAAAGCCAAGAAGCTAGGTTACCAGTTACCACTTACCATGCTCGAAATTTGCTTCCATCACGTTCCATTGTCTTCTCAATTCATTTCCTATAATTCATACAAGGGGGGATATGAAATCGTCAGTTAATTTCATTATTTGAGAGAGAGATTATTTCCAGGTGTTTTATGTTATTAGTTTACAAAATGGTACTTTGTTTCTTGCACCCATTGTTCAGGGCAACTATTAAAATGTATGAACATGTCAATGACGTATTACGTAACGCAAATATGATTTTGTATTGGATGTACAATAGGGTATTTTGGAAATAGTAGTAGTAGTGGTTATTTTACCTGACTGCTAAGAAAGCATGAATGCTTGTTAGTAAGCAACCAGAGGACCGACGGATTAAGGTCCTCTCCGAGGGACCTGGTAATGAGGATTAATGCCTTACCAAAGGGCACTAGCGCATCGACTTGGTTTTGAACCCGGGTCGCAGGATTACGAGACCACTGCTCTACCCACTGAGCTTATCGCGCCTCCTCATAAATTGCCCCAAGTTGATTTTTCAGGAAATAGTTGAGCTCGTGTTACAGATACTTCTCCAGGAGTTTCATTCCTTTAGTTTAGTGCATATCCAAACACTCTGGGTGGGTATTTTGTGATAACGAGGAACCCAAAATCCAAAATGCTATTTCGTTTCTTCAACATATTGTTAATGTAACTGGATGAGTCCTTTATTAACCAGGTAAACCAGGGCTTCCAGCTGTCCTGGATATCAGGGGAAAAACCAGGAAAATGAGTTCCCCCCTTTTCTAGAAAGGAAAAGGTCAGGTACTTTGAGAAAACTCACTCTAATCAGAGGGGAAATATGGAATTTCATTTGCCCCCAAAACGAAATTAGTCAACCTCTTGCAGTTGCATTCTGTCTTATAGCTAAACAGTGTATCTATTATGCCTTAACCCGTCAACTACTTAATTCTATCATTCCTTTAGGCTTTAATGCAGTAAAAACGGGTCAAGCTGGAAGTAGGTTGAAATAATGATCCAAAAGTTTTTGTTGTAGTAGTAGTAGTAGTAGTAGTATTGGTATTTATTCAAAGAATTCCACATGGCAGCCCAGGGGCTGAATTACATAGAGTTTACAAGGTAAAATGACAAAAGACAAAATGTCTTACAAATCTCTCTATATATCATAGTAATACAAAAATATGAAGGAGAGACACAGACAGAGAGAGAGAGAGAGAGAGAGAGAGAGAGAGAGAGAGAGTAAGAGAGAGAGAGGGAGAGAACAAGAAAAAATTGTATAGAGCCAGAAGTATGACAGTCTAGAGGAAGAGATTATAAATAACATAATAATTGAGTGGATTGATTAACTAAATAACCATCTGTAGTGTCACTTTCCCCATCAGGGAAAAATTAGAGGAAAATCAGGGAATTTGCTTACATGAAATACTGGAAACCCATATTGAGCCTTGGGGAATAAGGAAACTTAGTAGCGTATTGGTTGATTATACACATGTATGTCCTTCTCGTTAATTAGTCTGTACGGTGGTGCATTATTTCATCATCTGTTTAAAGCCTAAGGGGCGTTAACTCCTGTACTTTGTCCACAGTCTCAACGACCTTCTGGCTCTAAACAGACGTTTTTCCCTGTTTTCCTGAGGCGTTCAGGCACTCTTTCTTCCGCCTGTGTTATTTTCTTGGGTGAAAGGGAATGATCGGGAATAGGAAATGAAGCACAATTTGAATCTGTGATTGTGGTTACAATTTCACTCATCATGCAGATTGAATTAGATGCATCTAGATGTCATGTTAGGTGTGTTTACATGCAAGTTTTACGCTTGTATTTATAGAAGTGTACTAACGTTGCTTTCTTTCATCTTTGTTATTTTGGTGTGAAAGTGAATGGCCGGAAATAGGAAATGAACCACAATTTGAATCTGTGATTGTGGTTATAATTTTATTGAATTAAACGTATCCAGGTACGTGTCATGTAAGGTGTGTTTGAATTCAAGCTTTATGCTTGTATTTATAGAAGTGTACTAACGTTACTCCTTGTTTCAACCGAGACCAAATTGGCAGGAGAAATCGTGGTTACTTTTTCACTCACTAAGCAGATGGAATAAGTTACATCCAGCCGCTATATAAGGTGTGTTCACATTCCTAAAGATTATGTGTTCTTTTATAAAAGTGGTTTGGTTTGGTTTGGTTTGGTTTGGTTTGGTTTAGTGGTTTGTTGTACTTGACTGTTAAGAAAGCATGTGTGCTTGGAAGTAAGCAACCAGGGGACTGATGGCTTTAAGTCCTCTCCGAGGGACTTGGTAATGAGGCATTAATGCCTTACCAAAGGACACTAAGTAAAGACTAGGGCATTGACTTGGATTTAAACCCAGAACCTCCCAGGTTACGAGACCGCTGCTCTACCACTGAGCCATCGCGTCTCCCAGTCCAGGCTTTTAACCCAGACTAAAAGAGGCTCTGTGATTGTTACACTTTCACCCATCCCGAAATTATAATTGCTTAGTTTACTTGCCATAATCTGCTGAGAGCCAGATCATTGCCTCCTATAATTTAACACAGAGTTAGTTCCCTTCTGATGGTTTAAGTGGTGTCAATGTTCTTGGATGATCCGTCATCCCTTGCAATGATGATATCAAAGCTGGCAGGTCGTCATGCATCGTCCATACAAAATGGGGCAAGTAACCTCGTCTTAAGTGCCCTCTAATCCATCATCGATGTTCACATTGTCTTACGATAGCACCTATTTAACTCATACTTTAATACCTCATGATGTGCCAAGGAGTTGATTTTGTTTCAATATTTTACTAAAAGTTATATATTTTTTTCAAAAGTCATGATCATTCTGCATCTAATCAACATGAATTTAATCAAACAATAGCCCTTTAAGAATAGGCCCTCATGCATTAATTGGGGTTTTTAAGGATGCAATTAAAAGCTTTAGGCCCATTTGCTCAGTGGATGCTGCAGCAGTTGATGAGTCCAAGAATATATGATACCCTAGATTACACGTTCCTCATTTCTTGATGCTTTGATTATAAGAAGAGTCCATCTCATCTGTTTCATCCAACACCATCCTTTGGTCACCTCATTTAAACTAAGTCTTGGTTTCATAATAAAATGATAGAACATCAAGAAAGGCAAGTGGAGTTTTACCTACCCAATTTTTTCAGCTGCTTGAACCTGTCTTGGACAACTGTATATAACCAAAAACTTTTGTTTCATCAAATTTGGCAATCTGGGCCGGTATTCCATAGACCATTTTCTTAATGTATTCAAATTTAATGCATAAATCTTTGTCAAGTACCATGTTACAAATTATTTCATTCACCTGTTACAAAGTATTGTATTTCAATAGTCAGAATGCGAACGACATACATTAATTGTTGCTAGATAGGACAAACATTATGGCTTGTCCTACCTAACAACGCGGAATGTACAGTATGTATGAAATTGTTGGGTTTTATTTTTATTTATTTTTTATTTGGAAAGGTAGTCAATTGCAAAGATATGTCGTATCCCTTTCTTACAGACCTACCTTTCTAGAATATCTCTCTACCTTTCTTTGACGTTTAGTAAACTTTCTAATCATGTCATCTTCTCATATTATCTAGTACCTTCTAAAAGCAATTGCCCCACCTCGACCGTTTCAATTTCCCATTTTGCGCCCTATTTCTTGTGTAAAGTATTGTCTGCTATTCATGCTTGGTAACATACCCGACTTATAATGTTTCATTTTTTCCCAGTAACTTTTAAAAGAAACCACACAACCTCCTCCTTTCAAATTCATGTCCCCTATATTTTGTGTCGTGGAGGTGTCATAGTAGTAGTTCATCCACTTGACTCTCAATCCAAGGGTTGAGGGTTCGAATCTCAGCCTGGCACTAACGTTCTTTTGCAAGATGTTAATCTATGTTTGCCACTCTCCACCCAGGTGTAGAATGGGTATCTGGCAATCTCTGGGGTAATAATAATTGCAGGGCCCTCATGAAGAACAGCATTCAAGCTGATGATGCTTCCGACCCTGGGTAAACAAAATTGTTATTGTTATTATTATTATTATTATTGTTGTTCTTGTTCTTGTTCTCATACTTGTGCTCATTCCCGTTCCTGTTCTCATTTGTGTCTAAAGTATTGTCTGCCCTTCCTGCTTGCTATTAAACCTTCCTAACGATGTTTACTCTCTTTTCAGTACCTTAAAAACAAAATGCCTCTTTTCAACCATTTTCAATTTCCATTCCCCTGATTGTTTAATCTTAAATGTTGTCTGTTATTTGTGCTTGCCAAGTTGCTAATGTCCCTTTCTAATTTTGGTGTCTCTTCTTTCCAGGAGCTTAAAAGGAAACTTTAAAAATTTCCATTTCCAGTTTACATCTCCCTCTTTCTTGTCCAAAGGTATTGTTTCACTTGTGTGCTTGCTAATGTACCTTCTATTCATTTTGTCTCTTTCCTCCCATTTCTTATAAAAGATAGACTACCACACATCATCTATTTCACATTCACGCAACCCCCCTTCCTCTATTTCTTTCCTAAAGTATTGTCTACCACTCATGCTTGCTAACCGCATGCACGTTATGCATATTGCCCAGTCTCTGATAAGGTTTTGATTGATTAATTCTAATGTAGTACTGCTCTAAACGAATTCTGTTCCAGACGTCCTCGATCTGTTCAACATCGCAGGAGAGAGTGTCTCATTATCGGTGAAATGATCGTTTGAAGGACGTTCTCATTTATTAGCTCTAATTGTTATTGACTGGGGTATCAAGATTCTCTTTGATTTCTTAGACGCTTTTTCATGGAAGACAGTGGGTGTTTTTTATAGGCATCGTCTTGCTTTGGGGCATTTGCTACAATGTAAATTCTACACAGCAATTTACACATAAATGTGGTCTAAAGTGCATATGAATATTAATGTTCCTGCAACAAAATATCTCTTTTACAATAAATGAGATGCAAAATGCAAATTAATTTATTCATTAGTTTATTGGCCGGGAGTTTACTCTAACGAATTGATAAAGGATACGTGTACAAAGCTTGAGGCTTTTGCAAGCCAACACTAGCTTATATAATTGAAGTTCTTCTTTCTGTTTTGAAATCTTCTACCAAAGGTAGGTAATGGTAGCATGATATAAGATATTGATGAAAAGCCATTCTGAGTATTTAGAAAGATGAAATCTAACAATGGTGATGTTTTAGACTTTGCAGAACACACTTTTGAACACGTGTTTGCACGTTGAATTGCAGTGCCCACGGTTTTGCATGTCCACGGTTTCGCATGTCCACTTTGTAGAAAATATGGTAGCTGCTCCAATATCACTCAACTGTTTGAAATCCGTGCTTCATGTTGTGTACTAGGAAGCTGTTTGTGTGCCAAAGGTTAAGTAAGGCAATCCATGGTTTGTTCCATTAGACTACCAAAGCATGCAAAATGTTAAGGTTTGTAGGATAATATATAGCCTTCCACAAATTGGAGAAAAGTGTAAAAGGGTTATAGAAGAATACTAGCTGATATATTTTTTTCTTTCTAGGAAGGTAATTCTAGCATTTTGATAGCGCAGTCGATGACAATTACAGCTAATGAATGAGAACGTTCTTGAAACAATCACTTCACCGATAATGAGACACCCTCTCTTTTGATTTTGAACAGATCGAGGACGTCTGAACAGAATTTGTTTAGAGCAGTTCTTCATTTATAGAATTAATCAATCAAAACCTTATTAGGACTGGGCAATACGCATAATGTGCCGGTAGTTAGCAAGCATGAGTAGTAGACAATACTTTAGGAAAGAAATAGAGGAGGGCGTGAATGTGGAATGGATGGAGGACCTATTCTATTCCTTTTAATGAATTGGAGACACTGGATATATTCTTGTTTTTGTACTGTTCAAATCTGTACATTCCTAATGTGTATGTGCAAGGCAAGAACTCATAGCTTGTAATGAGTATTATGGAAAATGATATTGTGAAACAATATTGTCGTAAACATTTCAAGGACCTATTCTATTCCTTTTATGGAGACACTGGATCTTTTTGGTTTGTTCCTGTTTGAATATGTACATTCCCTATTTGTATGTGCAAGACAAGAATGCATATATAGCTTGTAATGAGTATTATGGAAAGTGATATTGTGAAACAATATTGTCGTAAACATTTCAAGGACCTATATTCTATTCCTTTTTATGGAGACACTGGATCTTTTTGGTTTGTTCCTGTTTGAATATGTACATTCCCTATTTGTATGTGCAAGACAAGAATGCATATATAGCTTGTAATGAGTATTATGGAAAATGATATTGTGAAACAATATTGTCGTAAACATTTCAAGGACCTATTCTATTCCTTTTTATGGAGACACTGGATCTTTTTGGTTTGTTCCTGTTTGAATATGTACATTCCCTATTTGTATGTGCAAGACAAGAATGCATATATAGCTTGTAATGAGTATTATAGAAAATGATATTGCTATACAGAATTGTAAACATTTTAAGGGCCTATTCTATTCCTTTTAATGGAGACACTTTATCTTTTTTTTTTCTTCTTTTTTTACTGTTTCTTTATGTACATTCCCTATGTGAGCGCAAAAGGCAAGTGCTATATTTCATTTTCAGTGCAAGGGCATGCTATTGCAAAGAAAATATGAGCCTTGTTTTTTATTCTATAATGATATATATTTTTAATATTGTACTCTAGTAGTATACCTTGTGAAATTTGCTTGCTTGCAACCATATAGCCATGCATGTTCACACAGGAAAGAGATCTACTTTTCTTAGAACTTTAGGTTGTTTTCTAATTCTACTCCTTACTGCACGCTAGTTTGCCACACATCCAATTTTGCACAGGGCAGTCAGTTCTACTTGCCAGATGGGTTGCTCTTTACAACAAAATGGCTTTACAAAACTACTAATTTCAGATCTTGATTAGCTCCATAACAACCATGTTTTAAACACCAGTATAGATTAATCTTGCACTGGAAAGAGTTAAATATTCTTGAAGGTTGTGGTCAGTCTATCCCGTGATATACACCGTGGCATGGGGAGATTATTTGTGTGGCATATTTAGAGTTAAACAGCACTATTAAAAGCTTGCTGTGATTGGCATTTCATCCCTGACAGGTCAAATCATAATTTACTTCTCAGAGGCAATGTGAACAGGCCCAAATCACTCTTACTGCTAACTGACACCTGGGCTATGCTATTCTATAACGCAGCCCCAGTGGATTTGAGATGTATCGCATGACACTGACTGGTATAGTTCACATTGAGCTATGATTGGCTTTGTAACCCCGGGCAGTTATGATACGATAGCCCTAAAAAACAGTCAGCGATATTTTAGGCACCCACAGATCATTTCAAAACACAAACCTAATCATGGAAAATGATCTGACTGCGTGGTATGGATTGGAAAAGATAACGAGGTGAATGAAATATTACCCTCTTGGATTTCTTGCCAGGATGGTTTTCAATAGCTACGTTCACACGTTACAGTCATAGACTTAAACTTTAAATTTACAAAACCTCAGAGTGTTAAACAATGATGCACAAACAATGATGAGGGTTCAGGCATTACTGTAATAGTGAGTATTCAAAGTTTTAAACTACAAGCCGGGCGAAGTATTCATTTTAAATTTAAATAAGCTGGCTTAACCTCAAAGTTAATTGCATCCGCACAGCATATTACCTCAAGTTAGGACTTGTAGCTATCGCGCTAACCTTCGGATTACTCGTAGTTTGTAAGTTATACATTTACAGTTTCGTAACCATGAGCGTGTCCGCACAGTACCTAACTACAAGATAACTTATAAGTTTAAAACCATGACATGAACTTAAAGTTAACTACTGTCGTGTGAACCTTACTAATGTTTTTGTAGTATGCAAGAAGTATGGTGATATTGTCTTCATCTCTCCATGCATAGAGATGATGATAACAGATATCAGGTTGTAGGAAATGTTGTACTGAAAGTGATGAAAGTTGCATACCACTAATACTTTTTTCTTGATCACCTGCTGCAATTGATGTTAAAGCGAAACCTGTATATAAAGATTGCTCAAGGGAAACATGAAAAGTGGTCTTTATAGGCAAGTGGTCTTTATGTATACATGTCCTTTTGGTACAGGTTTTAAGGAGAAACCATATTCAAGGAAAACAAAAATGTGGTCTTTATAGACAGGTGTTGGTTCTGTATACAGGTAGTCGCTGAAGCAAGTTTGACTGTATCACAATAGGATGGGTTCAGTCTTTGAGGGGGCACTGATGTGGGCACTGATGTGGGCAGGGTAGAGGGGGTACCAGTCTTATGAGATGAATGAAATGTAAGCGAACACGCTATGGAGTGGGAGAAGCCCTTAGGAAATGAGAAATGAGGGATTTTAGTAGAGAACAGGTTAAGATTTGTATATTGCATATCTTCCCATTCTTCCTTTTTTTGCATTTGAGAAAAAATGAAATCATCACATCAAGACGTTGCCAATTAATGCTTCTCTTGTCCGAAGCTGGCATTCCAAATTTCATGGTCTCTGCCTAAATTCACGTCTCAATTGCAATTAATCCCAAGGCTGTGTTATTGTAGCCGTGGAAAGTGTTTTTGAAATACGCTGTGACATTTAAACATCTAAGAGAATATGCCCGAGGTTCGCAGAAACATTATCATCATTTCAAGTGACACTACAAAGACTAAAATGCTCCAATCACTGTTTCAAAATATTGTTATTAGTGTCGGCTTACCTTGAATGAGACATTTTTTGAGGTATTTTTAAATCTAAAACTTGACTTAACACTTCGGTTGCTTTATTTGCCTCTCTGCACAGTGGCTTGTTTGCCACATGGGCAGATCAGCACAAAACAGTAGGCACCAATTAATGGAAGGATTGCCTGGTGCAACACAAGGGCTTCGCAAAACTACCCATGCCTGGTCTTGATTAGCTCCATGACAACCCTTTTAAAACTAGTACCGGTATATAGATTGATCTTGCACTGGAAAGTTAAATAATTTTGAAGCCTTTGGTATCTACCCCACGATGAATATAAATACAGTATGGCACAGGGAGTATACTTGTATGGCTTACTAGTATAAAGAGTTTTTAAAAAGCTGAAGGTCCAGTTGTATGGAATTATATAGGCCTTCTGTTCTATATATTGGAAGTTTGGAACTACAGTCAAACCTGCTTTAGTGACCACCTGTCTACAGAGACCACCTGTCTACTAAGACCACATTTTGTGTTTCCCTTGAAAATGGTTTCTCATTGAAACATGTACTAAAGGAACCTGTCTACAAAGACCACCTGTCTACAAAGACCACTTTTTGTGTTTCCCTTGGGCGGTCGCTATAGACAGGTTTGACTGTATTTGAATAAACCAAGAAAAATAACCATAACATGATAGCAAACAAACTGAGAAAGTAGTGTTTGATACAAAGGTCAATGACTTTCAATATCTACCACATACAGTGAATTAGGAGCTATAGTTGAAAGACTAAAGCTGATTTGCCATTTCCTAAGATAACTTGTATTTTTTCTTTTCCTTTTGCAATTTGTTTGAGTTTAACATATATATGACAATAATGTATCAAAAGCAAGACTTTCCTTGAATTTTACATCTTTGAAATTTAAACTGAATACAGTCATATTATGAATTCTACAAAGTATATGTCATACAGTTCCCAATGGAATAGATGAAGATACCCAGCCCATCTTTTTCATTTACAAATGCAACATTATGCAATCCAATTTTAAGCAATATACCGGTAGACAATACAATGCAGAAAGTAAATGAACCTAATGTGAGATCATTTTGAACCAGGTTTATAACCCGTTGACACCTGAATTCTTTTACTGCCATAGGCTTTATACAAGAACTACCCAGTTTCACTAAACAGTGGGTTAATTGTTTTTGTGCTGTGGAGACTATTGAAACGGATTAGGAAACATTGCACAAATTGAAAAAAGAAGCACGAGCCCCAAAGCCAAGATAAAAAAATCAATAAAATGTACCTTAGCAGAATGGAATTAAGTCGGAGAAGTAGAATTGATTTTTGTGTCTATGTGTGACACAAAATACATCCATGAGCTGTTTTACATGGGTAAAGAAATAGATACATAGAAATACGCAAAGAGAAGAATGTGATTATGGTAGGAGAGGAAGAAATGGAGAGTTTTTTTTTTCAGGGGCGGTGGATTAGGAATGGGGAGGAAGGGATTTTTTCTTTTTTTGGTTCAAAATTCTTTTTCTTTTATTTCAATGTGTCCATGGCTCTGCTCCACAGTACAATATAACTTTGATAAATCATTACATTCTGTCCAGGGGGGTGTTTCACAAAGACTAAGATCGACTTTAAGTTGGACTTAAGTATAACAGGCCGTTCGTGCCATTGTTTTCTCTCATCATTTACTGGCATTGGTCTCTCACGGGACGTACAAATCATGGTAAAAATCTACAAAACTTACATTTTTGATAATTCATTATTGAAGGAAAAAATATTATCTAAAGATCATAATGGTGAGAGCAAACAATGGCACGAACGGCCTGTTATACTTGAGTCCAACTTAAAGTCGATCTTAGTCTTTGTGAAACACTCCCCAGATCTTTATTCTCTCAAAACTCCGGACTTCTTGTTCTTCCTAAGCTCAATACTAAGTTAGGGGCAAAACCTTTGCTCATGCAGGGCCTTCATTGTGGAATGCTCTCCCTTGAGAGACACACTGTACGTAAAAGCAGATCAGTTGAAGTGGTTTAAAAATCAAATATCAAATAATCTGATTCAAGTGTATTTGTCCCCTTTAAAATCTCATATACAGGTGTACTATTATTAGTAGTATAACTAGTGGTGCAGCATTCATGTGCTGTTATATTTTTTTTGTTTAATACATGTATCACTAATACTTTTATTGCTATTGTCACTGATTATTCTAATCAATAAACATTGAAACCAGCATTAGCTACAACCTGTATGGTTTTTGGTTATCCTTTGTACAGCATGTTATAATGAATCCTGTTTTAAGAGAACCTCTAAGAGTGCGTTTATGCTCACTTTTGAAGGCAGAATGAGCGATTTGAAACGCTCATCGTTGGTGTACTGTTTATGCTCCCCTTCTCTGGCCCCTGCAGACAAATTCAGGCTCTGCAGCTGGATTCGCAAACCTGCACTGCGCATGCTACGTTGACCCCGGGATCAACGTCATTTAAACGCGTTTACTAATGATTGTGCGTTTATGCTTCCCCAGACACCGTCTTTCTGTAGAATCGCCGATCGTAAACGCACCTTTTTGTGAGTTTACGATCGTTTATCGGTGATTATACGAAAATGAGAAAGGACGCAACCGTGTTTTGAACTAACCACGTAACAAAAGCCTCATTCTGGCCAGAAAAAGTTGAGCATAAACGCACCCTAAATGTACATACAGAACACTTGCCTCTAAAAACTCCTTTCTTTGTCGCTCTTGAGCAGTCTATATATATATTCAGATTTTACTGTTTTTTTATTGTTACATACTTTGATTATCAATATAATGATATTGGAGAATGGAGAACCACCCCATCCCTTAACCACATACTTCATTGTCTTTGTACAGAGTATCTCTTATAGTTAAATGACCTGAACATGAAGGCCCCTAATTTCCTTGTTTCCCTGAGCAATTTTTTACTAAACTTGTGCTTCTTGTACGTTTCATAATAATTTCATTATTGTTAATTTTATTATCTTTTATAGAATTATCATTATATTGAAAAAGAAGACCCCGCCCCCTTCACCTCTCGCCTCACATACATCCCTCCCACCTCCCTGCATACATCCTAGAAACTGTAATGATTATACAGTTATTTTTGTCTTGATTGATTCCAAGATGTTCCGCTGCCTTGTTACGATGGTGTCTTGCTGTTTCCTACCAGAAGTGATGATCTGGTTCATTAGGTTGAATTGGTAGCTCATTAGGCAACACCACCAGGAGATTGAACTTCTCTCATCAAAGCAAGGTTCACATGAGTGGCTACAAACTTTAAGTTAAGCTCATGGAATTAAACTCTAAAACTTTAAGATTAACTCGTGGTCGTGATGTAGTTAAAGGGAAATCTAACCTTGCTAGCAAACTACTTTAGAGGAAAGCCAAAAAATAAGAGAAGTAGACAGGTGAAATTTGAAAGATAGTGTACAAAAATGACCTATGTTTGTATGTAACACTGATGGGAGACAGATTTCTGTATAATTATGGAAAATAAAACTTGAATCTTGAATCTTATAGTTGAGGAGGTACGTGTAGGACGTTTGTCATTAGCTGCTGCTTTTGTCATGATCTGCACTTCCTCCTTCAGGATGGAACAATAGTAAAATTATGTGCTTAATTGGCCACCAGGGTCTCCGATTTTTAAAAGTTGTCAGGTAATATCTTTCTTAGGTATAATTGCATTTGATTTCATGAGCCATACTTTTGGCAGTTGTGAGGCACAGCTGTGTTTGTAAACTTCAGTAAGTATAGACAAAATATAGGAATCAATGAGGCATATTGTTCCTTCCTAAGTTTTAAAAAAATAGCAGAAGACAGTGCTTAATTTGCCACCGGGGTCTGCTTTTTTCCCAAAGTCATTTTTACTTTAATAAGATGATAATTTGCATTGGGTATATGAAATGGATTTGACTTTCTAAGCCATGATGGTGGCTGTTGGGAGGCACAGCTGTGTTTGTAAACTCCAGTAAGTAATAAGTATAGACAAAATATAATCAATAAGGAATCTTGTTCCTTCTTAAGTTAAAAGAAAACCCCAATTCTAAGTTTCTAACTCTATGATACTCATTTAGTCTGAGGTGTTGCACTTTCTGAGGTAAAACATGATCTATTTAGTGAAATGAAAAAAGAAACTGATGTTGTCTAGTACCAACAAATATTAATCTATTTATAAAGTATCCATGGATGATAACAAACACAATTTCAATTTTAAGACATGGGGCAATGATTGATTATCGAGCAGATGAGATGCTTGTTTTTTTAAGTTAAAATCTAAAACAAAGGGGAAAAAAAAGAGAATGTGGATATGTTTTCCAGAGATTGAAAAAATAATCAATGACTGATGAATAAATGTAATTCAATTCTAGATAAAAGTGATATGTATCTATCTGCTTTGTCATTTTAATCCATCTTGAATTTATTTTACCCTCTGGGCAGTATTTCATGTCACTAGCTGCATTCACACTGCAAGCAAAAACTGACGTTTTTTATCGTTTTTCCACACATTTCAGAGTTTTGTTGGAAGTCGCTATGCTACATGTACCTATTTATAAATAAGACCAATACAACAAAAATCAACAAACCCACCTCTCAAGTGTGTTATTTTTAAATGCTGTCAGAAACTCCACTGTGTTTTGCAGTGTAAATGCTCGCTCTCAAAACACCGGTGGACTATTCTGGTTTTTAATCGTGTGAATCTCCTCTCCTCACTTCCATGCTAATGCAAGCAGAGGAGTAACAAGGGGTGAGTGCATACAACTCTTTAAAAAAACAGAATGAGCAAACACTGGTGGTTTTTTTGATATTTTCCAGTAGTGTAAATGGTAGTTCCAAAATAATAGTTTTTTTAGATTAGTTTTTCTATAATGTAAATGGCCCTATCTTAACAATTCTTCTTTTCATTTTTGGGGGTCTATTTTCTACCTCAGGCTGTTTAGATTGTATGGAATATCTTTGAGCATCTTGAATTGCAAATTTTCAAAACCCTGTATCACCATCTTTGTCAATATAACCAATGCACCTTGATATTGGTACATTTATCATTGCTAGTGGCCCTTTTCTGTATCCAAAGGACTACATTTCAAAGAACATTTTAGCAAAGCCCTCTGGAATCAAACTGGATACTGAATATCAGAAACTTTTTCTTCTTTTTGATCAAGACAACCAGACCTCTGTTCTGACTATTGCAAATGGCTCATGTTCATATCGTTTTTCTGGAACATTTATTTCTTACTAATGACCTCTTCTCCAGCCAAAGGACTTCTTTTCAAAGAATATTTTAGAGAAGCCCTCTGGAACCTGAACTGGATACTTGTAAAGTCAGACTGTTCACCTGGGGTCAAATCCAATAGTGGGATGAGAGTCAGCAGCCGACTTCTAAAGGCTTGTTCAGATTTGGCGTTGAAAACAGGGAAATGAATGGCAAATACGTGTACGTGCAAAAGAGAACTTTTGCTTAGTCACTGAACTCTGGTATAAAATACAGAAATAAGAAACGTATAATGCTTCATGTAAACAAATTTAAAAAACGTCACAGTTCTGCTGCATCATATCTGAACGTGCCTTTAGAAGACGGTCGTGTGATTGGAATAATGATTGGTAATGTAAGGGATATAGGATTGAATGGGGAGCATGATGACATGAAGAGGAGTAAAGACAGAAGAATAGTGAAGATATCAAAGAGAAAAAAGAGAGAGAGAGGGAGAGTGGTTCTTGACTATGATACTATTTTTGCATCAAGAATGTTTGAACATTCGGAAAGTGCAAAAACCCTGTAAGTGCGAAAATTCGCTGGTGTAAATCATATAATTTTGAACTTACGTGAACCTGAGAGAGACAGAGAAGAGAGTAAAAGAGAAGAGAAAGAGAAAAAGAGAAAGAGAGAGAGAGAGAGATAAAATAAAAGAGACAGATAGACGGAGAGAGGGAATGGACGAGAGAAAGGAAGCAAGAGATATAGAAAAAAGAGAGGTAATGTAAGATAGAGAGAACCCCAAAAAAGGGATTGAGAGAAAGAAAAAAAAAGATAGAGGGAGCAATAGAGAGAGCCAGAAGAGAGGAGAAGCAGATAAAAGAGGAGAAGTGATAAAGTGAGAGAGATAAAAAGATTAAAGAGGCAATATAACAAGAAAGTTGGAAAGCTTGAGGTCAAATTCAATACTATTAAAGCTGTCAGCCATGTGCATGTTATACTGTCCCTGTATCAAGACAGGTGGTTTGATAATTGCTCCTTGGAGGCCCAATCGAAGAGATGCCCTATTTGCACTAGAGGATGTTTATACCAAATTTGTATAAAGAAACACATATTATAGCCATATTGAGAAAGGGAACATATTGGATGAGCACCAAGCAGAGGTGGATACTGGCACTACACAAGAGGCTTTCATCATCATCATCATCATCATCATTATCATCAGTATTATCATCATTATCATCATCATCATTATCATCAGTATCATTATCATCAGTATCATTATCACCATCATCATCATCATCACCATCACCATCACCATCACCATCACCATCACCATCACCACCACCACCACCACCACCACCACCACCAGCACCATCATCATCATCATCATCATCATCATCATCATCATCATCATCATCATCAATAAACCAACTGATTTTTATTTGAACTGATCCTCAAACTTCTGTTATACTGTACATTTTAGTATGTAATGCTTCACTGTATGACAGTCAGACAAGAAAAATTGAATTAGTTGTATCATAGCTATGCAGTTTTGGTACAAAACGCAAAACTCTCCTTGTCTAAATGGGGCATTATATCTTCTTCAACTCTGCCACCTATTCTTTTGTCTGAGAGGACCCTAATCTACCTTCGCACCCATTCTCTCATGTCTTTACTCTAATTGTCTTTTACTGGGTCGCTTTATATCTTCTTAAAGGCTCGTTCAGATGCGATGCGTCAAAACTGCAACGTTTTTTTAATGATGATGTAAAGTGTAATACGCATCACATTCCTGTATGTTATAACACAGAGCTCAGCGAATACGCGCAAGTCCTTTGTTGCATGCAGTTACCATTCATTGACACGTAAAATAAAAGTGGCAGCTTTTTTGCGGCGGTTTACCCCCCTTGTCTGAACAAGCCTTTAAAGTACTCTTGTTTGATTGTTAAATTTGAAATGAAAAATCTTCTATGAGAATTATTTCTATTATATATATGTACATTAGGATGTACATGCTTCTGCTTGAGTACAAAACCAATTACTATGTTTCACCCAAAGATAAGATATAACATAATTATTTGGGGGCAAGGTTTAATGTCCTTGATATGGAAGAGGTTAACAAAGCCAAGACTATATTAAAATGTTGAAGAATGCCTTTAACTACATGCAGAAAAATGTCAAGAAAGAGGACTTCTTTTTTTGCTGTATTTACACAGTTTGAAAATGACTCCCTGCATTTCACAGAGAAACCCAATTTGTAAATGGCCTGCTTTCTTCAGGATAATTCTTTTATTAGATAGTCCTACTTTTTATCCTTAAAGTTAAATAGTTGCTTTCTCTCACTCTCTCTCTTTCTTTCTCTATCTCTCTTTCTTTCTCTATCTCTCTCTCTTTCTTTCTCTCTCTCTCTATCTTTATCTGTCTCTCTTTCTGTTAAATTTCTTCATTTGTTATGCATGTTGCTATTAGCATCTCTCTGTTTTTCATTCTTCAACAATTAATTGTTTCCGACCTTTCACCTTTTTAATCACCAATGCCTTTTTTCAAATTCTTTTTTTTTGTAATGCTTCCTTTAGATTTCATTCTACTTTTATTGCAATCTTACATTTGTTTGTTATGATTGTGTTGAACTATCATCTTTGATTCTCCTCCCTCTTTTTTTTCTGTCATGATGAACCTTCTGTCACAATTTTTGTTAACCCTCTTTTTCTCTTATCCCCCTCTCTCTCTCTCCTTCTCTCCATCTCTCTGTGTCTGTCTGTCTGTCTGTCTATCTCCCTCTCTTTCCTCTCCCCTCTCACCCCCAACTCTCTCTCTCCCCCTCTCTCTCTGTCTCTGTATTTCTCTCTCTGTTTCTCTCTCTCTCACACACTCTTTCTCTCTCTCTCTCTCTCTCTCTCTCTCTCTCTCTCTCTCAATCTCAATCTCTCTCTCTTTCTCTTTCATGCATGCTCTGTATGATGTATGCCTATCCTTCATTATTGTTTATCCAGCATTCTGCATCTAATTTCTTCTTCTTCTCTCTCACCACCACCACATCATTCATATTGCCTCAGCCTTCTCCCTGCCCTCCCAAAAGTTGACTTTACCCACATCAGAAATAGACTTGATTACTTCATGAATATTCATGACTTGCTTGAGGGTTATCACCTGTGTCTAGGTATGTTATTGGTTGACAGTGGTGGCGGTTTGCATAATTAACTTATTTCTAGCCAATTATGGTAATGCTTTTATTTATATTTCAATTGGGTAGTTCAAAAGAGACAAAGGTGTCTCTTTATTGAGTGTGTAACATGCTTCCGGGCATGTTTTTGACAGATCGAACAGCTTCTGACTGTAGCCTAGTTAACACAAACAGAATAGTTATGTACTTGTGATTTCTCTGTATTTACAACCGTAAAGAGTGAATAAAAATTTGGTAAAGGGTAAAGTTAAGTTCTGGTCAGACAGTAACAATGTGAAGAAAAAAAACTGTCTGGGAGCAATATACCAGGGTCCTGTTTCATCAAACTTATTATCAATAACAAATGCTCAATTTCAATGACAAATCTGCTCTCAGCCAATCAAATGCCACTATTTCAGTAGCTTATAACAGTTATTGTAACTTGTTATTTGGTAGCAAGTTTTATGAAAACAGGGCCCAGTTCATGTGACTTTGTGCATTTTAGAATAATCACTGTCAAAGTGATGGATATGCTTCATGAACACATTTTGTTTGCCCTCAAGAGAAGAATACTTCCACCCGCGTTCCATAGAATGTACCGTCATCGTTGCATAAGTGAATAATGACTACACGACTTTCATGAGAATCTATCCAGTCTGTCTCTCTGGGTTTTAGAATTTTGGTACCAATGACCGTTATCTGCCCCTGCACGGACTCTATCTATGAACTGGTATATATTGCTTCCACACGGTTTCCTAACATTGTAATTGTCTGACCAACTGGACCCCGTCTTACAAAGAGTTGCAGGTCCTCCAATCAATCACAAGTATGCAGTCTCCCATCTCTTATGTACATAGTTGCGATTGATATCAACTCTTTGTAAGACAGGGCCCTGAACAGAACATAACTTTACTGTTTTTAAGTCGTTGGTTCCATTATTTTACACAATACATTAATGATAAATATTTTGTTTGCTTTTTATTTTCTCAGAGATCTTGGTTTCAACTCCTTTGGGACGCTGTACGGAGGGGCATTCGAGCACCTGCCACGATTGGTGGAGTTGTAAGTATTAATTACCCTCACAGCTCTTCCAATGTTAACATTGGGTGTGCGACACTTGCTCCTGTGGCAATTTCTGTATGGTCACTATCTTACTGTAACTGAATCCCTAACTGCAATACTGGACCCATTATTATATCTAACCCTAACCATAACCCTAATCCTAAACCTAGCCTAAAACCCAATTGCAATCCTAACCCTAACCTCAGATACTGACGATGAAATATAGCCCTGCCCCGGAGCAATAGTCGCTGGAGTAAATGTTGAATCACTGTGTACATTTACGCACACGCTTAAGAAAGGCAATGAATGAGAACACCTAGATAACATGTACTCTCAGCTCTTGAGTACCAGGTACATGTAAACTGCAAAATTATACTGCCTTATTAAAAATAATGCAGTGGTATAAACTGTGGTATAGATTTTCCTCTCTTGTGAATTCGAGCAAATGAATTAGGAAGAGGAAGGGGGAGAGAAAGAGAATGGCAGAGAGAGACAGAGAGAGAGAGGGAAAGACAGAGAGAGAGAGAGAGAGCAAGTGAGAAAGGATATTATCGTGAGAGCATCATATCAGCCAGCCGATCATGCCCTAGGAAATGATCCAACAATGCTTGACAACTCAGTCGACTTGAAGAATAGAGACTTGGTTTAGGAACGGACGAGGCTTAATTAATCTTCCTGCTTTGCTCCGATTGTTGCATCATGCTTCAAAAGATACTCTTCCAGAGACCTTCTTTAACCCTCTGCCACCTACTTTACTGGGCCCCATCACAACACAAAGCTTCACTATTAATTGTATGATTGGTTGCTTGATCGTACAATCACTGAGTTAGTTGGAGTACAATCAGTGGATTGGACCACATGGTGATTGCAAAATAGCAATCAATTGCTAACTTCCAGTTATCTTTGTGTTATGGGTCCCAGATCATTTGTCAAAAAGCCATTTTCATAATGTAATCAGATTTAATGGACACACCTTCGTTCACCTGTTACCCATAATTGTATTTCAATAGTCAGAATACAAACTGCATACATTATATGTTGTGAGGCAGGACAAGTAATAATGTTTGTCCTACCTAGCAACAATTAATGTAGTCTAGCAACAATTAATGTAGTCCAACGTCCAAGCAGTCAACACAGACAATAATCTGATGCTTTTAATTTGGTTAAAAGTGAGAGGAGGAAACTTCATTTAATGAAAACATCAGTATACAGAACAACTTTTTAAAGAGTCACTGATTTGTGTCAATCTTGTTAAGTAGAGGGTTAGCATTCTATAGTTAGTACCCCCCTCATCGTATAATATTGTTTTCAATTGTTTCATTTCATCTTTTGTGTTTGGTCTAACCAATTTAATTGTTATGGTCATGTCCAAGCAGTCAATACAGGCAATAATCTGATGCTTTTAATTGGGTTAAAAGTTGATTAACCCCTCTCATTTAATGAAAAACATCAATGTTGAGAACAATTTCTTAAAGATATATAGACCAGTTTTGGAAACGTCCCCCTCTCAAAAAATGAAATGGAAGCTCTTATTACCAATCATGTGAAAGAATATGTTTTTACTAATATGTGATGATACAAATTTTGCCGGGAAACCGCCTATTAATTGATATATTTGGTAAATTATCATATCTATCCGACTGGATAGATATAGGGTAGTCCCATAAACATCTTTCTTTGTACAGTGCTTGTAACTTTACCAAGACTGGGCCAAATTTCTTATCATTTTGATGATTCCAGAACCTTGCAGTACACACCAGTACTTATATGCTAGATGATCAACTTTTTCTGATCGATTCCACAACATTTCTTTCACAATGCAATCGCATGACCAGAACTGGTCTACACCTTTAAAGAGTCCCTGATTTGTGTCAGTCTTGTAAAGTAGAGGGTTAGCATTTATCGTTATTACCCCTCGTCGTATAATAGTTTTTCAATCGTTTCATGTCATCCTTCGTGTTTGGTGTAACCAATTTAAATTGTTATGCTCACGTCCATGCACACATAGACGATAATCTGATGCTTTTAATTTGGTTAAAAGTTAATTAAGCCCTCTGCTTATTAAGAGGAGGAAACTTCATTTAATGAAAAAACATCAATATAGAGAACAACTTCTTAAAGAGTCACTGATTTGTGTAGAGGGTAACATTTCTGGTTATTACCCCCTCATCGTATAATAGTGTTCCAATCGTTTCATGTCATCCTTTTTGTTTGGTGTTAACAATTTTATTGTTACGCTCACGTCCAAGCAGTCAACAGAGGCAATAATCTGATGCTTTAAATTGGGTTAAAAGTTGATTAAACCCTCTGCTCATTAAGAGGAGGAAACTTCATTTGGTGAAAGGATGTCAAAGAGTAGACAGGTTGCCTAGACTACTGAGAAGAGGCAGTAGATGGACGAGACCAAATAAAACAGTTAAAGTTAATTGCATCAAACAGAAACACAGATCAAGCATGATGGCCGAATTAAGTAGGGAGTAACACACATCCTCCATCAGTGCATTCAGAATGTTAATAAGGGTTTATTATAATTCTGAAGTACATTAGTTAGAGACTATTCTACTGATTTCACTATCATATCAAAATGTTAGAGTGGGAGTGTCGTGGTCGAGTGGTTTAAGGCGCTTGACTGGAAATGCGAAGGTTGAGGGTTCGAATCCCGACACAGCACTAATATCCTTTGGCAAGATATTAACCTAAACTTGCTACTCTCCACCCAGGTGTTAAATGGGTACCCGGTAGGATGCGACCGTCATTGTTGGTCAAACAGTTTTTGAGCGTCAAGTAATGCCTGGCTGGAATGCTCCCCAGGGAGTGGAGATTGTGCACACAGTGTGTGCGGGCAAGCACTGAATCCAATGACCGAATCTGTAAAGCGCTTAGAGACGTCTGAGATGTATTAAGCATGATGTATTAGGCGCTATATAAAAGCTGAATATTATTATTATTATTAGATAAGGCTTACTTTGAATCATCGGGTCATCAAGTTGGGTGGTCGCATTCCCCTACCTTTTGTGAAAACATGCCCCTTTATTCACGAAAAGTCGGGGTAATATTTGTGAAATAAACCCCTCTCATCTAGAAATGGTCTGTTCCAATTAACCCGACACTTTGTGAAAATCCTATGACAAATCTACAAAAAGTTGTTTCATCTTCTGCTTATGTTTCATGAAAGGTTGTGTAAACACGAGCACCTGACCGGCCGCCGCCGATGACCCTATGATTTGAAGTAAGCCTTCTAAGATAAGACCTTTTACCATAGGTATGTCTTCATCAGCTCGAGATTGCCAAATAGCCGGCTATTTCTGATTTGGGAAATAAGCCTGAAGTTACAAATCGCGTCTTCATCAGCTCGAAACTCGAGCTCGAGATATTTTGCTCAGCGGCCATGCATAGTGCGAGTCTTCAGGCTGGTGAAGACGCACCGGACAAATAGCGGGATGTTTTGCAAACTAGCTCAAGATATCTTGGGATGATTATCCCTACCAAATATCCCGCTAATTGCAACTGCGGCTGATGAAGACGCAAATTAGCTGGATAATTTGCGATCGGGATAGTTAAAATAGCGGGTTATATGGCAATCTCGAGCTGATGAAAACAGGCCTCATGTAACCATCATCACAGACATTAATGTCTCTCCTGGAGTATCAGAGATGCCATCCATTTCACAGAATGCACATGCACAACTCCCTTGTGGGGTTTCATGCACTTTGAGATTAATGATTACCATGGAAACAAGAAAAATCACATCGGTAGGGGGCCACCTTTGGGGCCTGTTTATATAATGTCAAGCTGTTCCCTGAAACTCTCCAATCCATTATTTCATACTCCCCCTTATTTGTTCTTTTTGCCCTTTTTCTCATTTCATACTGATGGCCATCTGCAATTTAAATCCAGTTTTCAAAGTAATGCTGTGTTCACACTTGATAACAGTTTGAGTATACATGAAATTATGTTTTCATAAAAAGTTGAACTTTTTTTTTCGTAAAAAAGTTCTATGTGGGATAAAGATGATTAAGTCTCTGAACAGGTATTTGATGACAATAATAATATTAATAATAATAATAATAATAATAATAATAATAATAATGATAATAATGATAATAGGTCTATAAATAGCGCAGCTAATATATGGATATACTCTTCTGCTCTAAATACAAAGTATCATATATTACTACCCCGGCTGAAGCTGAGCCCCCATAAGAAAGGCACTAAAACGTTGAAGCAATTTTTCTTACTGGGTACCCATTTACTTCACCTGGATGGAGAGTTGCAAATGTAGATTAATGTCTTTCCAAAGGACTAATGATCTGACACTTGCTCCGATAATAATTAATCCAGGTCTTATTTCATCTAAAATCTTCAACCATGGATTCAAAACTTTACCTTACTGTAATCCTATCCCTAACCCTTATCCTAACCCTAACCCCTAACCCTATCCCCTAAACCTATCCCAAACCCTGTCATAGCCGTTATTACAAACCTACAGGATTTGAGTTGTAATAGGGGTGTATTAAGTTTGGGTTAACAGTTAGACAGTTAGGGTTATGACAAAGTTTCAGATAAGGATTAGGTTAAGGTTTAGTGTTAGCGTTAGGGATAGGGGTAGGGTAACAGTCAGGTACAGAATTGTATCTAAGGTCATGGTTCTGAATTTCACAGTCAGAAATTGAACATATATATAGGATTTGTTGAAAGTTAGTATATATATCTAGCGTGATAGGTTTAGACTCGATGAAGAGTATGATCTGAACAGTCCTTAAGATAAAATACAGTGATGCATCTTTATAGGATGTTAGCTATGACAGTCACGCAGGATGTTGCCCCAGAGAACCTCTGCTTGCTTTCATCTTCATTGCTCGGCCATGCATGTATAGCCTACCTTTGCATCCTGGCAACAGTAGGTCTGTCCTCATCGGCCCGAGTTGGCCAAATAGCCCGCTATTTACCGCATTTGCCGGCGTAAAGGCCGCAGTATTTTCAGAAGAGAAAATATCAAAAAGTCTGGGTGCGGCCTTTGCGCAGCAACATTCAAAAATACAGCACGTATTTGTAAATGTGAGACCGGTAGCAAGATCCACGCCGGAGCTCGCGACAGCAGTGCCGGTCGCGGTAGCATCAAAACCATGTTATTCCATGGCGAGAAAATACGATAAAAAACCACCAAGATGATTTTCAACTACAAAAGCGACGAGTAGTAGTAAAGACCAGGGTCCAATAAACAATTGTATGTCCAAATATAAATCGAATAACGTCGGATTACGGAGATTTCGATGGATTCTGCAAGAAGAAATCCCAGTGTTTCGCACTAAGAAAAACTATGGAACGAAATGATCTGCGCATGCGCGAGTGAGTTCTCATATATATATATATATATATATATATATATATATTCTCGATCGAACATACAAGTACAATGGTACAGGACATTTCTAGAATAACTCCACACATCTAACCGACAATTTTGTGTTATATTGTTGACATGAAGTTTTGTCAATCTCATGAATAAACTTCATAACTTATTTTTCAAACATAAACTAGATCTAGATCTTAGTTCGTTTTTTTTTTTTTTTGTCTACGAAATGTCAAAGTTGGGGGTGCAG
This sequence comes from Mesocentrotus franciscanus, assembly GCA_037976565.1. Lineage (NCBI taxonomy): Eukaryota > Metazoa > Echinodermata > Echinoidea > Camarodonta > Strongylocentrotidae > Mesocentrotus > Mesocentrotus franciscanus. Next base: position 12,007,625 of record CP137684.1, read on the forward strand.
CCTATGCGGCGATCCGGGAAATTAGCCCGAAGTTACAAATCGTGTCTTCATCAGCTCGAAACTCGAGCTCTAGAAATTAGTTCGAGAAATTTGCTCAGTGTTCGCGCATGGAGATGGACCCAGCGAGCTAACAAATTAACGCGCATGCCGGGATCAAGAAATTTTCCTGAGTCTTCGGGCTAGTGAAGACGGACCACAAATAGCAGGCTATTTTGTAAACTAGGCCAAGATATCTTGGGAAGATTTCCCGAGCTAATAGCCCGCTATTTGCGTCTTCACCTGCCAAATAGCCCGCTATTTCATGATCTGGCTAATTTCCCGGTTCAGAAATAGCGGGCTATATTTGGCCGACTCGGGCCGATGTAGACAGGCCTTAGTCTGTCTAGGAACTCTTTTATGAAGAGAATAAAATAAACATGTAGGGTGAGAAATGGGAAATGAGAGAGTGGGAGAGTGAAAAAGAAAGAGGGGGAATGAAGGAAGTAGGGAGTAGAAAGGAAGGGTGAGAGGAGGGAGGATGTATAGGACAGGGGAGGGTAAAAGACAGAGAGAGAGAGGGGGGGGGGGAGGATTTTTAGGAGGGTGGCTGAGAAACAAAAAAGTGGGGAGAGAGGAAAGACTGCAGAGTGTGAGAAGAAACTAAAGAAAAAAATATAAAATTCATTCATGAAATTAAACAAAATATTGCTGTGTTTTTAAGCCGCTGATTGTATAAAAGATGGTGACAGAATTAAATGATTTTGAGATCAGTATACAGGTAGATAGCGGTGATCACTGTAGACTATACATCCTAGGTGATTGGTAAAAACTAGGAAATAAAAGAGAGAAAATGAAGACAGAAAAACAGACACGATTTGAAAAGAGACATACATATTATAGATTGATAAGACAGAGACTTAATTAGTTTTAAACCTGAGAGAGGATGACAGAGAGAGAGAGAGAGAGACTTTAATAGTGAGAGTTTTACACATGAGAGAGGATGACAGAAAGATAGAGAGGGAGAGACATAGAGAGAGAAAGAGAGTGAGTGAGAGAGAGAGAGTGAGTTAGGGAGAGAGAGAGAGAGAGAGAAAGAGAGAGATAGAGAGGGAGAGACAGAGAGAGAGAAAGAGAGTGAGTGAGAGAGAGAGAGATTAAGAGAGTGAGTGGAGGCAGAGGACTTACAACCATAATGAATGAAATATACATAAAAGCAAAGCTCGAAATGACCATTAAGATTTAATATTAGAAACAAAAAGCAAATGGACATAATACTGAGCTTGAATATTTTTGAGGAGCAGAAAGTAGCCGCTGTAATCCGATAGTTCCTTTAAAAAAACTCGAGCTCACGAACCGTACCGTTCAAACAGGTTTTGCGTCAAAAAAATGTCATGACCCAGAATATGAAGTAGGCTGAAAAAGTCAACGTAAGTGCGTCCGTGTTCTAGATTCGCTGTTCATGTTTTGGAATAGAGCTAGCAAAGCTGACAAAATTGGATCAACGTTCATGAAACCGATCTGTCAGTTTGTCAATACTCACGAACCATCATCATCCGGCCGAAGCTGATCGAGAAATAGAAATGGATAGGTTTTTCTGCCGGTGTGTGCACTCCGAAGTCGAGCAAATATGTTGATCAATTGACAATATTTGGTGGTTTTATTTGAAAGCTTGAAAGCAGTCAGTGGATTTCCATGTTTGTAAACCTGTCTCATGATGAGAAGCCCATTATTGCTATTGATTTAATTTATTTGGTTCCACATTCTAAGAGTCACTATTTAGGAATTTATTTCTAAACCTTTTTTAAACATATAGACCAGTTTTGGAAACTCCCCTCTCAAAAAATGAAATGGAAGCTCTTATTACCAATCATGTGAAAGAATATGTTTGACTAATACGTGATGATACAAATTTTGCCGAGAAACCGCCTACTAATTGATATATTTGGTAAATCATCATATCGATCTGACTGGATAGATATCGCGATCGCATATAGTCCCATATACATCTTTCTGTGTAGAGTGCTTGTAACTTTACCAAGACTGGGCCAAATTTCTTATCATTTTGATGATTCCAGAACCTTGCAGTACACACCAATACTTATATGCTAGATGGTCAACCTTTTCTGATCGATTCCACAACGTTTCTTTCACAATGCAATCGCATGGCCAGAACTGGTCTTTACCTTCAAGTATGATTGCAAAGATGATAAAAATCAACCAAATAATAAAGTGAACATTACCATGACATACAGAAACTTAACATGATAGGCAATACAAGAAGGTATTAAAAGACCTCATGAGTTGATTTCCAAGTCTTTTGAATCATGTTTTTGCACGTGCTTATTTTGGGCTATAACAACTTCATTGTAAAATTGTTTGCTTTGAGAGTATTAAAATATACACTAGCAGGACCCGTGGAAAATCCACGGGATTCTAGGGAGGGTGGGGGGTTGAAAATAGATATGTGCTATCGATTATTATCATTATTAATATTATTATTTTTATTATTATTATTTTTTTTTTTAAATAATATTTTTAAAGATAATTTCTTTTTATCATTTTAAAATTTTCTTCTTCTTTTCATTAATATTGTACTCGTTAGAATATCAACCTTTTGTTTGCTGTCCCATGTATCATTTTGAATTGTTTTTTTATAAATATGTATCCTGTAATAAAACTTGAAAATTGGAAGAAGACAGTGAAATCAATAATTTGTAATTAAAATTGATGCATATATTTTAGACTAATACTTTCTTTACTTTCGTTAATTACGATTATTGTCGTCACTTAAATTCGTTCCTACTTTTTTCACTATCCCTTTCGTTATCTATACGAATATTGTTCTCATGCATGCACTGAAAATAATATACAAATATACAAATATACAATGACACTCGAGGATCTAGCTAAAACTATTCGCATCGAAGGAACATCAAATCGTATTATATTCTCCCGAGGGCCATCGCGGCCGAGGGGAACAGTACTATTGATGTTCCTGAGTGCGAATAGTTTTAGCTTGTTCGAGAATGAGTCATTGTATATTTGTTTTATATCCCTTCCACCCAGGCGCGGATCCAGGATTCCTTAGGGGGCCAAATTTGAAGTTATGCGAGCCAAATATTGGTACGTAATGGCGTAATGAGCAAAAACGTTTTTTGGGGGAGGCCGGCAGACAAAAATTTGCATCACCCCACTCTTACATGCAAGCCTCGCTCAACGTTTTCAAAGTGATTCGGGTGTCAGGGGCGGAGCCCAGAAGCTCAGGGTTTTAGGCATTAAATTACCGTCAGATAAGCATCCAGGGGTGCGCCTTAGGGCCATTGAGTGGGTCCAGGGGCAGAGCCACCGGAAGTTCAGGTTTTTAGGCATTTAATTACGGTCAGATGAGTATACTTTGATACCTTATTTGTGACACTGGCAGGTCACTCATTGGCGTGGGGTCCAGGGGGCGGAGCCCCCAGAAGCTCAGGGTTTTAGGCATTTAATCACGGTCAGATGAGCATATTTTGATACCTCATTATTTTGTGACACTGGCAGGTCACTATTCTTTCTTTCTTTCTCTCTTTCTTTCTATTTCTCTTTATACTTTTTCACAAAAAGTGGGGAGGGGGTGGAGCTCGAGCCCCGAGCCCTGCCGTTCCGCGGACCCTGACATGTAGGCCTCTAAATAAGTATATTTCTTGCCTGACTGTAAATTTGGGAATTTGTCATTTTCCAACAAACGCATACAAAGTATAATGTACTAAAAATCTCGGAAAATTATGTCATTTCAGCAACATTTGTAAATCACCGGTATCGAATTAGAAATAAACCACGTTTGAATTTTATTTGGGGCAGGCCCCCAAGCACCCAAGCCCCGTCAGTCTACACCTTGTTGGCGGGAAAATCGCAACTGATCTCCCCTACCTTTCTTCTTTCTCTTTTTTTCCTTTACCTTCCCTTCTTTCTCTCTCTTTTATGTGTGCTGGGGGAAGGGAGGCAAGGGCCGATCCACACGTTTTTGGCGGGATTAATCGCAACTGATCTCCCCTTCTTTTCACCCTTTTCTTTTCTTCTTACTCTTTTTTGTTCCATTTTAGCTCTCTTTTGTTGGCGGTGGCGGGGAGAAGGGAGGCAAGGGTTTTTTGGCCCTCGATTCACAACTAATTGTTGGCGAGAAAATTGCAACTGATATCCCCCTTCTTTTCCTTTCTTCCTCTTTTTTTCTTTCTCTTTATCTCCTTTTTCCTTTTTCTTTCCCTTTCCTTCCTTCTCTCTTATTTTTTTGATGGGGGAGGCAACAGACCGGAGGCAAGGCCCTTTCGCCCCATCTCCTTCTTTACCCTTTTCTTTTCTTCTTCCTCTTCTTTCTTTCCCTTTCTCTCCTCTTTCCCTTCTTTTCCTTCTCTCTCTCTTTTTTTCTTTGCTGAGGGGCAAGGGCCCCTGCCCCTGGATCAGCGCCTGCTTCCACCTGTAGGCCTATCATTCCTTGCACACTTCTGTAATAGCATGTACGTACCGTACTCACATTCACATCACATTCAAAAAGAAATAAAAAAAAAACAATTAATTGCACGGCTCAAACATGAAACATTGAATGATCTAAATACACGCTATACAGGTACTGCAGTAGCTAGAGTGCTGCAGTTGTAAATTGCATTGTGTGAGCCGTGACTGGCCTGACACCGCTGGAGTTGCCCGTGCGGAGGCATTTGAAATTAATACGTAAGCTCGCTGAATTTACCTTCTCGTTAGTTAGATCTCGACAATTACAATCTATTTGCGGTATTATTGTTGTGATTTCAATGTAGTTTTCATGAAAAGACCAATAAAGCAGAAGCTTGGATTATGATTATGTTGGCATGGTTCATAGAATTTGTATAACTATTTTCAAAGTAAAGATTTTACGCGAAAAATCGGACGGTTTGTGCCAATAAATTGTGGCAGTCGCACGAAACTCGACTGTGTGTGTGTGTGTGAGCGTAGAACCAACATATTACGTTCACGTCAGTTTGGCTACTGCGTATATATAGCAAGATGCCTCACACGGGATAGGCCCGACCCTTGCATCGTGCATATTTGCTACAACACATTATGGAGAGGACCGTCCCTTAATAGTGTGATCTCTTTGAATAATTAGACAGAGGGCGGGTGCACGCCTCGCCGCCTCACTCTCGCCTCCTTGCACGGACGACGCCGGCCGTGCTCGTCCGCCCGTCCTCCCGGGACCCCGAAACCACCTTTATAACGACATGGACGGCGACCACGGGTCGACGTGGCACGCGGCATGGGCGAGCGGGTCCGCCGAATTGTGTCGCCGTTCCCGCGCGACGGCCGAGGCGGGCAGGGTCGAGGAAAGACGGGTTTGATGTCCAAAAATTCACATTGGCAGACCGTTACGCACCCCCCGCGGCGATTTTGCGTATTAATATATAGATGATATGGCATTGAAAAGGAATAATAAACAATTACATGAAATTATGTATAAAATTGTGCAATGTTATGCATGATTTCGTGAACTGTGCTAGCTCTGTGTTTAGTTGCAATGCGCCACATGCATTATACAAATGCAAAACAACACACCAATTTTTTTTTCCCTTTGGGGTAAATGAATACAAAACAACATAATCTTATGTTACAGAGGCTAATTTGATTGAAATATAGCTTTCCATTTGAGTAGCAATGATTTCCAGGAAAAAAGTAATATGAATTTAAATTACTGCAAATTGTTGGGAATGTGCATCCCCTATCCTAGTGAATGCCTTTGTTCAGTGTGCTCTCGAAATACATTAGAGAACATTATTTAAGTATTATAATAAAGGCATAGAAACATACATATTTTAGTATTTTTCTTCCTGTTAAGGTTTATGGGATGAGTGAGGGAGAGAGATAGAAATAGAGTGAGATAGAAAGAGAGTGAGAGAGAGAGTGTGAAAAAAAAAACGAGGGGTAGAGGAGACGGGTAGGAGAGAGAGAGGGGGGGTAGAGAGAGGGGGACGGAGGGAGTGAGTGAGGGGTGGGAGAGAGAGAGAGAGGGAGGGAGAGAGAGAGAGAGAGAGAGAGAGAAGGAGAGGGAGGGAGAGAGAGGGGGAGGGAGGGAGAGAGAGACAGAGAGGAAGGGAGAGTTGAAATAACAGACAGAAAATATAAAGGAAAAGTAAAGTACTTGAAGGTGAGGAGAATTCAGCTCTACTGAAATAAGAACTTGTGGGATTTCTTTCTTTGAATTTGTTTGTTTGTTTGCTATTGTTTGCTTTTGTTTCTTTTGAAATCTCATTTAAATAAACATTCTTTGTCTAAAAGCATAGCAAAAGCTGTTGTAACCCTTAGGAATTCTCCGCTAACGGCTGCATTAGAGTGGATAATGCAAGATAAAATGTCATTCCGTGTAACATTATCTGTACAGCACTGCAGATAGGCTCACATTGAAGAGAAGGTTGAGTTCTGGAAAGAGGTGAAAAATTTTGGTGAGCATTATCATTGTATTATGCAAGAGTGGAAGAACATGAGATAAAAAATGTTCACTGAAAAGCATGGCTCTTCAAATGCCTTAATATTCTAAATATGGCATGTAACATCGTAAAAATCGCGACAGATTTTTATGCTACATGTTTGTGTAGTCCCATATACATCTTTCTGTGTACAGTGCTTGTAACTTTACCAAGACTGGGCCAAATTACTTATCCTTTTTATGATTCCAGAACCTTGCAGTACACACCAATACTTAAATGCTAGATGATCAACCTTTTCTGATCGATTCCACACCGTTTCTACCACAATGCAATCGCATGACCAGAACTCAACTTTATCTTTAAGAGACAGTACATCAGAGAATCAGAATATGCCCCTACCAAGGGAGAGAATGGCTTAGGTAGCTTTCACCCTCGTCCGGACTACCAGAGTTCATATCAGTTCTTCGTATACATGTGTAGCTATACGAGAGTCGTTTATATACACTGTAGCTATATGATAAGTACTTACATTTTTTCTAGTGTAAATGTTGTATAGTGAAACGCATTTTCAAATAAATACTCGATGAAGAATCGGGGTTCTGCTGTATAGTCCGAAAGTCATTTCATGCAAAAATTGATAACTGGGCGGGGCTTATTGTGAGGGCACACTGATGATTGGCCAGCTGTCTTATCAACTATATCCTCTCCAAACTTAGTTTCTTTGTACGACATTTCTTTAGATGAGACGACGTTGTTTTCTAGTCTGTACGCCCCTTCCGCTAGATGCAATGATTCTTTATATGATGTTTCTTCGTACAAGTTTCATGTTAATATGCCATAGTCTGAATGGGGTATGGGTGAAATGGAGTGGCGCAAAGATTAATGTCTGGAATGTAAAAAGGCGTTGTTGTTGATGATTGCACTAAACCTGGAAATCCTTGATACCTTTGTTTCTCATCATTTTAGGTAGTGTCCAAAAACGTGACTGATAGAGTACATGTATGTAAAAACTCTTTGTCGGACCCTTATGAAAAACAGTACTCGTGCTGATAAGGATGTTTCATCCTACAAGTAGTAAATAAATAAATGAATAGTATTAATAGAACTGACAGATTTAAGGGGCACATCCGGCATTTAGTCCACCCCTATTTGAAATGCAAGTGGTATATCTTACGTCCACAACTAGTTTTAAGTTACCGGTAAGGCTCATTAAGATATGAAGTGGTAAACAACTTGGGTTTTTTTCTTCTTCATAATGTGTGAATGCAAATGAAGGGCAACTGCATTTAACAAAGGTCCTGTGGGTATTCATTGAGCTCCGTGATGTAAGATATAGAACTGTGAAGTGTATTACACTTACTATTTAAAGTCATGTTGAGAATTTTTAGCCCAAAGGGATACACTACCTTTAAAGGTGATGTATAGTTTTATGAGCCCTCATAAACTTTTTGTCAGATTTTCTTGGTTTTATATTAGAGGTCTCGTCACCAGAAGGGACCATTTTGAAACCAAGTCGATGTACGAGTGCCCTTTGGTAAGGCATTAATCCTCATTACCAAGTCCCTCGGAGAGGACTTAAAGCTGTCGGTCCCCTGATTACTTACTTACAAGCACACACATGCTTTCCTAGCAGTCAGGTAAAACAATTAATCAACCAATAGCAAGATAACATGAGATTTTATTTAGCTTGTTGGCTTCATGGCTCTTTTAATTTATTTTTTGCTGCCAAAACTTTATAGCTTTAATGAATATAGGCCTTCTCCTTGAAGCTGTAGATGTGTTGTTCTGGTACACCACTTGTCCTTGCATCATTGATAACGTATCTGATATGTCCATCAATCTCAAGATTCTCGTTGGTAATTAATCAAAGAATTACCAACACCTCTCCTCCTGATGACTGCTTTAATTACCATGGCAACCATTTCCAGGGGCCCAGGTAGAGTGATTTAGATTAGGGTATGGAGGCATTGGAGTATGTTTTAGGGGGGCCAATCGTCAGAGAAATTTATTTGTGCGTCGTAATGGCTTGAGCACGTGATGCTGTAATCTTGCCTCTTTTTATATTGATGTTTAACAAGCGTATTGCACTTCACGGTTCTGTAGGTTATAACACACAGACGGTGAGTATATGCATACATGGAGGTCCTTTGTGCGCAGCTCGTTCCCTCATCCCTACTCGCCATTCATTTTACACATTTAGAAAAAGAAAATGCAGCGGTTTCCGTGTCATGCGTGGACGAGCGTTTAGAAGCACACCAGGTGGAAAATGTTTTCATATCAAGGCTATGCTCCGAAGTTTGCTTGGATTTAACATCTGCGCCCATGAACTAGCGCATCGATTTATGTACTTTCAAGAATATGATGACAAATTAAAACTTTCAACAACAAAACTCAGCTCAAGATCAATTTTAAAACCCTCATGGACCTATCAAAACCTCTATCTTTCTATATATCCTGACATTGACATGTTTCTTTGCTATGTTGGGCTCATGGAATGCTGGTCTTGTTGGCTGCTGATCCTGTGGGGATTCGCTATGGGAATTTGGAACTTTCTACCTTTCTATATATCCATATTGGTAACATCAGCCTTTGTGGGTTTACTGTCAACTTGAAGGCCAAACCTTGTATGCTATCATGTTCCTTTTAATTTTGTATAAAAGTGTAATAAATTGGAGTCATGTATGGCCTCTTTGTTTAATTGTTTTAGAGATTCATTCAAATATTATGTTGAATGAGATGAGTTTTAGGCGGTATGTACTGTTGTACATATCACCTCTTATATTCTTCAGAACTTCTTCTTTATTTCCTGTGCATTTTAAATTTTACAATAGGATTAGAATTATGAGTCAAAATTAGCCTTAGCGCTATTTTGGCCCCTTTTACCTAAAACCGCGAGTGGCGTACTCAACTATTCTATGGAACAAACATTGATGTTCTACATGCAACTACAAAAATGGTTAATATTGTTATGACACCATGACAGTTGACACAATGGCACATATGATAGTATCTCATTATAATTTTCAAATGAGTACATACCACCTATACTTGTACAAGTTACAAGTACATGACTTGTATAATCTCTACTTGATTTCTTATTTTCTCTTTTTCCTTGTTTTTCATCTTTCTAGAAGCCTTATTGGGAACAACATCACACATATCGACAATGACGCATTCCGGGGACTTCACAATTTGCAGCTCTTGTAAGTATAACTGTACCCTGCCCTCAAACACAACCCAAAGTCTTCTTTAACTCTTTGCTTGCATTAGATAGGTAATGCAACAAACAAGTTGGACTGCCATAATTGACCTTGGACACACGCATACAGAGTGATTGCCTGAAGACAGTTAAAGTATACAATTTGATTAAATGAAACAAGCACTAACCAATAAAATCAATATTATGTACTTATCACCATGTATTCATATTTTGTTTCCTATTTCTGTTCTTTGTAAACTATGTCTGAGCCTTTTTTTATATGAGCAAAACAAATATCCATGTTGAACGTACATTGGGCAAATAGATACATTGATTGAATTGAAGCTCCGACAAGCTCTATCTCTCTGTCTTTTCCAAGAATTAACCAGCTACTTTAGATTTCATCAGCCCTGATGGATAGAATCGTCACGGACCAGGAGGAGAGATGGATTCGTTCATAAATTCATTAAATCTGATTTATAAGGCAATTGCGGTTAATTCAGGATGCACTTCGTTAAAGCTCTCTGCCTTGTTTACGTTTAAAGGTTGATGAGTACAAGAGCTGTTTATCCCATTTGAGTGTAAATGGAAACCTATATTAAAGCTAATCTTGAGCTCTGGTATGGGCATCATATGTCGAGAGAACCTGGCTATAATTCATTCTGGATTGTTTATCCTGCAGTAGATTGATTGTTTGAACTAGTAAAATAAAAACAACCTCACAAAAACTTGCTGGAAATCATCTTCAATAAAAACCACAACTCTCATTTGCACATAGTGACATGTGTTAAGCACATGGTGTCGGGCCTACTTACCTTGATTTTCTTATCTTTCTATGCTCATTACTCAGCCCCTATACATTTTCTACCAAAATCATTTGGCGCATGTCATTTATTTGTAATCTTGAACATTCAGTGTAAGTTTTGTAGGATTCTATGAGAATTTATTTTCTATCATGACCAGATGATTTCCAGCAAGTTTTTGTGAGTTTGTTTTTAATTTACTGGTTCAAAGAATCAATCTACTGCAGGATAAACAATCCAGAATGAATTAAAGCCATGTTCTCTCGACATACGATTCCTATACCAGAGCTGAAGATTAGCTTTAAGCAATTGTCAACCTTTTTTTTCTTCATAGGAAGTTGGATTCTTACTTTTTTTGTAGAGATTTTTCTTTGGTCAAATGTCTTGTGTGAATACGCCCATTACATGTAAAAGTCAGATAATTATTAGTTCAACATTGCTATGAATAAGCCCTAATAAAAAAACTATCAGATCAATTTTTATAGAAATATTGTTTGGGATTACAATCTCAGAAATCCTTTTCCATTAGCATATTGACCATTAGCAGGCAGGGTTTAAATGATGATGCGGCCCAGATTTTCATTACTCTTAATTATTCTTTAGTCTGTAAATACTCTCGAACTCTAGAGATTCCCCCACTTCTATAATAATTGTTGCGCGTCCAAGTCAAATACATTTAAGTAGCATGCTATACTGAAATCTTTTTTTTCTTCAGATTTTCAACTTTGTGATGCTTTGGTATCTTTTTTCAATATTTCTTCATGTTTTCTTGATGCACACTTTCATTACATTTTACTCTGTTGATACATGTACATGTTCCTGTATCACATTTACCTATAACAAATAATAGATAGATCAAAACAAATAAACCAGAATCGAATCGAATCATGATCCGGCTTAAGATGTTGGTGTGAACAGACCCCATACCGATGGCATGTCATGAATACCTCTATTGATGCATTAAGTGATTCCACCTAAAGCTAAGATTCACACGTTGTAAAAGGGATTAAGGTCCCACTCATCACTAAGCCACCGTGCTCTAAGCTCTGGGGGGATGGAAGGAACAGGGGCTATTACTGGAGAGTAAAAGATCTAGGATATAGGGAATGGGAAGGAAAGACTGCGAGACGAGGTGAGATTGAGAGGGTGATGGAGAAAGGGAAAGGTGACATTATTGGAAGTATGAGCAGAAACAGTGTGGGAGGATGTGAGCGGTTAGAAGGAGGGCAGGGAAAGTGAGAGAATGTGTTTGAGAGAGAGGAATAGATAGAGGAGGGGAGAAATAAAAGGGAAGAGGAGGGGGAGGGGAAGACAGGGAAAGGGTGGATAGAGGGAGGGATAAAGATTGTTCAAAAATGCATACAAATTAAATGTGATCCATTTGGTTACTACTTGTAGAGGTGTTGTGGTCCGATGGATAAGTCTCCGGACTGTGAACCACAGGGTGGGGAATTTGATCCCTGTCATACCACTAATGTCCTTTGGCAAGACATGAATCTACAGTTGTGTCACACTCCACCCAGGTGATGTAAATGATAATGGAGCATCAGGAGTGGCAATGTGCGAGACATGAGCGCTATACTCGACTCCAATACTACTACAGTCAAACCTGTCAAAGCGACCGCCCAAGGGAAACACAAAAACTGGTCTTTGTAGACGGGTTCCTTTAGTACAGGTTTCAATTGGAAACCCTTTTCAATGGAAACACAAAAAGTGGTCTTTGTAGACATGTGGTCTTAGTAGACAGGTTCCTTTAGTACATGTTTCAATGAGAAACCATTTTTAAGGAAACAAAAAATTTGGTCTTTGTAGACAGGTGGTCGCTAAAGCAGGTTTGACTGTATTATTATTATCACTTGATCTATAGTAGATATGAAACTATTTTTTCTTCACTAGTGATTATGTTACATCTATTCAACTACTTCACATCGATGATCGTTTTAGTTTACCAAATGCGCAATTTTAGACAAAACAATAGGCCCAATTAATGGAAGGATTGTACAACACAGTGGCTCTGCACAAATACCCATATTTGGTCTTGATCAGCTCTATGGCAACCTTTTTTAATACATGTAGAGATTAATCTTGCACTGGTATATCGTAGCCCCTGTATTAAGCCTATAAGAACAAGAAAATTCAGTAGTCAACAAGTTGAGTTCTAAATAATGACCCGCTAATAACACAGGTCTACACAGCACCCTAACGAACTCTGCTCAAAGTTTTAAACTAACAAACTGGTAAGCAGTCATTGTAACTGCAGGATCCTGTTTCATAAAACTTGTATCAATAACAAATCTTAAATTTCTATGACAAATTTGCTCTTGGCACTGCAATTGCAGCAATGTCAGTAGCTTATAACAGTTATTGTAAGTTGTTAATGGTAACGGTTATTGTAAATTGTTATTGATAACAGTTATTGTAAGTTGTTATTGATAACAAGTTTTATGAAACAGGGCCCCAGGTTGGCAAAACCTCAAAAATATTGCACCTGCATAACACATAATTTTGGATGAGGATGCCCCCGCTGTTCGTAGTGTTGTATAGAACCATGTTTTGTTGTCCATAAGAATACAGATTTTATTCCCCATTGGTGTTACAAACAATACAAACATAGGCATAAACATATTGTATGCTGAGATCCTAGAGGGTGTTTAATTAATGTTGAACACGAATGATTTAACACCATTCCAGCTCTCATTAGACGGTAAATAACAAGAACATTATTCTGAGCCACATCATAAATGCATTCATTCATACATAAATAGCGAACTGATACGACCAACAATATGGCAATTCCTCTGAGCAAAACGAGAAAGAGACAGCTAGACAAATGAGAGGAAGAGTGAAAAAGAGGGACAAAAGGCGGAGAGAAAGAGGGAGAGGGGGAAAGGGAGAGAGGGAGGGGGAGAGAGGGAGGGGGAGAGAGGGACAGAGAGAGAGAGAGAGAGAGAGGGAGAGGGAGGGGGCGATAGAAACGAAGCAGGAGCTGCAAGGACATATATGTACCTTTCTCCTCAAAAGGATCACCAGATCTGTGCCATGCCACAAAACATGAATTTTATACAGTGAGAGAAAAATGTATAGAATCTATGATATTTGAGTCCCTATTATACTTCTGCTCTTCACTCTCTGCTTGAGGGGCTCACTTGGCATTTTAACTGTGTTACACTGGATCTCAAATTCTACTTGTGCGGAAACTGAACCAGAAGTCGAAACCCATGAGACATCTCGGGGAAAATTCCCAACAGCATTTAAGCAACAATGATCTGGAGCATTTTCTAGCTGTAAATCAAAAATGGCACGTTCATGATAGCAACATTATTTTGTGTACCATGTAGAATTTTGGAAAAGTTATTCACAATCAATGCAAGCACCTGACTGTACCAGTACACAATTTTAAAGGGATTCGGTATCTTTGTCTCAGATTCTAAACAAAATCCTGAATTTAGCTCATGCTGCAATCATAATTATAAGCCTTTAGGTCAGTCAGGAATCCCATGACGTTTACAAGCCAATCGCTCGTCTGATTATCAAGATATTTATGATTGGAATTCGATTTTGAAAAAAAAAATTCCCAACGGTATTTATAACACTATTGTACAGTCTATTGGGGAAAAGAATATGGTAAAACTGGTCACTCAAAGATTTTTACTTTTTTGAGGCACTGCATGATCATTTTGAAGCGCAATTTTTTGGGGGGGCTTTAATTTTACACCATATCACAGACACTGATAGCACGTAGGGTCATACATCTCAGATTTGTAAAACTGGAAACATTGTTAAACGATGCCTTTAAGAACGACTGTATTCAGATAACCTCAATAAATAAACTTTTCTTTGGGACATACGAAGTAAAGCTTGATGTACTGCTTTCTGATTTCTCCACGGGATGTTGTCACCCACTTCCTTTTCTTCAGAAACTGAATGGAAATATGATACAGCCTTGATGGTCTGCTATGACAATTTGTAATCCACTGCGCTATTCCGCTAAGCACCCTATTCACCGACAATCTGTGAAATTTCCAATTTATGAAATGGGCCTAAGAGAGTTGTGAGGGATTTCTCCCCCAGATAAATTGAGACAAGTTCTTAGTAGGATCATAGTCTCAGACTCTGGATTTCTTCTTTTCTAAGCGGTAAAGAAGGGAAAGGGGGACAGTGTGACACAATATTTACATGTACATTGATCCTGTTTATGTGTGTCTATAACCTAAAGGAAGAATAAGTAGAAATTAGAGTATGGGGCTGCGGGGAGAGATAGATAAGCGAGAGAGAGAGAGAGAGAGAGAGAGAGAGAACCAAAGAGAGAGAAAGAAAGAAAAAGAGAAAGAAAGAACAAACGAAAGATAAATAGCAAGGGAGGGAGATACAGAGAAAGAAAGAAAGGGAGAAAAAGAGATAAAAGAGAAAAAGAGAGATGAAAGAGAAAAATAGAGATGAAAGAGAAAAGGAGGGAGATACAGTGCAGAGATTCAGAATAGAAGTAACATGTGGGAGGAGGGGAGAGATAGATTGAGAGATGGAAAGAAAGAGAAAGAGACGAGAAAAAGAAAGAAAAAAAGAAGAAACGTTTGAGAAATACAAAGGGAGACATAAATATATGGAGAGAAAAACAGTGAGAGAGAGAGAGAGAGAGAGAGAGAGAGAGATGAGGAAGAAAGAAAAGAAGGAGAGAGAGAAGGGGTGGGGAGAAACAGAAGAGAGTGAGATAGAGAGAGTGGGCGAGAGTCTTTAGCTGTTGCTTATTAGTGAATAGCAATAAAGATTACGAATGTCAGTTGAGTGTAATTGGAGATAATTTTTAGAGTGGCAGCGGGATGTAAAAGTAAGACATATAGAACTAATGATTTGAAGCCATATGTGTATTGCGTAGAGGATTATCATATTCTAAACTTGTATTCTGATTTCAAATTTGTAGCTCTTCTTTGCGGCTCTTCTTGTACTAGTACCTCTCTGTTGCTCACTTTGTAATTTCTTGGTTTGCGGCAACTTTGAACATGTACACCAATTTATATTCATAACTTGTTTACTATTGTTCGTTTGATTTTGTTTCTCTTTTTAAACCTCCTACCTGGAACCACATTATTGAAATAAATGTTTTCATAAATCTTTTGCAATAAACCTAATCTTTCAGTTTTAACATTTCATGTCTGATGTGTGTCATAACTTCAAAGTTTAAGTTTTTTGTTGTTTTTTGTTTAATACAATTAGCCAAATATTTTAATCATAATCATATTATTTCATAGGCTTTAGGAGTATAATTTTATGAAAATAAATCAGTGATTGTTATGACTTTTGACCTTCACCATTCCATTTATTTAAATTGTTTAAGATATTTCTAACCTTGTATATTCTTTATTTTATCTCTTATATTTACATAATAAACAAAATAATGGCTTTTAAAAACATTTTTCTCAGTATTCTTGAGTATATATTATTTTTCAGTTGATCTTGAATGTAATTTGTAATGATATAATGTAATGTGAAATTGTATTGAGAAATTGTTGTGAACATGCGCAATTGAGCCTTTGGCTACCAAGCATTGTCAAATAAAACCAATATTATTGAACTGAATTGAATGGGTAGGATTGACGTTTAACTTTTTTTTATGAATAGCGAGTGGACCCCCTTTTGGGGGGGGGGGTATACAATATGCATTTATTTTTTCATGTGGTGACAAAGTGCACTAACTAAAGATGATACTCTCATATCCATGTGTATTTTGCAAGGCACCTTGAGATGGCCCTTTGGACAGGGCTCTCAATCACCAGCCGCTTGTAATTATTTTAGCAGATTTCGGTACACTTCAGTTGATTGAGTAAAATCACTTAACTTCGTTTTAATTGCATATCCCAGTTCTAAATAAAACTGTTGCTTTGAAGTAGAAAGTAAAAATCGTTAAAAAACGATATCATAAAATGCTTCCTGAATTATGGATAAATCCCCAAGCTAGTGGTTTTGAATGGAGTGTACTTGAATGACTTGAATACTGAGTGGCGTTGAACAACACTTCTGTGTAATTTTTGTCTCTTTCACCGCAGGAATGAATAATGATATCCAACTTCTCCTCCCCTCTACCCCTTCTCTCTCTCTCTCTCTCTCTCTCTCTCCCTCCCTCTCTCCCTCCCTCTCTCCCTCCCTCTCTCCCTCCCTCTCTCCCTCCCTCTCTCCCTCCCTCTCTCCCTCCCTCTCTATCTATCCACTCTCTATATATATATATCTCTCTCTTTTCTGTATTCTCTTTCCTTGCTCTGTCTCTCTAGCCTCACCCCTCTCTCTCTCTCTCTCTCTCTCTCTCTGTTTCTCTCTCTCTCCCCCTCTCTCTATATATCCACTCTCTCTCTATATATATATGTATATATATATATATATCTTCTCTGTCTTCTCTCTCCTTGCTCTGTCTCTCTATCCTCACCCCTCTCTCTCTCTGTTTCTCTCCCATTTCTCCCTCTTTCTGTCTTTCTCCCTCTGTATCTCTTTATGTCTCCTGCTCATAATTACCTTTTTCTCCTCTGTATTATTTTCCTCAATCCTTTTCATTATGAATGCTTTTTCTCTCTTTCATTTTTCTTCTACATTTATGTCTCTTCTTATATGTCTCTGGCATACCTCTCTCTCCCAATCCTCAATTCATCTCTTTCACATTTATCTCTCCTGCCATACTACCCGCCCTTCTTGCCTCACTCTTACCCTATTCATTTCCCCCTCTGTCTTCAGCTCCCCTGCTGTCTTCTTCCTCATCTTCCTTCAATTACCCCCATACCCGTCCTTGTTCATCTTTACTTACCATCTTCTGAGAGCCGTAAGTGCGCTGCCTCTGTGTAAGGGTACCATAAGACGTCTAGATTGTATTGTGTTAACGCCCTTCTGGCTCTCAATGGAGGATAGAGTCTTGTTATGTCTAATAATATGTTGTGTTTTGGCAGGTGATACAAGTCGAGGACCCATTATCAAGCCAAGAAGTGTTATGGAAACAATCTTAACCTTAATATAGAATACACGGTGTATTGGGCCACAGTGTAAGATTAGAGTTGAGGAGTTCATTCACACTGATAGAAACATGTTTGAAAGAAACTCTGACATGAACCACATTGAAAGAAGATTAGAGGCTACAGAGACCTGGTTCTTGAGAAAGATTATGAATATAATCATGGACAGAAAAGGTTACAAATTAAGAAATGTTCAGAAATGCAATCACTTAACAACACAATAAGTAAGAGGCAAATGCAATTTGTTGGTCACATTTACAGAAAGGATAATCTAGAGAAAAAAAACAATATTAACCAAAAGAGAAGCAGGGGAAGGCAATGCCTCACATATTTGCAAAGCCTGAACAAATGGGCAACCAAGAATGGGATCAGCAATATCAGCTTTTAAAGATTAACAGATAATATACATCAATGGAAGGCCATGACTGCAAATTGGCAATACTATGATGTATCTTTCGGGCTCCTCTCCAATTTGCCTATTATTGGCTAACTACTCAATAGTTGCTTCTCTATACTCTGTGCCCTTGTCAGACATTGGCGGTCATGGTGTTCTATACCGTGCGAGTCAAAAAAAAGTTTACACCTAGAAAATTGCTAGTTATTTTTAAAATCATCTATGAAGAATAAATTATTATACATCTTATGAAAGAGCGTTTTGTCCCAAATCATTTGGTATAATTTTTGTGTGGTATGTGTTCACGCCTGGATGAACAGGAGGCATTGATTGCGAGAGTGCAAAAATCGACTTGCGCCAAAGTGATGCCTACAGTATGTATTATGTTGGGATTAGCGGAGTGAGAGAATCAAGTGAGATGCATTGCATATGCTTTTTGCAGTAGCAAAGTCACACACACGCGCGCACAAATGTTTGTTGATATTTTATATTCGATATTTGATATGTGTGGCATGATTGATTTTGTTAGGGATGTTATTTGGACCTGCAATGACCGAATTAATACCCAAATCCCAATTGTTTTATTCAAACATCACATAAGCAACTTTGGCGCAAGTCGAATTACGCACTCTCGCAAACAATGCCTCCTATTCATCCAGGCGTGAACACATACCACACTAAAATGATACCAAATGATTCGGGATAAAACACTCTTTCATAGGATGTATAATAATTTACTGGTCATAGATGATTTCTAAAATAATTAGCAATTTTCTAGGTGTAAACTTTTTTTTGACTCACACCGTATGCATGTGTTTTCTTAATTTATCTGATGAGGTTTGTCTGACTTTGTTTTTGATGGGTCCTTAGTTTCCGCTTCTTATGGTAATGTATAGAAGAAAACAAGTCTTTTTTTACAAGGAATGTAATCTACAGAGACTAATGTCTGTTTATGCGAAATCCTCTTCTTCGTAGACTGAAACTGAGCTAGAAATTTGCTTCAACAGTGAGTCTTTGAAATGGGAAATAAATGTGATTGCATTCAATGAAATATTGACAGAATAGAGTATTTCAAATCATCATTAAATCTATTATTTTGTACACCAAGCAAGATGCAAACTTAACATTTTGTCAATTTAGTCATTTTTTGAAGTTGTAATGGTAATGCACAGTTTGTGTATGTTGGGGCAAAAAATGAAATAAAAATTTCATCTGTACAACACTTTCCAGTCTGTACATCCTTTTTTTTATTAACTGTGATGGTTATATGTTTCTCTGTATATTTTTTTACCTTTTTGTTACTAACAAAACAAACAGACAAGACAATACAGGACAAGATAAGTCAATAATAATAATAATGATAATAATAATAAAGTGCTTACCGGTATAGAGCGCTTTCTAAAGACAAGACAAGACGAGACAAAACATTAACAAAAGGGGAGAAATGGGTTTGTGCTCTTCAGCTGAGCACATAACAATGCATAACTACACAATTATACCCAACTGTAACTTGTCAAAAAGTCGTCTTTATTTCCAGTTGATTTAATGTATAAGTTTTTAGTGAGGCAATGTTTACTCAATGCATTACATTAAACTTGTTGGGTATGGTGTAATTTTTGTGTTTATATAACACGCAAGATGTACACTTGAAAATATTACGCAATTTTTGTATAACTTATTGGATAAGATGACATTTTTGCTTTTGATTTAACATGTGATTTTAGCATAGCTTTGCACACTTGAAAAATTACTCATAAGGCCTGTCTTCATCAGACCGAAGTTGCAAAATAACCCGCTATTTTCAGACTCGTGATATTTTCCCGAAGCTCGAAATTGCGTCTTCACCAGACTGATACGCTCATCACAAAGTAGCTCGGACGGGCGCAAATTAGCCCGCTATTTCCCAAATAGCGGGCTATTTTGGAAACAAGACCAAGATTTCTCAGGATATTTTCTTGACCAAATAACCCGCTAATTGCAACTGCAGGCTGATGAAGACGCAAATTAGAGATTGGGCTAGTTAAAATAGCGGGTTATTTTGCAACTTCGGTCTGATGAAGATGAAGACAGGCCTATAATATGTTATTTGTTGGATAAGGTTTTCATTTTTTCTCGTAATTTAATATGCCAGTTCTGAAGCATGGTAAGGTAATATTGAAAACATTACATATTAACTTGCCAGAAAATATATCATCGTCTTTCTCTCTATTTTCCTCTTACAGGATTCTTCAAGTAAACGGTTTGGTTGAGTTTCCCTCTGAGCCTCTGCGCATGGTGTCCAACAGTCTGAAATCCATGTAAGTTTAACAGCCTTGTTTGATTAATAGTTAATTCATTTGTATTGGCGTAGGGAAGGTGGGGGTGGTGGGGTTGCAGCCTCCCCACGGATTTTCAAAACCACCGCCGATTCAAAAAGATGCCCGCATTGCATCATATTCGGACAGGAGGTGCCCAAATATTTAATTCTGTCATTTTCACTACAAAAATTGTCAACAGATTTCAATTTGTAAATGATAGAGTTTATATTTGGGAAAAAGGTGCCGCTCGTGAAAATGTACCCATACATCGCCTTCCATTTCCATCCTTATTACATGGATACTGCACTAACCTGGATCCTAACCTAATCCTAACTCTAACCCTACCCCTACCCCTAATCTAAACCATAACCCTAACCCTAATCCAAACCATAATCCTAACCCCAACCCATAATCGTAACCCAACCCTGAACTAAAACCAAATTGCAACCCTGAGCCTTACCCCACACTTTTGACAAAATAACTCCCTAAGTAATTGTCGCCAGAGCAGATGTTGGGTCACCGTCGAGCCTTGTGCGTGGGATGGTAAGACGTAGGAGGATGGCCCAGAAAAAAGCTGTTGTCAGCTTTACCATCCTGTAACCTATTTTGTGACTGACCCAGTGCTGATACACATCGGTCATTTTAATTTGTTTCGTGTTCCTCATATCTGACAACAATTACGGGAATAATCAATTGGATTCGCTCTGGTTTGGATTCATTTTCACACCACGCAGAAAGAAATGGTCGAGAGAATTGGCTCAATTACATTGGGATATAGACCATGAGGTGTAGAATTGTTTTGTTCAAAAGAAGGGCTTTGATATGAATGAGGGTTAGAGATCGATGGGTAAGGAAAAGCAAAAGATTAGTCTTTGATATTTGGTATGATATGGTATGATAAATTGCATTAGGAAAAAGAGAATATATATTTGGAATATGAGAGACAGACAGACAGACAGAGAAAAAGATAGAAGGGGAAGGTCTTGGAGAGAGAGAAAGAGAGAGAGAGAGAGAGAAGAAGAGAATGGAAAGGTGAGAGAAAGAGAAAGAGTGGAAAGGTGTGTGTTTGAGAGGTGAGAGAGAGAGAGAGAGAGAGAGCACGGAAGAAAGGGGAAAAGAAATTATATAATTTCAGGACACAGGAGAGGGATATTATTAAACCTATCAGCAAAGAATGCATGACATAAATATCGGAGAAATACAACATCTTCCTGTATATCAAATCCAATTAAATTCAAAGCTCCATTGAAAATTCAGTTCACATTCCTAATGATTCTGTGGTTAGGAAGACAACATGTGACATTTCTTTCCGCGAGGGCCGTTGCACTAATTAGGGAAACTGGTATTCTGTCAGAAAGCAACAAGACAGTTCCATCAAATATTTTCCACCTGTTTTTGATATTTCTTTGGTTATGGTATTGCTAAAATGTTATCTAAAATTAGATCTAAAACTATGTTAGACCCCGTTCTCACTCACTTTGAAAGTGGTCTTAGTTAGACCGCTCCAGAGGAACGGGTCTTGAGGAACGGTTTGCGAGCATTCACACTCCGAGCAGTTTTTTATGGCTCAAACCGCTCCACGAGTCAAAGTGGTCTTGTTGCTATGGCAGCTCAGGTCAGCGGGTCAATTTTTTCACGCGGAATACAAACCGTATGTACCGTACTACATGTTTCGCGCTGAACGTCCCTAGCTCACTCCCGTTCAAAGTACGCTTCCGTTCACATTGCACGTTAGAGCGGTCCAAACCACTCTTAATAAGACCCGTTCCTCAAGACCACCTCCCGAGGTGGTCTTCTGGAGTGGTCCAGAAGTCCACTTCCTGGACCACTTTAACCGTTCTCACTCACCTAAGAACGGCTCTTGAGGAACGGGTCTTAGTTAGACCGCTCCAACGAAGTGAATGAGAACGGGGTCTTACAGTAAGACAAGAAATGGATCGTTGCAGGTTGCATTCCCAGTGAACTAGGTCAATCCTACTCTTAACCCTTTGATTGCTTTCTTCGCCTCTCTGCACAGTGGCTTGTGTGCCATGCTTGCATTATGGCACAACACAATAGACACTGATTTATGGTAGGATTGCTTTGTGCAACAAAATGGCTTTTGTAAAATTACCCATTTCCCGTCTTGATTAGCTCCATGGCCACCCTTGTAACACCGTTTAAAGATATATCTTAAGGTGTGGTCGTGCAATTGTAATAAACAGGAAGCAATGGAAAAGATTATACATCAGCATCAGGGTATACTGAGAGGTTTCTGAATCGTCAAATCGATCAACATGTGGCAAGACTGTATGGTCCAATCATTGCAGTTATTTCATGTCATACATGGATATCAAATATGACGCATTTGAAGAGCAATTTTTTCAGGGGACATTTCTATGAAGGCTTTCTTGCAAACTGACACGTAAAGAACAAAAGAACATGTTGCAATTTATATGTCACTGCCACCAGGGCCCCAGTTTCACAAAACTTGTCGTCAGTGACAAATGACAGTTTCTGTTCTAAGCTAGTGAAATCCTTGCTTGTGATTGGTTATCAGCAGATTTGTCACTGATTTTTGTGATTTGTCATCGAAAAAAGGCTTTGTGAAACGGGTCTCAGAACTCTACCTTCTCTATGTGTGCCACAATCAGCATATGAGGCATATAAAGGGTGAAGTAGGTTCAAACTTCTGTAATTGAAAAGGAATGTTGCATAGGCATGTGACTGGATTAAATTAGATCATTTCTTGGTTACTAGCAACAAGTCTAGGTGTTGATTGGCCCTTTAGGGTGTTGGATTTAGTGTCACTCTATTTCTGTCTGTTTTCCATATTTATGGAATGATTGACCCGTCCTTAGAGAGAGAATGAGGAGGAGAGTCATTCAGAAGGTGCTTGCGGGTAGAGATAGGAGGGAGAGGGGAGGAAAATGGGTAATAGGCAGATGAAGGGAGGAGAGGGGTAGATCAGAGGGAGAGATCGACAGAGAGAGAGAGAGAGAGAGAGAGAGAGAGAGGAGGGGGAGGAAGGATGGGAGGAAGGAAGGAGAAAGAGTAGGAGAGATTGGGAGGATAGACAGAAAGGGGAAAGACGGGGAGAGGGGAGGAAAGTAGGTAAGATGAATGGAGGAGAGGGGGATCGGATGGAGAGAGACAGAGAGAGAGTGAGAGAGAGAGGGGGAGGGGGAAAGGAAGGAAGGATAAAGAGTAGGAGAGATTGGGAGGACAAAGGAAGATGAGAGGGATAGGGAGAGATGTTCCAAATTTAGGAAATGACAGAGCCGTTCTGAGAGAGAAAGAGAGAGAGAGAGAGAGGGGGATGCAGAGGAAATTCGTTCAGGTGATGCTGGAGTGGAGATGGGAGTAGGGTGAGTCTGTTACAGATTGTTAGTCAGGGAGAGAGCATGAGTGCATGTATGAGAGGGAGAGTCAGAGAAAGAGAGAGAGAGACTTAGAGAAAGTGGGATAGAGAGAATATGAATGCATTTATGAGAGAGAGAAGAGAGAGAGAGAGTGTGTATGTGAGAGAGAGAGAGTGTGTGTGAGAGAGAGAGAGTGTGTGTGAGAGAGAGAGAGAGAGAGAGAGAGAGAGAGTAAGAGGGGGGCGAAGAAGTATACCATATTTATTTTATGGCAAAAACAAAATGAAGAAAACATAGATGAAAAATGGAAGGGGAGAGGAAGAAATGTGTGGTGGAGAGGAATAGACATGTGGTTAAGCCGAGGAGACAAAAACAAGCATGTGGCTTGACCTTAAAAGGTCACGCCAACCACAAAAATAGAGAGACACAATTTCCTATATCCAACTTGATACCACCCAGTTGTTTAATATCTTCAGTAGATAACTACTCTAAAAAACTGAATTGTAGATATGCAGTGTGATATATGTCGTAGCACTTTCCTATCTTATCTTGGCAATTCTGACATGTTTCTAGACGCCGCCCACAAAGTGTTTTTGTTTGTTAATGTCTCAAGTTTTTCTCTTTCTGTTCTGATATATATATTTGTAGGGGGGTCTTATGTTTCCTGTGTCCCCCTGTTCAATAAGTTCTCTTGATTGGGTTCTGGGTAATCATTTCTGATATAAACTTTTCTGCACAGATTGTGTAACAGCCAATATTACAAAACCTTGATTAGTGGATTGCACCAGGTGTATGACACAATTATCATTGTTATACTTCTTCTTTTTTTTTTTTGATAGCCTGAAGGGCTTTGACTCTTTGCAATTAGACTTATAATGCCTTTCATAACTCTCAGCAGATTTCATGTGTAGATATATATTGATCAATGACCAAGTACTGGTTGCATGAATACAGTGGTGTTTTTCATATAAGGTACATGTAATCCACATGTTAACAATACCTTGCCATGTTCTTACAAATGGGTTTTGAGAGCTGTATTGCATTGTTGAAATTAGCACTGTTGATCTTAAAGCTAAAGCTTGATCAGTGGATAGGGGGAGGGGTGGGCCGGTGACAGGTTTAACCTGTTAAGATAGCAGCATGGCCCTGTTAGTTGGGGGAATGGACACTTCATGGGGGATTCAATGTTTTATTCAACGTTTTGTTCAACGTTTCATTCAACGTTTCTTTCATTGAGAGCCAGAATAGTATTAGCTCTATCACTTATGTGAGTTAAAACCCTTCTGGCACTGAACACACCATTTTCTCCTGTCTTTATTTTATCAAAGATATATGGTTAGGGTTAAAGTTGCAGTTGGATTTAGGGTTGAAGATGCATAGTCGCTGGCTCTCATGGGGAATTCGACACCAATTGGGTGTTCACGCAGTGGTTGTCAATCTCCAGGATTAGCCTTCAGTTTGGTGACTAACGGGCCTTTTGTAATGCTCTGCATTTTCCACCAGTCGCCCCATAGGAAAAAGTGATTACCTTACATTTCCCTTACCCGAAGACTCTGCGAGAGACTAGGGGGTAGTTCTTGATGGGACCGCGGGTTTGCTGTGAGCGAAACTTGTACACCCATTAATGGTATTTCCACCAAGTCTGGTATTGGCGAATTACGACCTACTGCACATGGAAACTTTTAACCTTTAAGAGATTGGGTTAGGATAATATATAGGTAGTGTATATCTCTCTTTGTCTAGGGTTGAACTTTATAGGAATTTGGTTCATGCTGTAAATCAACCACCGAATAATAGTTGTCCAGGTATGTATCATGTAATCATGTAACCTGATAGGGTTTCACCAAGAAGCATGGCACATCAGTCCCCAACGGCAAAGTACAGTTGTTAAGGAAACTAGGACATCTTTTCTTCTTAAACATTTCTACACATTGCCTGTTCGGAGCCAGAAGGGCATTAACTCATATCAATTTACACAGCCTTTACCCATTGACTACTGAAGTCATTGATTACCATAGGCTTAATACAGTAGCCACCCGGTTCCCTTAGGCAAAGGGGTAATGCCTGTTTGGCTCCACACAGACGATATACTCATCAATATTCAGGTGCGATTGATACATTACACAATTAAACACTACGCCCTACCAATTCATCAAGTTATGCAAAGTGTGCCTCGCCATACAGAGGGATGATATCATCAAAGGCAGAATCCTTGCTATTGCCACTACGGTATTCGCCCTTGGAGGGCAGTGATGACCATGGGTACATGAGGCAAAGGCACTTCTGGGTCCCATACAAATACAATGGGTCGAGAAATGATAGATTCGGAGCCAATAAAATAAAAGCAACAGATTATGTTAGTGCCTACATAGATCTTATGAAATTATTGTGAGAGCTCATGAAACCTGAACAATATTTGAGTTGTCTCAGCGTCTGCCCTGGTATCACATCAGCGCAGGAAGGTCGCCCCCTACTGTCTAACTCTTTATTGGCCGTAGGGTCATTTAATAGTGAAGTGTTTATCATATACAACCATTGTTTCAGAATGTTTCTCTTTATTAACATGAATCTCTACAAGATTTCATTGAAGTGTAAACATGAATCTCTCTACAAGATTCAATTAGTGTGAACATCAATCTCTCTACAAAATTCCATTAGTGTGAGCATCAATCTCTCTACAAGATTCCATCAGTGTGAACATGAATCTCTACAAGATTCCATCAGTGTGAACATGAATCTCTACAAGATTCCATCAGTATGAACATGAATCTCTGGAAGATTCCATCAGTATGAACATGAATCTCTACAAGATTTTATCAGTGTGAACAGGAATCTCTACAAGATTCCATCAGTGGGAACATGAATCTCTCTAAAAGATTCTATCAGTGTGAACATGAATCTCTGGAAAATTCCATCAGTGTGAACATGAATCTCTACAAGATTATATCAGTGTGAACAGGAATCTCTACAAGATTCCATCAGTGTGAACATGAATCTCTACAAGATTCCATTAGTGTGAACATTAATCTCTCTACAAGATTCCACCAGTGTGAACATGAATCTCCAGACAATTACACAAGGGTAAATCTGCGATACTAAGGATAAAAAATGATGAATTACGATGATGTTGTGGATGGCAATGACGGTGACAACAACCAAAACATGAGCATTAATCATAATAATCATACCAATGACATTCATAATGTTGACGATGTCACATTGACCACGAGTATCCCCAAGGGTGTCTGGTATATCCTCTTACATACATGAATACGATGAGAGGCCCAACTCACTCTATTTGTAATCAGATCTAAGACATAGATATACGATTGCATCCAAAACAAGATGCTCTTCATGTCATCGAGTAAGACCCAAAAAAGGCATCAACTTATATCCCTTTTGACACCCATGGAGCACCATCATCATCAAGTGCCAGGTCTGTTACAGACATCGGCGGTCATAGCTCTCCATTTCTGTCTACTATCTGCTATTTTTAAAAAGCTGGTATTGTTAGTTTCATATTTTGGTTTCCCATTTGTTCGGACTTTGCAAATATGTGAGGTGTTGCCTTCCCTTGCTTCTCTTTCCAGCAATCTTCCCAGTTTTTCTAGAGTATCCTTTCTGTGTATGTGACCAACAAATTGCATTTGCCTCTTTCTTAATGTGTTGATGAGTGATGGTTTTTACTCTTGCTTTTTCTGAACACTTCTTCATTTGTTATCTTTTCTGGCCATGATATATCCATAATCTGCCCCAAGAACGCGTTCTCTGTAGTCTATAATCTTCTCTCAATATGGTTCACATATGAGTTTCTATAAAACATTTGCATCTTTTTTCTAGATTATCCTTTCTGTAAATGTGAGCAACAAATTGCATTTGCCTTTTTCTTATTGTGTTGATGAGTGATGGTTTTTATTCTTGCTTTTCTGAACACTTCTTCACCTATTACCTTTTCTGTCCATGATATATTCATAATCTTTCTCAAGAACCAGATCTCTGTAGCCTCTAATCTTATTTCAAGCTCTCATGCAGCAGACAATACTATGTTACTTGATGCGGAGATAGCATTGCATTTACAGAACAAACAAATTATGTGGTGTGTTGAGCGCCATTAGGGTGTTGACCCATATCCTCTAATCGAGTATAGATGTCATTCTAGGTTTCAGCAAACAATGCTTTTAAAGTGGGGATACAATTGCATACAATACACCATTTTTTAAAATCCCATGTCCTGAGAGTCAGAAGGGTGTTTCAAGGTGCCTTAGGGTGCGTTTATGCTCAATTTTGAAGGCAGAATGAGCGTTTTGAAACGCTCATTGTAAACGTAGTTCCACGGGGTACTGTTTATGCTTTCCTTTTCCGGCTCTTCCAGGCAAATTCGGGCTCTGCAGCTGGATTCGCAAACCTGCACTGCGCATACTACGTTTACTATGACGTCATTTAAACGTGTTTACAAATGATTGTGCGTTTATGCTTCCCCGGAAACCGTCTTTTTGGAGAAAAGCCAGTCCAAAAAGCACTTTTTTGTGAGTTTACGATCAGCGTTTTAGATCAACGTTTATCGGCATTTATATGAAAATGAAAAAGGATGCAAACGTGTTTTGAACTAAACGCTTTAATAACAAAAGCCTCATTCTGGCCTGAAAAAGTTGAGCATAAACGCACCCTTAGTGAGATGGAGTGGTACAAAAAGATGTGTTCGGAATGCAAAAGGCATAATATTCAGTGAGGTTTGTTGAATAAAAGTTCTTTTTTACATATCTAAATGAAAGTTTAGCTAACATTAAGCCTCATTAAGATTGCATATGCATTTACAACCTCTATACCCTAACCATGTAGTTCTCCTTCTGTGTGATAAAATTACGATTTTCAAAGATCATGCATTTTGCGTTCCAGACCCGTCTTTTCGTGCCACTACATTCCGCTAAGCTCCCTTTTAGAATCAATGCCCCTCTGGCTCTCTAACGATGATATGTTCGTCATCTTGTTCTGAAGGTTGAGAAAACAACGTTCCATAGATAAGAGATCAGTTACAAGGGTTTGAGAAATGATTGCATTGTATATTTATAGGAGTGTGGGTGAAGTGTGGGAGGAGTGTTGGTTCACTTTGCTTACAATCAAAGGGCAGTGCCCACCCCGTCACTAATGTTGCTTGACTTTAATCCAACGATGATATGTTCTGAAGGTTGAGAAAACAACTTACCATGGACAAAAGATCGGTTACAAATTACAAGGGTTTTAGAACTGAATGATTGCCTTTTTTATAGGAGTGTGGGTGAAGTGTGGGAGGAGTGTGGGAGGAATGTTGTATAGCGGTTTGCTTTGCTTACAATTAACAGGCGAAGGTGGGTTCAATGCCCTGCCTGTCACCAATGTCATTGCGCTTGATGTTAATCCATATTTTGCCAATCTCCACCCGGGTTGAGAAAATGGTACCTGGCAAGAATTATTTCTCTTGAATGCTAGAATGCTGTAGTGATACTGATTGTCATATCCGAAATACTTTATTTTCAATTTTACTTCTTTAGAGAGATATTAACATCTTAAAGGTACTATGTCCCATTTGCAGGCCCCCAAAAATGAAAAGGTTAAATTCCAATGGCATTTGAAAGACAATACTGATTTAGAACTTCCCTATAAAAAGTGGGCTTGAAAATGTCTTTATGTGGGAAAATAACGACTATTAGTTGTCGAATCGACTTAGGAGCTATAGAGCCAGTAAGTAATAGTCTGATTTTTCAGACCATTGTACCGAATGGTCGTACGTTTTATGCTGCGCAAAGATTCAATCAGTTTAATTTTGGCCATTACAAGAAGTGGGTTATTGATGTAGACAAATGCTCATGTACCCTTTACAGCTCATTTTATGTATGTTATTACCAAAGATGAAAAAGCCAGTCAGTCACTCAATAGTGTCTGACAGTGAAGTCTAGCAAGTAAACGGGTTTCCTTGCATAATTTGAATATAAGGACACTGCTAACGTTTAAATTTCACAGATAGGACATACATGACATATTCATAATTCCTGCAAAGTTCTACAGAATTTGATGTTGGCTGCAAAAGGGACACAGTATCTTTAAAGACAGAAATTACAGCTCAAATACAAGTTTAAAAAAATTAATGTTGACAGAATTATTCATGCACTTGCCTAAGCTTTGATATGATGTGAAAATGTTTTGTTTAAAAAATGTTTCTTTCAAATGCCAAGGTAAAAGACAAAGGCAGTTGGGTTGAACTACATGTTATCTTCAATGTCATGGAAGACGATAGATAGATGCTGTCTGTGAGGTACCGGTAGACATGAAAGTTCACTCTCATTGAGGGCATGCATTGGGCCTGGGCTTTACTACCATGGGAGTTATCATCCGAAAGTGGGCCCTTGGGATAGGATGTACATTGTCGTAGGTTCACAGGGGCTTGACTCGAAGCATGTGTTTGGAAGGGTGATTTATTGTGGGTTGTCCTTTGAGAAGGGCACGTAGCACAATGATCATTTAGGGATCGTGAGAGTATGGTGTAACATGCATAATAGCTCCATATTTCTTGTAAGACTGGTATTCATATCTTTAATGCCCTCTTTCTCTCTCTTTATCACTCTCTGTCTCTGTCTCTCTCTCTCTCTCTCGGTCTCTCACTCTCGGTCTCTCTCTCTCTCTCTCTCTCTCTCTCTGTAATTTTCTGCTATCTTTATTGTCTCAATATTTCTGTGCCATATCATTCCACTTTGTTCCAATTTGTTCCATTTGGTCGATTTCTTTTTCTATCATGAATCTCTACATTTAGGTTCTTTTGTCTGTATCCCCTTCTCTTGATCAACCTTTTATCCACCAGGGAGGGGAGAAACATATTTCAGTCGTATAGATTTCCCCGTCAGAACAGGGATATATCATACATATGGCACATGATCCGATGGCGTGATATTCTTTGATTCATTATGTCGGTTTGGAAATGGCTGCCCCTGGGGCAAATGTATTACATTTTCCTTTAAATGAAGCACACAGAAATGTGACAAGGATACTCAATCGACTATGTTCATGTATTGCATTAGTCAAGGAGGTTGGATGAACTATATCTTGTTGGCTGTGCAGTCTGATGCACATATTATGGTCATCTAGTACTCTATTTGAAACATAAAGATATTAATACATTTGTTAGGCTGCAGGATTGGGTGTACATATGTTCTGTGCCTTTTGCTGA
The DNA here is from genome assembly GCA_037976565.1 of Mesocentrotus franciscanus. Lineage (NCBI taxonomy): Eukaryota > Metazoa > Echinodermata > Echinoidea > Camarodonta > Strongylocentrotidae > Mesocentrotus > Mesocentrotus franciscanus. Next base: position 12,038,256 of record CP137684.1, read on the forward strand.
ATGGGTGACCCGACATTTGCTCCAGGTCAAAGGTCATTTTGTCAAAGGTGTAGGGTTAGGGTTAGGGCAGTTGTGTATTAGGTTAGGTTTAGGGTTAAGGTTAGGCATGGTTTAAGGGTAGGTAGGGGTAGGGGTAGCCTTGTGTGCAGGGTTGAAGTCTGGACTTTTGGTTATTGTTGCAGGAGCAAAGTGTCGTAAAACCGCTGGATACATCACTTGTGATATTAAGCTTAGAACTTTAATACGGTCTTTCTAAATCCTTTGACTTCCCTACTGATTTACCAGTAGACTCCTGATTTTTTTAATTCCTCTAGACTTTAGGCCCCATTCACATATACTCCAGTAAACCGCAATGGTATTAAACGTGCCATCCAATGGTTAAAGAAAGAAAAAAATGACGCCTGGACAATTTCCTGCACCCTCCTCTAATGAGTAGACTAGTTAAGACTAGTGCTCCCTCCTCCCAATCATACCACTGCCTCCTAAATGAATGGACTCATGCTACATAAGTGTTGATTCCAGATTGTTCATCACTTAAAGGTAGAAATAACTGCCACAGTTTACAAAATCACATGTGAATGAACCTTACAGTTCCTTTGGAAATTTCATATCAAGGCTTTTATCTTGAAGACTGTATCAAACTTGTGGAACATGAATAATTTATGATTGATCTCAGTCTATCTATGGATGTCAAGAGAATAAGCGGTCCTCCCAGACCCTCAGAGGTCCTTACCGGTCCCACCCCGGGGGATGAGAGGAAGTACTTGACACAATTCTGAAGGAGCCATGAAGAGAGGGTCGTGTTGCACTTTTGGTTCTGATACACAGGGAGTGGGAAAGAGGGAGGTAGAGGAGGGGGGAGGAAGGAGGGAGGTAGTGAGGGGATTGAGATGGAGGAAAGGAGGGAGAGGGATGGAGAGAGGTAGGAAGGAGGGAAGGAAGGACTGAGGAAGAGAGTGAGGGGGAGAAAGAGAGGGAATGAGACGAGAAAAGAGGATGAGAGGACGTATTTAACACAATTTGGAAGGAGCCTTGAGAGTGGGTCATCTTCCACTTTTAGTTCTGATACACAATAAGTAGGAAAGAGAGAGAGGGAGAGGAGGAGGGACAGGTTTGGAGAGAAGGGGAGGGAGGGAGAGACAGAGCTAGAGAATGAGAATGAGAATGATAGAGAGAGAGAGAGAGAGAGAGAGAGAGGGGGAAGAGGGAGAGAAGAGAGCCAGACAGACAGTGCAGTTTGTCGATTTATGAGACTTCAAAGCGATTGAGTGGGGTGGTCACAAAGCAGGAGAAAGAATGGGAGAGAGAGAGAGAGAGAGTTAAAATCAAGAAACAGAAACAAAAATGAAAGGAGGGGTGTATATTGCATTGTGAAAAATGAGGTAGAAAATAGAGGGTGCAGGAGCAGGAAATAGAGAGTGATGTCTAATGGTTTCATGAGAGAGGGAAAAAAGTAGCTTTAAGAGGATTTGGAGAAGGTTGGTTAAACTCAGACAAGGAAAATGGCAAAGAGAACAATATGAAAGCAAGAGACAGAAAGAGACAGAAATACAGAGAAAGAGAAAAAAAAGGAGAGAGACAGACAGACAGAGAGAAGGGGAGATTTCCGCACTGAAAGAATTACCCTTGGCCTGGAGTTGACTTGTTGCATGTTGTACATGAATTGCCCCCAAATGATTTTGGAAAAGCAATAAATCCTTGCATGTGCGTGCACCATGATATGGCATGATTCGACTTCATGCAGGGTTCGGCAGCTCAAAGGATACAAGATCCATTTGGAAATATTAGATTACTCTATATATTGCATTTGAAAATGTTACAATATAAATGTTTTTCTGCCTGTAGATTTGATAAGAACATGCGGCTCAAGACTGAAGTTACACATTAATGCAGGCCCTTGAGATCTGTAACCTAAAGTGATTTCTATAATACAAAACATCTCCTTGATTTTTGTTTTCTCTCGATCTTATCTTCACCTTTCCATTATTGTGAATTTTATTCATGTTGGTTAGAGGTGCATTGTTTTTAATGAGTGCTGAAACAGTGCTCAAAACCTATAATATACCATGCTTTCTCATGCTATGTTGAAACAAAAACACAAAAATGAACATTTATTTTAATACAGCTTTTACAGCAATTTAATCACTGTGTGCACATTTGTCATTAAGATACATGCACATGTACTTTCCTATTCATTTTCCTATTCATTTTATATAGATAGGCCTATACTGTACACATGTATGCAACACGTTTTTCTACAAAGGAGGACACGGTTATCAAAATTTGCATTCTCAAAAAGTACATATTTGATCTTGAATTATATATTATCTCAAACAAATGTGAGATATTATTTCTCACTGTTTTTCCAGACTTTTGGATAACAATTCCTTCACAAATCTAAAAGATGATGCGTTGCTCTATGAAAAAATATATGGTCGTCAAAACGTGCAAAACAACTTTTAAAAGTATTTATATGTTGATCTCGAATTCTGTTTGATAGTTGTTATATAGTCTTTTGTAATTCTTTTTGCAGACTCTTAGATCATAAATCTGATAGACGATCCACTTGAGTTGAAGAGTTGTTCTGTAAAGAAAGGTATTGTCATTAAAAAATGTGTAACACAACTTTAAATAGTATTTGTATGTTGGTCTTGATTTCTGTATAATTATCGGTTGCCTATGAAAAGGCCATAACAGCTACCGGTATGTATTGTCAATGGCAGCTAGTGAAAGCCTTCTTGCCATTAGCCAATGTAATGATTGCTAAATAATACTATTTGCTTCTGTTTCCAGACTGTTAGATGACAATGCCATCACTAACCTGACAGACGACGCACTTGTTACACTGCCAGACATCCACCGCCTTTCCCTGGATAGTAACCGCATCTCCCAGGTACCAGAGGGCGCTCTACGAACCGCACCCAAACTTCAGTACCTCTCCCTTGCCAACAACAACATCAACAGGCTCCGTTCGTATGCCTTCAGCAATAATACAAGGCTAGATACATTGTAAGACTTTTATTTTATTATAGTATCTTTGCTACCTATGAATGTACATATAGTGGTACAAAACCTGGATCACAAAATGCTATTTCCAAATCAGAATGTTAGCAAATATACAGTTAACTGAATTATTCATACCCCTTGTAAATTTAATGTTTTTTGTGTGTTTTTCATAACTCAGGAATTATAGGTGGACTGGTTGAATTAGGGCCTTTTCTAAATACATTTTGATACATTTTGATACATTTCGATGTAAGCTTGAATATGTCACATTCTCAAGAAACATAAGTTGGGACAAATCCATTTTTCACATACTTAAAAAATTACAAAACTTGGTAAGGGTATGAATAATTTACTTCGTTGTTAACTGTAAGTGAAACAACATTGTTAAGATATTGAACTAATAAATACATTTACAACCTGAAGTAGGTAGGCTTAATATTACCTAAAGCCTCTTTCAGAAATGTCAAAGAAATATTTAATACAGTGACATCACCTTCTTTTATGCTTATCAGATTCCGAATCCATTTTTTTGTGTGTCACAAAATTTCACTAAGCTACCACATTGCCCTCCTATATTTAGGTTAAGAAAAGTTTGATATTTCTTTTGCCAAATCATGTTCATAATTGGTTAATGTGAAAGTAGATAGAATTGAATAATCTTTGTGTCAAGATATTCAATAAGAAATAAACTGTGATTGAGACACATTTCTTATAAGATGTTACTGAGAGGAATGACTTTTAAAACTAGGCGACATTGTAAAATTCATGCATTTTTGGTTTGTTTGTTTTTTGAGGAAATTTTGTTGGTCCTTTTTTTTAAACCTCTGATTACTGAAGTATCTAATTCCAATAGGCTTAACACATCGACCACCCGGTTCCAGTAGGCAATGGTAATAACTCAGTCCCATGTCCCAATAGATTCAAAATCAACTGTTGACCTCATGATTTTTTCGGCCATGAGGGAAAAAGTAATTTCTTATTCGGTCTGTTATTGGTCTGGTGGCAGGTCTTAGGGTGTGTTTATGCTCAACTTTTTTTGGCCAGAATGAGGCTTTGGTTACGTGGTTAGTTCAAAACACGGTTGCGTCCTTTCTCATTTTCGTAGAATCACCGATAAACGGCGATCATAATCGCCGATCGTAAACTCACAAAAAGGTGCGTTTACGATCCGTGATTCTCCAAAAAGATGGTTTCTGGGGAAGCATAAACGCACAATCATTTGTAAACGCGTTTAAATGACGTTCCGGGGTCAACGTAGCATGCGCAGTGCAGGTTTGCGAATCCAGCTGCAGAGCCCGAATTTGCCTGGAGGAGCCGGAGAAGGGGAGCATAAACAGTACACCTACGATGAGCGTTTACGATGAGCGTTTCAAATCGCTCATTCTGCCTTCAAAAGTGAGCATAAACGCACCCTAATTCGTGTGAACAGGGTTGTAGGTTTTATAAGAGGGGGGAGTTATGAGATAGCAGGAGTAAAAAATGTATCGGTCAGGGTGCCCTTTGTGATAATAAACTGATACAAAAGATACATGAGATAATATGAAGTTCAAGGTTCTACCAACCTTAGAATGTAGTGGGCAAGCTTTCGTCCACTCCTGTGGACTGTCTCAAGCCAAGTGATTATTCCCACATTGTCAAGAGATATACAAGTGCAAGTGGTTTGAGTGGGTCTTGAGTCCATGTTTAAGTAATGGTATATTTAACTATTTCCTGTCTCCTCTCCTTTTTTTTCCCAGGAATCTCGCTAAAAACAAGATAAACTACATTCCCGATCATGCTTTCTACGGCCTTCAAGAGCTAGCTGAACTTCATCTCAATAATAATCCCATCAGGGGGGTTGGGACCAAGGCTTTTACCAACCTCTCAGCTCTCACCGTACTGTAAGTTTAATGACAGTGGATGACGCTGGATGGATGAAGATTAGGAGGCTGTTGACGATTGTGATAGCATTAATGCTCTGACTTGGCGATGATAATGATGGTGGATGTCTTCTGATGTTGGGGCACGAACAAGGCATCGTTTGCTTTGTTGTGATAAGATGTAATGGTGAATCGAGTAATGATGGTGGTGATGATGATGATGATGATGATGATGATGATGATGATGATGATGATGATGATGATGATGATGATGATGATGATGATGATGATGATGATGATGATGAGGAGGAGAAAGAGGAGGATTATGATGGTGATGGTGGTGATGATGGTGATGATAATGATGATGATGATGGTGATGATGGTGGTGATGATGATGATGATAATGAGGAGGAGGAGAAAGAGGATTATGATGGTGATGGTGGTGATGATTATGGTGATGATGGTGATGATGATGGTGATGATGATGATGATGTGATATTGATGATGGTGATGATCATGATGATGATGATGTATACTGAATTTAGGGCGGAGGCATATAGGAGACGCAGTCTGATTTGTCTTGTTCTATATCTGCTTTTGTTTTATTTTCAGAGCCATCTCAGATGCTCAAAATCTCCAAGACTTTCCAGATCTAAATGGTACCTTCAATCTTCAAGAAATGTAAGTCATTTTCTTTCTGTGACCATTTGCCTTTCCATTCCATCGTCTTTCTCTCTCTCTCTCTCTTAATAGACAGGTTTGACTGTATTTTGTTATGATGTTTATAATGCATCACATTATATTATATTATATGTATTATATTATGTTATATTATATGTGAGAGTATGTATAGGTGTATATGTGTATGTATATGTATGTATGCATGTGCTGTGTATATATGTATGTATATGTATGTATATATGTATATATATCTATACAAAAAGTTTAAGCTCACTTCCTTATTTTGTATTCATTATGTATCATGACTATATTGTTTATCTTATGAATTGTTTTGTATATTATCTTTGTAAACACATTTTATATTATGTATTGTATTATTTTGAACGCAGAAATAAAAGCAAACAAACAAACAAACAAACATTTAATCAAAGCTTTATAAAATACTCTGAGCTAGGTAGTTAGGTATAGTTGGTAAACGTAAAGTTATATATCATAATCATTCCATAATAAATCAACTCTGTTTTCTGTCTCAATTTTTTCTTTCTCTTTCTCTCTTTCTCTCTCTCTCTCTCTCTCTCTCTCTCTCTCTCTCTCTCTCTCTCTCTCTCTCTCTCTCTCTCTCTCTCTCTCTCTCTCTATCTCTCTATCTCTCTCTCTCTCTCTCTCTCTCTCATCTCTCTCTCTCTCTCTCTCTTATTCAGAACTCTTAACCGATGTAACATCAAGCATCTACCAAAGGACTTGTGCTCTCACATGTCAAGCCTCAGGAAAATGTAAGTTACATTCCATACATTTACAAATTACCATTTGACATTTAAGCCATGAATTATTTTCGTTTCATGTATCATTCATATTTATATTGATAGTGCCTTTCTCTAAGGAAAGTCTCCATTTACTTCATTCATTTAAATATTATTTGGAAGTGAGTTATTGTGAGCGTAAATTTACATTAGTTTTCATACTAAAATCCAAAACCAATGCTGGATTAAAGCTTGGTCTGGAGTAAAGTTTAACAAGGGTAATTAAGGTTGATATCTAAATTTGCCATTGTTTAATGGAAATGTAATCTTTGTGTCAAGCTTAAAGGTAAAGACCATTTTTGGAAACGCCCCTCTCTCAAAAAAGTGAAATGGAAGCTCTCATTACCAATCATGTGAAAGAATATGTTTTGACTAATACGTGATGATACAAATTTTGCCGGGAAAGTCGGAAACCGCCTACTAATTGATATATTTGGTAAATTATTATATCTATTGGGACCAAATAGATATCGCGCACGTGGTCGCGTAGTCCCATATACATCTTTCTGTGTACAGTGCTTGTAATTTTACCAAGACTGGGCCAAATTTCTTATCATTTTGATGATTCCAGAACCTTGCAGTAGACACCAATACTTATATGCTAGATGATCAACCTTTTCTGATCGATTCCACGACGTTTCTTTCACAATGCAATCGCATGACCAGAACTGGTCTTTATCTTTAATGGAAATGTAATCTTTGTGTCAAGCTTAACCTAATTAGTAGAATATGCGCTGATTTGTTTATAATTTTGCCAAGATTTTGCCAGGGACCACCTGGTTTCCATAGACAATGGGTTAAAAGACATTCAACTCTTGAAATTTCATTTTTTTATCAACGATTACTTTTTTAAAAATTATCACAGAAGGGGTTAACTTCGTAGATTGCACAACGTTGGAGAAACGGAAGATAGGATATTGAACCTCATGAAGCAGTTTGCTCAAATGAAAGCAATCAATGCTGCCTAGTATTATCAAGAATTCATTGAAAACACAGAATGACCTTTAAGGCAATGTCTACATTAATGACGATTTAAAGTACGTTCTATGCATGGCATCGGAACGAACCCTGGGGATGGAGTATTTATTTAGAACATTGCTTTTAGGAAACCCTGGGCATATTGGATTGAGAACATTAGCTTTCATTGACCCTGTTCACATAAAGAAATGCAGAGATGCCAACCAGTACGATTAAATCGTATTTAGTAGGATAATAAGAGTGAAATACGATAATACGATATCACCTGTTAAAATACGATTTTTTTTTTTTTTTTTTTTTTTTAAATCTTTCAACAACAAAAAATAAGATTAAAAAAAACCTATTAAACCCACGGAATCGCATAGAAACATGTACAAGTAAAACACTGAAACCCCAACAAAAACTTTGCTTTACAATTTTCTCTTTAAATTTTAATGAAAGAGCAAACATTTTACTTGACCGTTCTTACAAGTAAGACATTTTTCTGAAATTTTACTGGCCCGGGGCTAACGGGCCTGTGGTAGTGTCGAGTTTTCGTGAAAATCTGATTTTTCTCTCCAAAATCTGATTTTTTTTTTTTTAAGGATATTCAGTTTGCTTTTTTTGTGTCAAGAGGTTGGCATCTCTGGAAATGCTGCACTTTATATTTATTGGGCTCTGACATCTTGAAGCACTGTTCTTCTTGCTGTGTTATTAGGGCATATTTTATCCTTGCAATGTTCATGTATGAGTCATTGCTATTGTGTATTTTTGTTAGCATTTTCCTGTCCACGCTAGTCCTAATTCTAAGGAATGACACCATCTCCTACACAGATGGATTTTGGGATTTAATCCATCCTCATAATGGATTACCGTAGTGTGATGAATTAACCAGCTATTCCTTCAGCGCTGGTAATCATTTTGACTTATCAACGCCTGTGTTTCTACTCTGACTACATATAGTTTAATTGGAGAGAAACAAGCAAGCTGTGCCCCTTTTATGTGAGATAAAATCAGGGAATACCTCTCCATAAATTTATCGGGTATGAGGTACCTTTTAGGTTTAAATCAATCGAGGAACAGGATTTTTTTCCTTTAAAGCTTCAATCACACATACTCTGTTAACGTACTGCCCAGCCCCTCCCCCAAAAATGATAATAATAGTACAACTTGCCAGAAAACAAATAATATATAACTTAAGGGAAGTGTGTTTCACATTTCTATATCTCATTTCACATTAGTTTCCCTGTGGCTCTCAACAGACGATTATATTGCATTTGAATAGGCTAGAAAAGTGTCAGAATTTAGTGTCTGAGACAGGTTTCTGATAATTAGAGGGTTATGTCTGTTTTCCTGCCTAGCGTCAATTGTACACTGTCATACGATTCTTCTAAAGGTGACATATCATATGACATAATGAAGAAGAAGGCTCAATATAGAGAGGGGTGGAGAAAGAACTAAAGAAGGCTCTGGTGTGTGGACCCATCTTTGGCAGAACACCGGAGCGAGAGTCTGTTTTGATCAGAAAAACCTAATTTAATATACAGAGGCCAGGCTCTTTAATGCAATGTTTGAATGATACATGTACGCGTGGTCAGCATGGATGACTCTTTGCAGACAATGCACATGTATTGGCATGTTGCTTCTCCGCCTGTCACTGAAATGAAGAAATCTACATGCTTTCCTCAAGTCAGTAATCAAATACAACCCTACCTACCGGCTAAAATATACATTGTTGGTGCAGGTTTTCTCATTTCGATCCCCAGGCACTTGTAGGATCAGCCAAAATTTGCTTGAACTACCGAGCATGACATGGCATATTGTCTCCATGATTAAAAGAACATAGAAAAATGCAGTGCTTTCCCCGACATCAAGGGTCCTGCATGGTTTTGTCATTTGTTTGTCAAAGCAAAACAAAACGGTGATGGTACTAATCGGAATATCAACTTGAAAGTACAACTTCTTGAGCATTTGATTGGGTAGGGTTTTGGGTTCAGGTTAGGGTTAGGTAATCAGTAAAAATATGCTTGAACCCCCTGAACATCATGGCGCGGCATATTGTCCCTTTGATTAAAAGATCATTGAAAATGCAGGGCTTTCTCCCCGACATCAAGGGTCCTGCATGATTTGGCCAATTGATAGTGAGAGAAAAAAGGTGATGGTACTAATTTACTGGATGTGTGTGTTGTAAGAGGCTGCTGTGACTTTGAACTTGCTATTTTGTTACTGTACAAATCTGCAACACTGTGGTGAAGGAGGCATACAAGCTCAAACGTGCACATATTCAACTTGTATGTAATGTATTGTCTATGACCGTTGGCCTTGGAGTCCGTTCCATGCTTTAATCTGGATTAATCTCAACTTGTCCCCATCAGATATATTCAATTTTCATGTATTGTCTATGACCTGTGGCCTTGGAGTCCGTTCCATGCAATAATCTGGATTAATTTCATCATGTCCCCATCAGATATTCATGTGTAATGTCTATGACCGTTGGCTTCAGATTCAGATTCCTTTCCGTTCCATAATCTGTATTAATCTCAACTTGTCCCCATCAGATATTCAACTTGTATGTATTGTCTATGACCGATGGCCTTGGAGTCCATTCCATGCAATAATCTTGATTAATCTCAACATTGCCCAATCAGATATTCAACTTGTATGCATTGTCTATGACAGTTGGCCTTGGAGTCCGTGCCATGCAATAATCTGGATTAATCTCACAACCTGTCCCCATCAGTTATCCTCTACCCCATGCCTGATCATCTACCCCTCCCTATCTTCCTCTATCCCCCACATCCTCCTTTCGCCAATAATTGCCACTAGTCTTGGAATACATATATTGGAATATAATATTTATTAATCTTAAAAACTTGAAAGATTTTCCCCCTGTCAGCCCCATCAGCTACCCACTACCTCCCTCCCTTCATCTTTTTCCCCTCCAGCATATACTTAGAGGTTCAATTCTTATATCGTTCATAACCACTGGCCTTGACGTACGTTCCATGCAATAATCTTGATTAATCTTGACATTCAGAGTGCGTTGTGTACCGCACGTATGTCCGGTTCCCACTGCTGCTAATGGATGCTTTGTTGCTCCATCTATGTGGTACAAACCCCATCGGAGATCAGTCAGTTGGCATGATATCTTTATGTAATTTCCCTGGGTCAAGGGTCGAAGTTGAGAAGTTGCTTAATTTGCCAAATTGACGCAGAGCAATTGTCACAAGAGCAAATGTCGTTCAACCAAAGTTGAATCACATTTATCTTCAGAACTACACAATACATGTACGGGAGATCAGATAACCAAAATACCTTGGATTTGCCCAAATAACGATAACAAACGACTGATGCCTGGGGGTTGCCCCAAAATATATACAGTCAAACCTGTCTATAGCGACCACCCAAGGGAAACACAAAAAGTGGTCTTTGTAGACAGGTTGTCTTTGCAGACAGGTTCCTTTAGTACATGTTTCAATGAGGAACCATTTTCAAGGGAAACAAAAAATGTGGTCTTGTAGACAGGTGGTCACTAAAGCAGGTTTGACCGTATCAATTTCTGAACAGGATAACGTACCCTTTGTTTGCTCACAAAGCGTGGAGAGACCAAAGTTCTTTCTCAATGGGAACAAGCTTTCAATGTAGGGTTTGTCTCTGATCTTTCTACGTTCCTCAATTGATTTTCCATTACCCCAGGAAAGTGCGATTTCAAAGGGAGGACGCCAAAATTGGAAACATTTGATTCTTTGATTCAAATATAGAATAAAAAGGAGAACGAGACCTGGAAAAATAAATAATTTGGATAGAGAGAGATAGGAGGACTCGAGATATTGATTCTGGCCGGGTTAGAATAGGAAAAGAAGGATAAAAATGGCCTTGGCAACATTTATCCAGGTTTTATTTCCTGGAAAAGAGAGGGTAAGGGATGAGTTAAAATTAGGTTTTCAGTTTAGTCTAGCATGGGGATTAGGGTTTGGAGGTCTAGGGGATGATCCAGCATTTGCTACGGTGACAATTGCTCTGGGCTTTGTTTTGTCAACACTATAGGGTTAGGGTGAGATGTTAGGGTAATGTCCAGGATTTAAGTTAAGAATTCAGTTAGAGTAGGAAATTAACATGCAGCAATCGTCCCTGTGGTATGTATCGTACCATTGAGAGATTTACAAATGTATGGAAGTAAATTTTGGTGCGGTCGTTCGAGATTCACTGCTGTCACTGCTAGTAAATGTGCAATGGCCCTACTGAGCGTTTAAACACGTATATCCGTTCACACACAAAATGTCAAGCTCTCTAGATACGCACGTATTTGCAGCCTGTTTGAAGGGTGTATAAATCGCGACTTTGTATCCGTCCGAACATCGTATAAACGACGTTCACACAGAAAATTTTCTTTAAAACTTTAAAGATGTTGAGTTAAACAGCTTTAAACTAATCAGCTCTAGATACGATGAATTTTAGCTGTGTGTGAAAAGGCTGAAAATATCATCTGGTAAACAGAAGGAAGGGGTTGAAATGATTAGGAAAGTTTTAGTGGACAGAATACTGCATGTATGTATGTATTGTCAAGAACATTTCCTCTTTTCGGTCACAATATTTTGCCATCCATACTAATGTGATATTTAAGAAGAAAGAGGTCTTGGAAAATACTCAATGGGGATTTCACTTTGAGAAACAGCTTGACGTTGATTTATTGATTTTTTTGTTTGTTTATCAGTGATCTTGAAATCCAAGGAAGTTTGGATGCTCCAAAGTTATGTTACTGCACCTCTTCCAAATGTTAAATAGGACCTTAAGGGAAGGGGAAGGAGATAAAGTTGAATAATGACACAAATTATATCTAGTAGAATATATTTCTCTATCCATTTCCTGTGAATCATCTTGAAATAAACAATAACTGGAAGAAGAAAAAAGTTGGATGTTCTGACATGTTGTTACCGTACCTCTCCCAAAATCTTAAATTGTTAAGGGGGTTGGCTATTAATTTAGATAGTAGCACAAATCACACATATTATAATTTCATTCATTCTTGTATCCGTTACTTGTAAAGCAAATTGAAAGAAAAAGAATCATGCTATCTCACTTAGATATGAAATCATTAATTGCATACAGGGTTTCTTTGGAGGGGAGGGGAGGGGTGGGTGTAAAGTCACTAATTTGTGTTGGTAGGAGTTCCAAGCTGGAGTCATGCTATTGAACTTCCATTGTTTAGAACAAATGCAAAGTGATTCTTTGTTCTCTTAAGATTTATCTGTGAAAATGGGGAAAGCAATTCCATTGAGTCAAACTCCTAACTCAACGATCCCTCATCCATCACGACCCATGACTATCCGTAACGAAGAGAGAAATATTGGACCTGACATCGGTGAGCGATCAATCGTGGCTCCAGACCTCTCTCTCCAATTTGGACCATGCATGCACTCCCTCTTTATCCCACTTATCAGGGCAAATTGGCAATGGCAATTTAAGAGCTCCGGTGCTGCCCTCAATGAAAAGGGCAATCCATCGCGTTTAGAAACGGAGACAGGATGATCAATGCTTTTTAGGATTTGTTTGTAGTTTCTGAAGTAACTGTTGACTTAATACAATTATTGAAAATCTCCCAAACGTGTATTGTGGGTCTGTTCACATGGGGCTTAAAGTGTTGTTTGCATTGTTATCAATGATAGGATAAATCTACACCAGTATAAAAAGGTATTACACATCTCTTTTCTATACCTGTATCACAGACTACACCGAGAAGTGTTTATGAAGAAAATGAGTTCAGCACATCTTAACATGTCCCTTAAGTGGCTATTTGAGGGTAGAATATATTTATTTCTCTGAAGTAACTGTTGACTCAATACCATTATTGAAAATCTCCCCAATGTGTTTTGTGGGTCATTTCACATGTGGTTGAGAAACTTGTTTGCATTGTCATCTTTGAAAGGTGAAATCTTCACTAGTATAAAAATATTTCTATACATGTATCACAGATGTCTTGATGGAGAAAATTACTTCAGACGTCTAATCATTTCCCTTAAGTGGGTATCTAAGATTAGAGTACATGTATTTTTTGTTTTCTGAAGTAATTGTTGACTTAATACAATTATTGAAGATCTCTTGTATCTCAGAGGTCTGTTTACATATTGCCAACATTCTCACATAATATGCATGTATTGTGAGCTACTATAGATTAAACCTACACCAATATTTAAAAGGTGTGGCACATCTTTCTTTTATCACTGTCTAAACTGAGTAATGTTAATGATTTCAGCGAATCTAAACTTGTCTCTTTAAGATGTGCTCTCCAATTAAATTCAGTCGTCACCGGGTTCAGCAACCTTAGTCAATAACTAATAGACAGTTTCTTTCACATGGACATACCGTATTATGAGCAGTCCTCATTTTTTCTTCAATTAGATTTTAGAGGTTTAAACAGACTAGCGTAATTATGCTCTGATAACGTTTAATGATTTCCCAGGAGTGCCATAGAGATATCGATTGTTTTTGAGATGTGCTTTGACTGTGATTAACAACCTTAACTCAAACGAATGTTCACCAAAATTATGCCTCAAAATGTGTTGTGATAATTCTGATAATGCCACATGTTAAACATGCCTTCAGGGGCCAATCCTGTCTTGAATACAAATTTAATTGATACAAGAAAGAATGAATTTCGAAAGATATTTGCACAATTTCTGATTGCATTTGTAGAATTGATAAAGATTCCCATTAAATGTCTATTCACCCCTTAAAGATATGTTGACCCATTATATACTAAGCTCAATCTTTCCAATCTTGATGTTTTTCATCCATTGCTTTTCCCCATCTGTTATTCCATCTCTCTCTCTCTCTCTCTCTCTCTCTCTCTCTCTCTCTCTCTCTCTCTCTCTCTCTCTCTCTCTCTCTCTCTCTCTCTCTCTCTCTCTCTCTCTCTCTCTCTCTCTGTCTCTCTCTCTCTCTCTCTCTCTCTCTCACTCTGTCTCTTTCTCTCTTTCTCTCTATCTCAATTTTTGTAGGGCTCTGTAGATGATAGTTTTGATTGCCATCTCATTTTCAAAAGTAAAAATGAAAGTGTACACTGTCCATATTTTAATTTACATCTCGGCTTGCTCTTTTCGGAGAATGAAGCATGTAATAACCAAGTCGTTAAAGATGTTGAAGTATCGTTGAAAAGTGTGTAATTTTCTCCAGGATGGATGTATTTATCGAAAATAACAGGAAGGCATAAATTCTTAGGGGGCACAAGCCTCCTAAATAGAATTCCTTCATACCCAAGTTGTAAGTAATTTGAAGTAACATTGCCAAAAGTGTAACTTTCCCCAGAAAAGATGTATTACAAATCCGGCAGGCATCTATTTTTAGGGGGCACAATTAGCCTTTTTCAATGAGAGGATGATAAAGAGAACAACTTGAAACGTGTGTGTCCTATATCTGGGGTATTAATAGCGCCATTGAGGGGTTTTGTTCTAACCGATCATGTCCATGGCAATCATTCTTATTGGATGTCCAGTGCATATTACCTTCTTTTTCCCTTTCTCTTACGTACTTCCTTTCACCTGACATACTTCTCTTCAACTGAGAATTCTTTTTAAGGATTTTTGATTCTTTTTTTTTTATTCAGATTGAAACTAGGTATAGTGCTACTTTTTTAGTTCAATTACAGATATATTTTAGAAGATTTTGTTGTTGTTTGGCTTTTCCAGTCTGTATCGATCCAACAAAAGTGCTTATTAACTGCATCGATTAGTTATAACACCTAACATGATTACTCCTCCATGAGTCACTAAAGGAAAACAAATTATTTGCTGTGAAATTCCCTTTGTGTAATTGTTATATTACTTTTAAGATGATATAAAATTATGAATCTGATGATCAAAACTAATGCTTTTATATAAACAAACAAATTATGAGCGAAGTACATATCTTTTTATCTGTATATATTTATCTATATATTTATTTTCATGGTGGAGAAAAAGAATTGAAGATGACTTTCCAGGGTTACATCAAGTAATTCCATGGTGTAAATACATGCTGTAACCATGACAACTTTACTAACAAAAACAAATTGTTTTAATTCAAAATCGTTGACTATATATCATGAAACAATGGTATCAGCAGTGTTCTCACTGTTTAATATTGTCAAATTATCGTTAGCCCTGCATGGGAACACACCCATTAGCTCAGTAGAGCTAAGTGCACATAACATAACATAATGGAGTCTTGTTTAGATTTTATTGTTATGGATGATTTGTTAGATGGATTCTCTTGTCATAAAAGGGCTGTTATTCCACCCAACTAGAAGAGTCTTGCCTTTCAAGTTTATGTCGTTAATCCTTCAATGTCTACTAAAGAAGATGCTATAAAGAAGTACAATCTACTCTCACTCTTTAAATCTCTCTGCCAGAGTACTTATTACCGCTCCCATAGTGTGACGTGTGTCACTAACCTTTTTGCAGACTCTGGAAATGTTGGTGAACTCTTTAAAACCTTCTTTGCCAAGTTAATGTCAAATATTTATTTAAAAAAGGAAAGCATTTGCAAATTAGACCATTATATTATAAAGAATGAGAGAGAAGTGTTAGAAAGTTTGTGTCGTTTATCCTTCAATGTCTCCTAAAGAAGATGCTGTAAAGAAGTACAATCTTCTCTCACACTGAAATCTTTCTCCCAGAGTATTTATTACTGCTTTCTTAATGTAACGGTGTGTCACTAACCTTTTTGCAGACTCTGGAAATGGTGGTGAACTCTTTAAAACCTTCTTTGCCAAGTTAATGTCCAATATTTATATAAAAAGGAAAGCATTTGCAAATTAGACCATTATATTATGAAAAATGAGAGAGAAGTGTTAGAAAGTTTGTGTCGTTAATCCTTCAATGTCTCCTAAAGAAGATGCTATAAAGAATTACAATTTACTCTCACTCTTTCTCCCAGGGCATTCATTACCGCTCCTTTAGTGTAACTTGTGTCACTAACCTTTTGCAGACTCAGGAAATGTTTGTGAACTCTTTAAAACCTTTTTGCCAAGTTCATCTATGGATGATGGAGGCGCTATGGCTCAGTGGTAGAGCAGTGGTCTTGTAACCAGGAGGTCATGGGTTCCAAACCAAGTCAATGCACGCGTGCCCTTTGATAAGGCATTAGCCCTCATCACCAAGTCCCTTGGAGAGGACTTATAGCCATCTGTCCCCTGGCTGCTTACTTACAAGCATATACATGTTTTCTTAGCAGGCAGGTAAAACCATCATCAAACATCAAATGTCAAATACTTATTTTTTTTAAATAAAGCATTTACAAATTTGCCCATTAGTCTATATTTAAAAAAATGCAGAGGTGTTCCTTCTCTATCGCAATAGCGCACCTATAATGGAAGACTTGTAATGAAAATAGCTACATATCTATTGCGCACATATCCAACCAAGGCGATGTTCAAGGCACCTACAAAGTAGTGTTATTACCCTGGCTTTAGCCCAGCTGCCCTAACGTGCTAAAGCATTCAAGGAATAAATTCCTACCATATACCCATTTACTACACCTTAATGTATTGCCAACGGACATGAGTGTTGCAGCGGGCTCAAACCGCAAACCATGTGATCCGCAGTCCATTGACGTATCCACTAGACCGCAACACCTCTATAAAGATTTCTATGAAGAAAAAAATGATTCAGATGGCAGGTGTTTTGAGTATGGGAAAAAACTTCCACTTCCTGTTCTTCATTCAGTAACAAAGCGGAATTCCTGGAAAGAACTAATTGTCAAAACATATAATCGGGATTAGAGGAAGTGCCCATCAAAATATTTGGAAAGGGGAACAGAATAATTGGAGAAAAGAAAAGTTTGTTGAATGCCAGAAGGGTGTTTATTCTCACGTTAAAAAGAGGTTTAGTTTATAGGGTATTTTCCTGACTGCTAAGAAAACATGTGTATGCTTGTAAGTAACCAACCAAAGGAATGACAGCTTTAAGTCCTCTCTGAGGGACTAAGGGTGCGTTTATCGGGTCTTGCCATCAGATATGTACATATCAAACCCCACTATACGAACGTGATTTTCGGGATGTCGCGTTTATCGTCTCTTCATGATTCAAAATAAAGGACTTGTCTCTGCGCAGCTGCTTTGCGGCGTTTGACCCGGGAAGCGGATTAGCCTGGGAATGTCCATTGAGGTATATGGGAAGGTCCGATTTGTATGTGGGGTTCAAAACAGCTTTGCGTTTATCGTGTTTCTGAAACGTGATTCTGGCTGTATGTCACATTCAAAACGCACCTTTTTCGGCGTTACAATATGCCCATATCAAAAGACGTTTGAAATAGGGCTTTGCGTTTATCGCCTTAAAAATTTGCGTGAAAGACATTTGAAAATGCAGATTCTAGGGAAAAATTTGGTCGATAAACGCAACCTAGGTAATGTAGATTAATGCCTTACCGAACGGCACTTATAAATTCCTCAACAGTGTTTCATACCCGGACCTTCCGGTTATGAGACCGCTACTCTACTACTAAGCCATCATTGTCCTTTAATGTCAGTGTGGAAGGGTACCATTGTGGAAATGTCCTCTGAAAAGGACTATTCTTCAAATGCCTTCCTAATAGAAAGATGATGAGAAATACATCTAGCTCAATTTGGACCAGGGCCCTGTTTCATAAAACTTGATATCAATAACAAGTTACAAGCTACTGTTATAAGCTACTGAAATCATGGCATCTGATTGGCTGAGAGCAAATTTGTCATAGAAATTTAGCATTTGTTATAGATAAAAAGTTTTATGAAACGGGCCCCAGATTTCATTTCACATGTGTGTGTGTGTAGTCTCATATACTTGTTTCTGTGTTTAGTGCTCAACACTACATATGATTTTCAGGAAGATTTTAGTTGATTTCTTAATATCATTTTAATCATTTCAAAACCTCAAAATACACCCAAAAAAATTATATATTACGTAATCCACTTCTCTCAATTATTTCTTTCACTTTGCAAGCATGACGTGGGCCCTGTCTTATAAATAGTTGTGATTAATTGGAATCAATCGCAACTTGTAATTAATTGCAACTCCTATCTCTTAAAGGCATCGTTTAATAATGTTAAATCTGAGATGCATGGCCCTACGTGTTATCGGTGTCTGTGATATGGTGTAATATTGAAGCCCTAAAAAAATTGCGCTTCAAAATGATTATGAAGTGCCTCAAAAAAGTAAAAATCTTTGAGTGACTGGTTTTACCATACTCATTTTTCCCAATAGACTGTAGTGTTATAAAAACCGTTAGGAAAACGAATTCTGAAATTTCTAATTCCAATCATAGATATCTTGATATTCAGATAGGAGATTGGATTGTAAAAGTCATGGGATTCATGTATGACCTAAAGGTTTATAATTATGATTGCAGCATGAGCTAAACCCAGGATTTTTTTTAGAATCTGAGGCAAAGTTACCCAATCCCTTTAAGTACACAGTTGCGATTAATTTCAATTTGCTATTTATTTGAATCAGTCACAACTCTTATATAAAACAGGGCCCAGAACGTGACTTTATCTTAAAGGACAGTGATGTAACACCCTCCCCAGCTCTCAGCAACCGATACCTCAAACCTTTTAGAGACAGGTGTCTTGACTAATAACCGGTGATTAGTTCTGCCTCTGGGATTGCTAGAAATACATGTCTCTGTTGTATCATCCCATTTCCTTCAACCTATATCTCAGATGCGATAGTGCAAGAATGAGAATAAGTTCTGTCGATGATATCTGCCGGCAACTTCACACCAATGTGGCAACATTTGATTGGCTCGCCTCGGAGGTAGATCGTTCAAAGGAATTTTACGTCGATTAGGTTTCTGACTTACGGGGAGATGGAGGATTTTACAGGTCCTTTGTTTTAGGTCATAATTGTAGAATTTGTTTTCCTGAACTCTTTCCTATCGTATTGTAAGCCTTTTTTCTGTGATACTCATCCACCTTTTTTCATGACCCAGCTGCAAGTTGTTTCTCTTCATTTCTTTTTCCTTCTTCTTCCTCTTCTTGTTCTTGTTCTTCTTCTTTTTCTTGTTCTTCTTTCTTCTTCTTTCTTCTTCTTCTTCTTCTTCTTCTTCTTCTTCTTCTTCTTCTTCTTCTTCTTCTTCTTCTTTTTCTTCTTCTTCTTTCTTCTTCCTTCTTCTTCTTCTTCTTTTTTCTTTCTTCTTCTTCTTCTTCTTCTTCTTCTTCTTCTTCGTCTTCTTCTTCTTCTTTTTTCTTTTTTCTTCTTCTTCTTCTTCTTCTTCTTCTTCTTCTTCTTCTTCGTCTTCTTCTTCTTCTTCTTCTTCTTCTTCTTCTTCTTCTTCTTCTTCTTCTTCTTCGTCTTCTTCTTCTTCTTCTTCGTCTTCTTCTTCTTCTTCTTCTTCTTCTTCTTCTTCTTCTTCTTCTTCTTCTTCTTCTTCTTTTCTTCTTCTTCTTCTTCTTCTTCTTCTTCTTCTTCTTCTTCACCTTCATCTTCTTCTTCTTCTTCTTTGTCTTCTTCTTCTTCTTCTTCTTCTTCTTCTTCTTCTTCGTCTTCTTCTTCGTCGTCTTCTTCTTCATCGTTAATGTAATCGTCGTCTTCTTCTTCTTCTTCTTCTCCTTCTTCACCTTCATCTTCTTCTTCACCTTCACCTTCTTCTTCTTCTTTTTCTTCCAGAACAAAGTTTTTGAGCCACTAAGCTCTGCTGTGCCTACCATCAGAAAATGCTTCCAAAATAATCTTTTTCAGTACAGCATTTTTTTTCTTAATCACACAAATCGCTATAGATCTGCTTTTCTTTAAAAAATATATAACTATGTAGCAGCAGTATTCAAATGATTATTGAGCCACTATTGAGTAAATGATTACTACAACATACTGGAGATTGAATGGTGTCTTATCAGGCAATCAGGACCTTGATTTTGGCTGTCACGTTAGACCTTGAAGAACCCTATTTAATCTTATTTTTATATTTAGAAAATGTCTACGTAAATCCAGATATGTAAACCGAGCTTGGCAGCCATTGTACGTATCTGTAAATAGGTGGATTCTATTTATTCATGCCAACTTGAATAAAAGAGCTTCATTCATCATCGTTTTGAGTTTCGGTTTAATGGCTCTCTTCATCTAAAAGCATCTCAGATGAAATTAATGCATAGGGACAAGTGCAGGTTATCATCTAGATGACTATTCAGATCTAGTTTTCCATCATATATACACTAATATCGAAAAATGCTCTATCTCTCTTTCTCTCTCTCTCTCATACACACACACACACACACACACACTTTTTCCTCTCTCTTACACATGCACACTCACATACACACATTATTTTTCTCTCTCCCTCTCCCCCTTTCCACACACTCACTCTCTTTCCTAACCCTCTTTCTCTCTCACACACATCCACATACAATTAATCTCTTGCTTTCCCCCTCTCTCTTTCACATATACACTATCTCTTTCTATTCCTCTCTCTCTCTCTCTCTCTCACACTCACACAAACACACTCTCTCTCCCTCTCTCTACCTCTCTCCCTCTCTCCCTCTCCCCTCTCCTCTCTCTCTCTCTCTCCCTCCCTCCCTCTCTCTCTCTCCCTCCCTCTCTCTCTCTTTCTTTCTCTCACTTCCTCTCTCTCTGTCTCTCTGTGTAATTGAAAGATTGAACATAATTGCCTGAGGGAAAGCATACTGTTTCTAACCGGAGGACGATTACCTTTCGCGATGGCTTTTTTATGAGTAATATGATCATCAATTTCCATTTCTTTCTCAAATAATGTGTATTTCCTCTTTCTCTCTCACACACATCCACATACAATTAATCTCTTGCTTTCCCCCTCTCTCTTTCACATATACACTATCTCTTTCTATTCCTCTCTCTCTCTCTCTCTCACACTCACACAAACACACTCTCTCTCCCTCTCTCTACCTCTCTCCTCTCTCCCTCTCCCCTCTCCCCTCTCTCTATCTCTCTCCTCCCTCCCTTCCCCTCTCTCTCTCCCCCTCCCTCTCTCTCTCTCTTTCTTTCTCTCACTTCCTCTCTCTCTGTCTCTCTGTGTAATTGAAAGATTGAACATAATTGCCTGAGGGAAAGCATACTGTTTCTAACCGGAGGACGATTACCTTTCGCGATGGCTTTTTTATGAGTAATATGATCATCAATTTCCATTTCTTTCTCAAATAATGTGTATTTCTTCTCTGTTCTTAAAATAGTTTTTTTCATGAATCCTAAACAAAAACACTTTTCATAAATCATGAAACGGAAAATGATAAATTGATTATAAAACATATTTCCCCACGTAAGATATTCCAAAGCAAATCTAAACACAGGGACAAGGAATGGATCCCTGATTTTTCATTAATCATATGTAAGGTTGATTATTAAGAGTTCAAACAGTATATTAACTCTGCTCTGGCCAACAAAGTACAAAAGTACACTGCTTCCCCATGAAGTTTAGCAGATTTCTATATAATCCTTAAAGGTAATGCAAAGTTTTGGGAAATTTTGAAATTGGATGGATAGTAATTCTTTAAATTTTTGATATATTTGGATGCCCCTGTGGATCTATTATAAGCACTAAAAAAATTAGCCCCTAAAACACTTCTGCTTTCGAGCAAATTGAATAATAAAATTTACCGGTGCTCCCGGTAAATTTGAAATATTTCAAATAGCACCTAAGGCCATTCCATGGTAGCTGCGACCATGAAAATCACAGAATATGCAGTTCTGATATATAATTTCCAAACGGGAATAGCAAATTGGTCGATTGTAGTCAAGAAACATTGTTTTAAAGCTAAAGTAATATCAGTCTTGAGAGGGCGCTATACCATATAAAGAGTTTATTATTTACAATTTCATCACTTCAGACTCGATTTCAACCGCGACAACGATTATTGAATATTGTCAAATCGCATATACTTCCAATATGACGCCATACCAAAACTTTGTAATACCTTTAATGTATGTCACATGAAGTTTTAGCTGTTACTGTATTTTAGCCTAATTGATTAATCGTTTGATTATTTGTGTACATACAGTTGACAACTGGATTATTCATACTTCGTGTAAGTTTCATGTTTTGTTGTTATTCATAACTTAAGAATGAAGGGCAGACTGGTTGAATTAGGGCCTTTGTTGGAGACCATTATATACTTAGAAAAATTGCAAGACTTGGTAAGGGTATGTATACTTTAGATGTTAACTGTATATTAATTTATTTATTTATCTATTTATTTGTTTATTTATTTGTTCATTGTCTATATTTTCATTTATTTATTTATTTATTTGTTTTTTAATTCATTCATCTCTTTATCTATGTCTTTATATATTTATTTATTTCTTCTTTGTTTTTGTTTTCTTCCAGTGATTTCCATTCCAATCAGATCAGTGTGATACCAGACCTATCAGGATGCACTCGTTTAGAAATCATGTAAGTTAAATCTGATCTATTTATCATATGATTTTTTTTTGGCACTACATTAGTGTGGATACTGTCTGAATACAATGTTTTAATACATTTTGACCCCCCCCCAAAAAAAAAAATATATATATATATATATATATATTGTGTTTCTACTTAGAGTGCAATATTTTAAACTTTTGTAGGCTTTTAAAGAGTTTAGGGGATAAGTTACAGATATATACATTATTTTTTTCTGTATTTGTATTTGGCAAATATCTGCATCTGTAAAACACTCCAGATTGAAATTATTTCTGTGCCCAGAATACGTTTCCAAAATGCATTTCCATTTTTTGTATAGAAAAGATTTAAAAGGAAGCTTTCGTGTGTGGGATTATGGGGTTTTCATTGATATAAATATCTAAATAAAATTTTACATTTATACTGCCCGGAGCGCTAGAATACAAACTATGCTCCTTCAAAGAATCTAGAACTAGAAATTTTCTATTTGATTGAACTAGTCTTGGGATGCAGCTGATATTAAAAAATGGAATCCAATGAATACAAGGCCCTATATCTTTTCTATGAGTATTTCCATTTTAATAAAAAAATATTACGCGATACTTCAAAATTTATGTTCAATGCATATCAACTTATGGCATTAAGACAATGGATTAGCAATGGATGAGTGAGAGAGATTCAACCATGAATTATATTTGGGTACTTCGTAGTGCTCCTTTGAATAGTGGGAAAATATATTTAGCCTTGTGTATATATGTATAATCATTCTTATGAGAAGAAGAAGAAGAAGAAGAAGAAGAAGAAGAAGAAGAAGAAGAAGAAGAAGAAGAAGAAGAAGAAGAAGAAGAAGAAGAAGAAGAAGAAGAAGAAGAAGAAGAAGAAGAAGAAGAAGAAGAAGAAGAAGAAGAAGAAGAAGAAGAAGAAGAAGGAGGAGGAGGAGGAGGAGGAGGAGGAGGAGGAGGAGGAGGAGGAGGAGGAGGAGGAGGAGGAGGAGGAGGAGGAGGAGAAGAAGAATGAGTAGTAAGAGAAGGCGAAGAAGAAAGAAAAGAAGGAGAAGGAGGAGTAAGAGAAGGAGAAGAAAAAGAAGAGAAGGAGAAGAGGAAGATTTATATAGTGCTTAATACAAATGCTTATAAGCATTGTACCATTCTGAGTAGATTCTAATTAACTATTCACAGTTGTACATGTGGGTGGCAATGTGAACATATTGGCTACAGAAATGGTCACCTTATTAAGCCTACTTGACTTCAAAAATTCAGTAGGCAGTGAGTTAATGAAGCAGAATAGTGAGTCTCCAGTGTATTCTAACCTGTCACTCTTCATTATCTTTCTTATCTTGACAGCGATCTCAAAGTTAATCTGATAACCTCTCTCAGAGGTCAGCCGTTCTACTCTCTCTTTCATCTCATTGACCTGACACTCAAATCCAACCTGATCCAAGAGATTCCTGAAGACTCTTTCCTTGGGCTCGAAAATCTCAACTACCTGTGAGTATGAACGCATCTAATTGCATTTTATTGTTTGTGAATGATTCTTGATACGTCACTTTGATAACAATGCTGCGATTCACAGCATCACATGTAAACAAGGCTTAAAGTACAAGTCCACTCCACTGAAAAGTTGAGCTGATTAGATAGACAAAAATCTAAAAAGGCCATATATAACTTGATTTTGGAAAATGGTGCTCAGACTTTCTTTTAAATATTTGTTTTAATGAGCAAAAAACAAAGTTAATAATCGAGCCAGTTCTCCCCCACAATGCATTTTTTGTGACGTAGGGTCCTCACAACACAGATTCGTAATGTAACCAAATTTAATGCATACGTCTTTGTGAAGTGCCTCGATACAAACTATTTCATTCACCTGATAAGAATAATGAAACACTATTATTCTTATCAGGTGAATGAAATAGTTTGTATAGAGGCACTTCACAAAGACGTATGCATTAAATTTGGTTACATTACGAAAATAGCCTATTGTCAGAATGTATACTGCTGGCACTTTCCTCGTGTGGAGCATACGTCAATCCGTACAGCAATTTAAATGTTTTGCTCGAAATACCCGAAACAAAAATCGCTCTTAAAAATCACCTGATTGAAGAACGCCCGTGATATTTGGCAGTTTTAAAAACCTTTGATTTATTTACAACATGGTATATATTTTTGAAAATCGGAGTGGACTTGGGCTTTAATGAAAATGCTTTGCTTCACAGCATCACATGGGATCAAGGCTCAAAGTATACCTATCACCTGAACAAAATAATTTGTGAATAACAGGTAGAATGTTTAGGCTACAATCAACCTTAAAAATAACTGTACCTGGCTTTCTATTAGTAAACGGTTAAGAAGTATGAAGAAAACGGAGGATAACATAAAATCTTGCTAAATGGGCGCGCCCAGAACCAAAGTCGGACTTTGGTTCCGTGTGCGTCCTATTCTATGTGAGTGTATACACATACATTAAGTAGTCTACTCCACAAGCTGTTTTCTACAGTTCACTAGGAGTGTATTTAAACTGTAATATCTCTCATTGTAGAAAAAATATGTGAAGCTCATAGTTTGACTACAGTATAGATCACCGAAGCTGTGACGTCATAATCTATTTTTGGAATTTCTCAATTTTTTCTTCATTTTCCGAAAGAGCATCAAAAATAATGTCCAAATGTCGAAAACCAATTGAATATGTAAAGTATTGGCCAAGATATGACCATCTGAATAAATAAATTTCCTATAGGAACTCCGTGTTATATTGCTCTGGCTCCTACTGTTATGAACCAGAGCAGTATAACACTGAGTTCCCATAGGCAATCTTTTTATTCAGATGGTAATCTCCGCCAATGCTTAACCTATTCAATTCAGGTTTTCGACATTTGGACATTATTTTTGGTGGTCTTTCGGAAAATGAAGAAAAAATTGAGAAATTCCAAAAATAGATTTTTGATGACGTCACACTTCACCACTCTATAGTACCATGGAACCCCTTTCATCAAGAGCAAAATATGGTGATTTGTATGCTTAATCCCCCTTTCATATTAGGAGTAGTAAAGGTTTGAACCCAGACTCGGTCCAGACCCCGTCCAGGCTCAAAAGCCAATACGTTCAGAAATCGGTTCAAATACATGAAAATGACTTCGGAAACTTTTGCTTGTGCTGCTGCCTGCATCAAGTTATTGTTATTCATATTGGTTTGTTTTTTATGATATTTTTTTTAATGTAACAAAATAAAAGACAATGGTACAATATATTCATAGTACGAAAAAAGAACTTTGAGACACATTTCTATTTATATAGAACTAATCAGTCAGGCAAATATGTTTGACTGTAATTGTGAATTCAAGCTTTGAATAATCTCTTTCTTTTATGTTTTCTATCTTCTTTTTTAGAGACCTTAGTGACAACAGGATCACCTTCATACATCCTATGGCATTTGCATCTCTGGAAAAACTAGAACATCTGTAAGTAAAGAAATGCTACGTTTATGATAACTCTCGTAATTGGAAACCCTCTCCTTTTCATATTCACTCTTTTCCCCTTCTCTCTCCTTGACCCTTTCTATCAATCCCTTTTTCCTTGTGTTTCTGTCATGCTGTATCTATCATATTCTCATTTACCCTATTTTTATATATTTATTTTCTTAGTTGTTCGGACTTTTCTCTGCTTGTACTGTTTCTGTCATGTTGATCATCTGAGTTACAAGCGAAGAAGAGTATGAAACCTCATTCTAAACTCTGAAGCTGCATGTAGTGCACACTAATCTAGTAACCTGCCTAAATAGTGAATTGAACTGAGTTTATGTCCACATCTCCCTTTTAAAAACAGTTATAAAGGATTGTTGTGTTGGGATCGGATAAATGAGGCAACTCAATACAAGCTTTAAATACAGTTAGAAAAGTATTAATTCAGACTCTCAATACAATGACATCGAGGTTACAATTCGTATGTCTTGTCAGGTTGATGGTTCAAAATACAAGTCCTCTAGATAAAGAAACTTTACAATCAGGAAACTTTAGGGGAGAGAAACAATGTTGGGATGGGTGACTTAAAGATGCTTATGATTGGTCAATGGTCAGGGTTGCTATGGAATTAAGGGGAGTGGCAATGGAGAGGTGCAAGTGACTGGGGTTTGGGCCTATGAGTCATAGTTCTTGGAATGTGGTTCGATCCTTGAAGCTATTACTCTGGGGTGGTCATTAATGGTCAATTGTTTATAATAAAAAGTAATGGGGAATTTGTCTAGGAATAATGGGGTTCTGTTTTAGTTCATAGAAGGGTGAGGGGTGAATGACTGGGAGGGAGATAGGAGTGGTACATGTATTACATAACAGGATGACAACAAATATTTAATGACAATAATATGGTACAAGCAAATATATAAAGAAGAAAACATTTATGTTAATATGGTGGGATCATCAAAGTTTGGTACCACTTGTTAACCTGATCCCATGGACATCAGTTTTTTTTTAGCAGTATTGCCAGTACATGTATGAAAAAGGCATCAAGAGTATGTTAACATCTACTTAAGATGTAAATTAGTTTATCATTGTCTGTTATTCAGAGCAAAGCGTGTAAGAAAGATTCCAGACAGGGAACATATGTTTTTTTTTCCATGTCGAGATTCAGTATTAGCTAAGATATTTTAAGCATAATGCCTCATGCATATGAAAGGATGTTTTTCATCTTAAATCAGGTTTCACTCTGATAGTAATGGATCATGTCCAAGACAACTTTTTCAAAACTTCATCCCAAAGAAAGGGCCGTATACATGTGAATATTCCATGATAGAATAATGTTAGAGTATGTGGGTTTTCTCGAAGTTATGATGGGTCAGGTGTCTTTAACACCCTCATAAAGCCCCCGTACATGCATGGAGACGTGTAATTTATCTCTCATCACATTCTTTCCTCTCTTAGCAACCATGTCAGTAATATGTTCCCAATGCTGCCACACGAGGGCCTCTCATCCATTTTCACCCTCTCATCCTTTATCACCCTCCCCCTCATCTGAACATCCTCCATCACCACAGAAAACAAGAATCTCATAGACAGCATCCCTCTACTATCTCTCATCTCAATCTCTTCCCCCTCTTAGCAACCTTATCAGCAACATGTTCCCAAAGCTGCCACACGAGGGCCTCTCATCCTTGATCACCCTCCAGACGACTGAAAACAAGTACCTCTTGGACATCCCGCCCCCTGATGCGCTACCTCGGATCCAACACGTGGTGACGTCCTACGGGTACCACTGCTGTCTGTATCTTGGGCTTGACAGGGTAGAACCCCCGCCCCTCACAGAGACCATCAAGTGGTTGTCGGACTCCCACCTTCCCGGGGGGTCGGACCATGATTTTTCAGGTGAGAGTTGCCCTAATCCGTAGCTAGTTGAGAGCTAATTATGACATACTGTACGTAAACACACACTGTAAACAGTTCAATCGCACATAGACATATTTATTATACTGTACAATTTCAGCGGGATGGTTTCAATTCTTAAAAATCAAAGAAAATAAATGATTTCTATGACATATCACAAAAATATGTGTTCCTGTAACATTTTGCAACACCCGAAAACATTAATGGAGACAGGGTTGCATACCACTTGTCTGATATTAATGACGCAGTGATCACCAAGACCGCATCTTTGAACAATCAAATCAAAAATTGGTAGCTAGCATGTCAGTGCAGGATTCCATACATGGAGGCATCAAAACTTTGACAGATAAATATTTTTTGGATGTGCCATAGCACTTATTTCTAAGAAATATTTAATCCATTTTATTTTATTTTATTTCTATTATACAAAGTAGTGTAATATTAGCAAAAAAGAAAAGAAAAAAAGTAGAGTAACAAAAGAAACTATCGGCTAAAGCCTGTGGATCCTCAAAAGAATGCAATTTTTATTTTAAGGCTCTCCTCATTAGCTGATGGTAGAAATGGATAGATTATTCAATATCACGTAGACTAAATTGATTCAATCTTTTCCCTGTCAGATTACGACAACGGCAGCTGGTTTTCCAGTATTGCCATGATGGAGACTCCCTCCGTCCGGCGTAGCTCCCACTACGATAACTCAGATTACTGGCAATCTAGTCTAGACGTACCAGATAGTTACTACATGGCAGATGCCGGCAGTGCGGTCTTTATTCAACCAAGTTACAATATCTCCTGCAAACCACTACCGGGTATGTTAATTAACTAATGGTGGAATGTTTGGGGAGGGGGGCGTGGCAAAATGACTACAGACCTGCCTATCCTCACACACACCCAAAACAAATATTTAGGGCACATTATTTTGGCTCAACCTCCCCTCCTCTAATTTACAGGGAGTCTGGAGGGCAAGAAGGATTTCTGAAATCAAAAGTATTGTCAAGGAACATATTGTCCCAGGTCTCATTATGTGTATTGCTGACCTGCGGTGGATTAAAGAGAGGGAGGGGGGCAAATGGCTGCAGGCATTGCTATTCAGAAAAAGAAAATATAACGAAAATGGGGCACATCATATTTTCTCCACGCCAATGTCAGTTAAAGGGACAGTCTAAGAGCACTAGAGGATAGTTCTACCTCTTTGCAGAAAAAAAAATGATATTCTACAATTAGTTATTCTGTGGTCCATCTATACATACCACTGCCTTTCACTAAGATAAGCATCATTTTCAAACTTTGCTGTTGATTGAGATTTGCTTTGATGCTTTATCTTCAATACAGGTCCTTTTCTCCCGTGCCATGATCTCTTTGGTTCCTGGTTCCTACGCGTCAGCGTCTGGTTCGTCTTCCTCCTTGCTATCATCGGTAACGCCACCGTCATCTTCGTCATCTTCCTCTCCCACTCCAAGATGGATGTTCCTCGATTCCTCATCTGTAATCTTGCCAGCGCTGATTTCGCCATGGGGTTGTACCTCACCATTCTGGCTAGCAAAGATGCAGCGAGCCTTGGTATCTTTCGTCAGACGGCTGTCCAGTGGCAGCTGGGGAATGGATGCAGGGTGGCAGGTTTTCTTGCCGTGTTCTCCTCCGAGCTCTCGATATACACCCTTACAACCATCACCCTTGAGAGATTCTATGCCATCAAGCACGCCATGCATCTAGAGAAGAGGCTGAAGTTGCGACGAGCAGTCGTCATCATGGCTATTGGTTGGATTTTCGCCATCACCATAGCCACATTGCCGCTCTTGAAATACGGCATCAATCACTACCGTTACGCTGTTTGCCTGCCGGTGAAAGTGGATGACACCAAGTCACTTATTTATGTTGCAACCATCATGATCTCAAACGGACTAGCCTTTGTGATTATCCTGCTCTGTTACACCAGTATCTATTGTTCGATCCAAGGTTCACATGCTTGGAATTCCAACGACTCTAGGGTAGCTCGTAGAATGTCCCTTCTGGTCTTCACAGACTTTATATGTTGGGCGCCATTTGCCATATTTGCTTTAGCATCTGCCTTTGGTAAGGACTTGATCCCGCTGGCAGGATCCAAAGTCCTCATCGTGTTTGTACTCCCTGTAAATTCTTGCGCCAACCCTTTCCTCTACACTCTCCTGACAAAGCAGTTTAAAAAAGATTGCAGGACGATTTGGAGGAGAGTTGCAACACATACAGTCCTGCGCAGGAGATCCCTACGATCAGCAGCCACCATCAGCATTGGTCGTCAACTCCAGGCAAGTAACACCATGCAGACTGTTCGAACCCCATTCCAGCAATCGTCAGTAAGCCAGGAAGGCATTCTAGGTGATTATAATGGAGTTGTTGGTGGAGATCGAAACACCACCAATGAGATCTTGGAGACATCGACATCAATACCAGGGCACTCTGTTGCTCCTAGACCATCCTTTCAGTACCAGCTAAGTGCAGACTCATTCGCCAACATGCTGTCTCCTGATATGAGTATCACGGATCAGGATCAGTCAAGGAGAGGCTCAGGATCGCCCCTGATTGATAAACTCGGTAACGGCAAACCTTGCTCGCCCAAAAAGGTCCAGACTGGCTGGACAAGGTTCTCGCTGCGCAGGAAACTTGGGATCCCTTTCTTGAAGAGGTCAGAGCGGGGAAAGGATGTGTCAATGACAGTCGGGAACTATGACAGGGACAACCTCCAGAACCATGCAAAGAGGAAAGCTTCGGTTGATGTCACCAAGCAAAAGCGGCTGGGCGACTTGATCGAGCGGAGTCAGGAAGTCAGCCCTTCAACGTCCCCAATGGAGGGCCGCGAATTCTTCAATAGTCCCAACAAGAACGAGAACAACGATAATGCGGACAATTTCAACGATGCCTCAAGCTACCATACTGCTTTTTGTGAGAGTCCAGCGAGAACTGCGGCAACACCAAAGCTGTCTTTCTCCCGCCGTAGCACGGTGGAGGAAGCTGAAATGTGCCAGCTTATGGATTCCACTCCAAAAAGGATGTCTGTTGATCCTCACCTTAAAGACCAAGAAGACGAAACAAGTCAATTCATCACAAGCTTTTGCACCAGAGACAGTATCGATGTTGATCTTGATGAGGAACTTGGTGTAGATATTATCGCGGAAAGTAACGATGAGGACATAAACTGGACAAGCCAGTCGGAAAGTCCAGAGAAGGGGATCTCCCACAACGGGCATCAGTCCAATGTAGGCCCTATCCCAAGCATAACCATTGAACATCTGTCTCCCGTTCACTCTCAACGCATCCTTAACCAAAATATAGAGGATTGTGGGAAGGATAAACAAGAACCGATGCTAAAAATATTCGGAGCATACGAGACTAGACATATCGGACCAAAGGAGAGTACCGTTTAGGAGCAAGTTTTTGACTGATTTTTTTCAGATGGTTCATCTACTAAATTTGACCTCATTATGTGGTTTGCAGATGGCAAATTCATATATTTTTTACTCCAAGGCTGTATACATATTGTAAAGCATTTTCATAGTCATTTCTGGATTATGAATTGCACGTGAATGGCAAATCAACCATTTGGATAATATCTGTTTAATATACAAGGCTAAAATCGTATCCAATCGTTCAAAAGAAAATCAAACAAAGAGACGGAATATGATGATACTTTGATCAGCGTAAATGTACATCAGGCATTGCCTTGTAAGCAAGATTTGTTGAAAGATCATTTGCTGGCTCTGTTAAAGGTTCAGTATTATTTTACCACCAATTATATGCATGTCTTAAATGGTATTGACATTTTTCAATTGTTGTGACATGTAGCATTGACCATATACCATCACCAACTTGGTAGTACCGTATTTTGTCTTTCTTGAATGTAGTGAAAAGTGGTTTTCTGCACAAGCTTACATTATGGTATTTTCAGTATTAAATAACTCTTGTTTTGTACAGGATTCAGTTCATAGTTATTCATGTTCCAGTAAGTATCGATTTTCAATTCAATGTATTTATTTGTCCAATGTACTTTCAACATGGATATTTGTTTCTCTCAAATGTAGAATAAAGGCTCAGATATAGTTTACCAAGAACAGTAAAAGGATACTGAACAGAGATACATTTTGGTGATGGCAAAATAACAATCATACATGATATTGATTTTTGTTTGGTTATGGCTTGTTTCATTTTGCTTAACTTACATAATTTAGCTGTCTTCATGCACATATATAAATGAAAATTATTTACCACTATACACAAAGTAAATTCAGCTTTTAAACGGAATTGAAGTATATCAGAATAAATCTGATAAACGAGAATATCAACATACTTAAATTTCCATGTTTCATTGTTTAACTTCTTACCTACATGTACATTTCTGGCAATGTACACTTGTTAGAAATACTTTGTTTTTCAAAATTGCTGCAGGAATTATGAATATTTTTGCAATGATGTCAGCATTAGCAAGATGTGTTTATAACCAATGACCGAATGGAAACCCCTAAAATTTAAAACAGTATACATAGCTCTAAGGGGGTCTTGGATTAGGACCTGTTATACTGCCTTCTTCAAATTTTAAACATGTTATACTTGTTTTATTGAATGTGCATGCCTGAAAATATCTATCAGTGTTTGTGTATAAGATATTATTATGTGTATGTTAACTTGTCTTTGTCCATTAAACAGTACTCATTTTATTTTTCTGTTTATAAATGGCTGAATCAAAATCGATCTCGTACTTGATTGATTTAAACCTATCGACTACTGACATATTGTCCTTTCCATAGGCTTTATTACTGATCCATGCGGTTCCTGTAGGCGATTTCAAGTTCGTCGTCGAAAGCTGGTTGTGGTGTTGTGAAGACACCAACACCAGCCACAACACCGAACTTGAAGTCATGCTGGTGTTGAGGTTGACCTCATAAAATATGACGCATTTCCGGTAGTCTGTGTTGAGGGCTGGTGTTCAACACCAGTGTTGGAGCTCGGCTCAGCAGCCTTTCCACGCTCTTGAGCAAATAATAATAGACCTCTTCAATATACCACTGGATTCATGGAACTTGGGTTTTTTAGATTTGCAATATGGTCAACAATATTTAAGTGTAAGTACATTTACATGTACTTCTGTACTTCAACAGAATAAAAAGAAGGAGAAGACATCTTAGAATATAATAGAGAGAGAGAAATACATCTCAACTGGATAACCAAAAAAAGCTATTAAAATGAGCTGAATTCTTACTAACTTGGTTTGAAGTTTTGAAAAGCTATACAATTATTCCAAAGTTTTCTGAAAGATTTTAAACCGTCTGGATAATCTGTGAAATATACATTCAAAAGTTAAATATACAACAATTTAGCAAATAATGTATTGCAAATAGGATTTATTGATTACTGAGACAAGTTTTTAATCTTGGCGTGAAATTTAGAAGCTCTTCCTCAACTGAAATATGTTTTATTGATTACTTGATTAATATGCTATATTTATGTAATTATTAGTGATTGTACTAATTATATGAGAATTAACAAAGAAAAATTATGCTGAGATTTATGTTAATATACTGGATGGTTTGCCATATGGTTACTTTTCCCTTGCATTTCATTAATTAATCCTAATTACCAAGTCCATGAGAGAGGACATAATGCCGTTGGTCGCCTGGTTGCTAATTACTACACATGCTTTCTCAGCAGTCAGGTAGATTAGACCATCAAACCTATTAAAGGGATTGGGTAACTTTGTCTCAGATTCTGAAACAAAATCCTGGATTTAGCTCATGCTGCAATGATAATTATAAACCTTTAGGCCAGTCAGGAACCCCATGACTTTTACAAGCCGATCGCCTGTCAGATTATCAAGATATTTATGATTGGAAATCGAAATCAAATTTTGCGTTTTCCTAACGGTTTTCATAACACTACAGTCTATAGGGGAAAATGAGTATGGTAAAACCGGTCACTCAAAGATTTTTTTTTTTTTTTTTTTGAGGCAATTTTTTTTAGGGCTTCAATATTACACCATATCACAGACACTGATTACACGCAGGGCCATGCATCTCAGATTTAACATTGTTAAACGATGCCTTTAATGTTGGAGAATTTAAATTCACATGTATCTCATAATAACATACCATTTCTCGATACATAAACATGTAATACAGTTCATAAAATTTTGTGCGAGGGCTTCTGTACTGGAGGGGGGAAATGGGAATATTTTCTCCGTTTGAATCAAAACTAGAGATTTTTTTGTAACTTACCATGATTTTAAATTTGTTTACGTTTAGAGCCGGAAGGTTGTTAGCTCTGTGTTGAATTTAATGCCCTTCTGGCTCCAAACGGACAATATTGCCTTTCCAAAAGTGTAAACACTGTATTCTAGAACTGGTGAATATTCTGTTTCTCATTGTACATGTATTAAACACAAGAGGGCATACTTTGAGGTTGATATAAGGCAATAGACCTGTTTACTCATTTCATGCATGCTTTGTAAACAAAAGTTTCAATTAACGATTGAAAAGCTTGCCAGAGGCTTGCCCCACAATTAGTAACAACTAATGTATGCAAAGTGAATTCCATCCATAGAAATGCCATCATGCATAAAAAAGGTGAATCAACTAAATGTAGTCGGTAACCAAGGGTTACCGCTAGGGAGAAAAACATGCATAAATTTAAATACATTAGAAAATAATAATAATAATAATTCTACACTTGTATTGCGCACAACTCTGCCGACATATAGGCACCCTTGGCGCACAGATCTACAATCGTACACATTACAAGAATATGGACATTAATCAAAATTCAACAGAACTAAGATATTACATCTAACTCAGATAATAATCCTAACATTAACAGTACGCCCTATTCATCAACAAGGGCTTCAAACAGGTCTATTAAGAGATACATGTATTGTTGTTTATATTCCCTCTTCATATGCGATCACATTTCCATCTATAATCATCTGCTTAATACTGCCAGAAGGGTGGTAATGCATATTAATGTAACAAGATTAACAGCATTCTAGTTCTCAACGGACTGTATCGGACAATATCTTTTTACTGGAAGTTATAAGCTGGCATTGGCCCAACTTGCCAATGAATGTATTTATTGTTGAATGTTTAGTTCAATGTAGAATCAAGCTGTACAACTGCCATCATTGTTTTGAAAGCTAAAGTTACTTGACAGTATTTTATTCGATCTTCCGTTTTCCTTCCACATATTTTTCTTCATTATTTATTCCTAGCTTGCATTACTAAGTGATATGATAATTGATATTGCAGCTTCCAAAATGGTTCATATATTTCTGTTTTTGTTTGTTTTATTGCTACAATCTTTGTGCTTCTCTCTGTCTCTCTTTTGCTTTCTCTCTCCCTCTCGTTATCTCTCCCTCTCTCTCTCTCCCTCCCTCTCTTTCTCTCTCTGTCTCTCTCTCTTTCTCTCCTTCTGTCTGTCTCTCTCTCTCTCTTTCACTCTATATCTCTGTCACTGTATCTATTTCTTTCTCAATCTCTTTCTCTCTCTTGTCATCATTAAATGATGTATACTGCCATATAGCGTTCACACCAGGAAATTGTGTAGTGTAATATTGATGTCCAGTGTCCGACAAGCCTAAAGCCCACCCTCTTGCCAATTTTTTCCGAGATTATGTTTGCTTGTATGGTTCCAGAGTCGAGTATATTT
Organism: Mesocentrotus franciscanus; assembly: GCA_037976565.1. Lineage (NCBI taxonomy): Eukaryota > Metazoa > Echinodermata > Echinoidea > Camarodonta > Strongylocentrotidae > Mesocentrotus > Mesocentrotus franciscanus. The sequence continues at coordinate 12,073,952 of CP137684.1, forward strand.
CTGATTATATTTATACACCTATGTGCACAATTTTATTATCATTGCTGGTTCAAGTGAATTATGATTAAATTTGGAGCTCATCTTGGCTTAAATATCTTGATTGAGAAAAAGGAAATGTTTTATACTGTGGCTTAATTGCATTTGTCCCAAGTAAATTTGAAGCTCATGTGGCAAAAATATTATTAATGACATAAATACACTGACAGAGATAGAGAGAGGGAGAGAGAGAGACAAAATCAGTTTTTCAACCGAGGTGAAACACTCGAGAGAGAATTGTTTTGGAGAAATTGTAAGTATAATGATGGTAATGATGAAGAGATGATGAGGAGGAGGATAATAATGACGTTGATGATGCAGAGGAGGAGGATGAAGATTTTGAGAAAGGTGATGACAAAGATGATGAGGATGAGAAGGAGGATTAGCATGGTGGCGGTGATGATGAGGATGAAAATGATAAGATGATAATGAAGATGAGGAAGATGATGAAGATTATGACGATGATGAAGATTATGACAATGATAATGATGAAGATGATAAATACATGATCATGATCATGACGATGAAGATAAAAATACTGATTATTTTGATGAGAAGGAGAAGGATAGTAATAATGACAAAGATGATGATAATGATGATGACGATGATGATGATGAAGATGATGAGGAGGATGATTCGATGCCGTAACTTCTTCCCTAAAGGGACGCTAACAAAACCTCAGATCGCCCTCCGAAGAACCCAAAGCAAATGCAGAGATAACTTAACATGGAAGAGATTAAAAACAGATTCACGCCCTCTATCATGAAAGCACAATGCCAATGACATTGAAATCGGATATCGTCTGCGTTCGTTCACGAGAGCAAGATTTATGCCTGGTTTCTATTTACAAACACAATGTCCCACTTTATCCAGATTACTGAAACGCGACGGTTGAGAGCCTACTTCAGTAGGCTATATCTTTACGTAGGACTCTGCTTGGTATTAGGTGTTACGGCTGGCCTGGTTCTCTGGACGGTAAGTGGCGCCATTTCTTGTCTTTATCACGTGACTGCGACTTTAATATTTCGTAACAGTCATAGCTAGGCTTATGATGTTGCAGGTGACCAAGAGAACAAACAGTGACCCGACCTTTGCCCAAACTAGAGGGTAATGGCTAGGCCGGGTTAGGATTGCCATCAAGTTATAGGTTAGGTTTAGGGTTAAGGTTATGTATATTGCTGGGTAAAGGGTCGACATTACAGCTAGTTTGGTGAGTGTAGGAAATTGACACGGAGCAGTTGTCGCAGGATCAAGTAATCCGCGCTTTATTTCGCCCAAATTGTAGAGTAATGGTTAGGGTTAGGGACGTAATCAGGTCATAGGTTATGTTTAGGGTTAGGGTTATGTATATTGTTAGGTCAGAGTCAGGGGTTGAAGTGCAAATTTGGTAAGTGTCGGTAATCGACGCTGAGCAATTGACGCAGGAGTAAGTGTCGACAATCGTAAAAATCTGTGCGCACGTGTGTTTACATATACACGGCATTTGCCCGAAAGGTAGTAAATTGCAAATGCCATTTAGCAATGACTGTGCAAAGCAATTTCGCTTCTTTTTAGATGTTACGAAAACGTGATTGGTATTTGGCTTTCTAACGCTTGCATCTCTTAAATCATGCCTTGTATGAGGAAAAAAAAACTGTAAAACAGACAATGAAATGCCCTTTCTACTGATATGCCAAACATTGTCTTTCTAATAAAGTGTACGTGTAGGAACGACTCACTGTAAAGTGGTGTTTACTTTACTCTATTTTCTATGTGTGCTATTTCATATTGGTGAACTTATTCTTTTAAGTTAATTTAAGAGAAGATCCCTTTCAAAAAACAGTAATTTTCTTAACAACAAAACATTAAGAAAATGCTATGGTACTGCATATAGTTTCATAATATTTAGATGGCTTGATTCGTGCTTTTAACATTTATGAATTTGTAGCTAGGTTGTCGTTGTCGATTGTTTTAAATAATGACTTAGGATGGAACGGTCGTGTTAAAATTAAAATTACTATGAAAACAATTTATACTAGATACATCATTGAAAGATACATTATTCACCATTATCAAAATAATGAATTCCAATTTAATCATCCGAAACATTTTTTGTTCTATTTATTTGTTTGTTGATTGTTTTGATTGTTTGTTTGTTTATTTTTAACGGCGATGATGTATTTTTGTTTAACATCAACCGATGTGGGTCGAAAATCCTTTATAAGCTTATAGCCATCAAATTTTGGGGTTAATCTATTACACCAAGACAGATACATGTAATACAATATGATCAGCATTCTTCCTTAAGTCATCAAGTAACATGAGAAATTGTTTCGAAAAAGAAAGCGTGTACATAATCATTTGATAGTGCACTATTGTAATGTAAAGACTGTCAAGTGCTAACTGCTTCGAAACCGTTTCTCTGACAATTTTACTTCACGCTTTTTGATCAAGGAGAAGTGTTTATTTTGACAAGCCACGGACCATATACGCCTTTCCTGCGGGTAAAATCTTTCTCATCCGATCAGTCAATGTTTCTCCGCTATCCTCTTCGTCCATTCCGGTCTCCATGGTAACGAGTATCTTCACGTTCCCACATTTCGTCTGCTGACCACTGAAGGGCGGTAACATGTAAAGCCCATCCGGCTTTCATTAGAAGATTAATAAAAAGGGAAAGGCAATCTTGGTATTTAAAAAGGGAAATATGAGAAATGGATGAGTGAAACTTTCAGGAAGAACCGATTACAAATAAGAAATTTAAGAGTCTTTAAAGTTATAGTCGATCAAACGCAAATTGGCAATTATGTGACGCACCTTTCGAGTACTTTCCCATTTTCTATGTATTAAAAATTGGATGAAATTTTATTTTATTTAAAAGAAATATTTAGATATTTCTTTCTTTAAAGAAATATTTATCTATACGTAATCACTTGATATAATTTAGTTATTGCAGGTACGCTTTCACACAACCCCTGAATGAAACAGGTGTACTTCTTCATCGATCCCTTATTTTACCATTCTCGAATTTGAACAGATAAGGAAATGCGCGAGTGGATATGTCACCGGACTGTGGATCACAAGGTCCGCGGTTCAAGTCCCACCGCGGCACTAATGTCCTTTGGCAAGACATTGATCTACATTTGCCACTCTCCACCCAGGTGTTAAATGGGTACCCGGTAGGATGCGAAAGTTAGTGTGGTTTGATTAGCAAGTGGCGCTTGTAAAATGGCGACTGGCTGGAATGCTCCCCAGGGAGTAGAGAATGTGCATACATTGTGTGCGAGTAAGCATGAATCCGATGACCGGGGTAATAATATATATCTGTAAAGCGCATTGAGAGGGCCTGCGGTCCTGAAATGCGCTATATAAGGACGAACTATTATTATTATTATTATTATTTATGAGGCTAAATACAAAAAGGAGCATAGCGTTTACAATGTAACATATTGTGAGGAGAAACACACAACTCATAAAATAGGTAAATCACGTTTTATCACTGAGGGAAGAAGCATATTTTGGGGGATCTTTTGAAACTGGCAAGACAGGTTAATTCTCTAATAGAAAGGAGAAAATTATTCCACGTTTTCCGTCATACACGGCTTTATTGCCTCCATTCCTGCCCATTTTTCCTGATTTTTGTTTTCTCATAAAGATGGAATCAGAAATGCATGTGAGATAAATATTAAGTTGAATAAATGAAGTACTCTAAGGGATATAGACGTTACAAAAAAACTAAGGACTACCAGTTTATCACGTCAATTTGATAAAGAAATATAAATGTTGTGCTTTTGTATATTAAGTCACTTAACCTTTACTCTAGAGGGCTTCGCGGGCTCAAACCTCCACCAAAATAAACTCGATTATAAATAATTTCTTGATTTTACATAAACAAGACTCAGGTAAAACAAAAATAATAATAATGCAAGAACCTCCCCATCCCCTCAAGAAAAAAGAAACTTCTAGAACTGCGCCTGATACGGAATAAAACTAAGCTTCCAAATACTCATGTATAATGTTGTACATGAAACTATGTATTATTAATTTAAAATGCCTGTTCAAAGAAAATCACAAATATAGCAAATAACGTATCACTAGAAACTGGTAAGCTAGCAGATGGCCATCGTACAAGTTTTAAGTCAACTACATATCGGGTGATTTATAAAAATACAAATAAAACCACCTCCATAGCATCTGGGAAATGCGAGAGATTCGCCAGAAAAAAAATGTTTTAATGCCGTCACAATATGAACCAATCCTGCCCAAGCAGACGACATCCCATAAAGAATGAACATGATTGCAATGCTATTATTTCTCAAATTATAATGAGTTTAGTGTATATAAATGTGATGGAATTTTACACCATTCAAAAGGGATATGAAACCGATTCTGATAACTAAACTCTTTTGTTTGTAAATACACAGGATAGGGGTTAATAAAAATCAAAGAAACCACACTTACAAATTTAAAACCGCCCGGAATGATAGCATGGACGGCATTTGTTCCCTCTTGAAACGCCGAATATACCGAGGTGTATGCAGCTGAAAATACAATGGCGTCTTATTTTGTTTACAAGCGACGGATTCCTTTATTTTTATCCTTGCATTTTTCATCAAAAAATACCATGCGCGGGGTTTAGAGTGAGGCAATAGGTTAAACATTTAGCCTGAGGGTAGTGAAGTAAGAGAAATAACTGAAGAGAAGATGACAAAACAGGCACTGAAAATGTGTGAGATGTCATGGGACATCGTCTGCTTGTGCAAATCATGTTCAACATGTGACGTCACACATCTCAGCAGCGATCGGAGAGCTTTTCAGGTGCTTATGCCGGAGCTGTATTTAAGCGTTTTGTAATTGAAAATAATAATAACTTCGAATGTTTCCAAGCATTGAATTTTGATAACCTTGTCCAATCAAAGTTTCACCTTCCAATAATGACAATAAAGTTAGTTTTTAAAATCAATGAACCTTCTCTTTAAAGGGATCCGGTAACTTTGTCTCAGATTCTGAAACAAAATCCTGGATTTAGCTCATGCTGCTATGATAATTATAAACCTTTAGGCCAGTCAGGAACCCCATGAATTTTACAAGCCGATCGCCTGTCTGATTATCAAGATATTTATGATTGGAAATCTAAACAAAATTTTGCGTTTTCCTAACGGTTTTCATAACACTACCGTCTATTGGGGAAAACGATTGTGGTAAAACCGGTCACTCGAAGATTTTTACTTTCTTGAGGCACTTCTTGATCATTTTGTAGCGCGGTTTTTTTAAGGCTTCAATATTACACCATATCACAGACACTGATAACTCGTTGGGCCGTGCATCTCATATTTAACATTGTTAAACGATGCCTTTAACATTTGAATGACATCAAGATAATAACAGGACATTCAAATGGTAATGGCGTCCTTTGTTTAGTTTGCTTTAGTTCAAACGAGACAATACAGCAAATTTTTCAAAAGAGATGCATTTTATGAAATATGATATTGTATAATGGTCTTAACTTTATTGTATTGCCTGTATAATTTCATATTTTTATGTAAAATTATATATTGAATTGAGTTTTAAGTATGAAATGGATTATCATGATTATGGAGGAGCGAATATCAATGTTTGTTTAAATTTCTGTCAGTAAATCGAATTGGCGTTTTATTTTAACACGATCGCAAAGACTTTCAAAAAATGAAGATAAGGTAACTTCAATATCCTTTTGCGTCACTTTTAAAATGACATATTGCGGATCTGAACATGAATTGTATTGGCAGTGCAATAGGGCTTTGGAATTGACTTCAAGATGGTTTCTCGAAAGCCATTCCGATCGTGTTATTTGATGATTTAGTTAACCTAACTGCTACTTTTCTCGAGGGTTCAGGGAACTTCGCCCGGCAAACCTGATACCTCAAACCTATCGCTGTTGACACCCAAGATGTTTGTTCAAAGAGCGAATCACGCTGTTCAAATTCAGAAGCAGGCCGTAATTATCTTTTCCGTGAGCGGGCCCCTTCCTTAAAGGGGGAAGTCAACCTTGGACGTGATTTGGATTCAATACGCCATTTTCGTAGTGTCACCAATTCTAACTCCTTAATGTAACCAAATTTGATGCGTACGTCTTCGTGAAGTGTCTCCTTACGAGTTATTGCATTCACCCGTTAATCGTATTTCAATAGTTAGAAAGTAAATAGCATGCATTACATTTTGTTATGTAGGACAAGCCATAATGTTTGTCCTACTTTGGAACAATGAATGTATGCAATTCAAATTATGACTATTGAGATACATGTATTCCTTACAGATGAATGAAATTATAACAAACTTTTAACAAACTCATTTTTTCATGAGAATAGCATGTTTCCCTTTACAAACGAAGAAGGTATACAACTATACATGATACCGGTGGTACCTTGTGTAACAAAAAACACGCTCCGAGTCAGATGGCAATGTCCTTTCCCGTCCCTAACGAAACACCGTTATACAATAATTTCATTCATTCCTTGTGGCTAAGGCTTTGCTTAAGGAAAATTAATGATTAAAAGAAGGTGTTAGTTTCCGGGATACAGAAACCCAGCTCCCAAAGCCTGGCCAAATCAAAATTGATCGTGTCGCCATGTTTTCAGATTTGCTTTGTTGATAGCAGTATTGATAAAAACCTTATTTGCTATTAGGGGAAAAAGATGCAGCATTACCTCTTGGGATTTCATCCTTTATTATTGCTCATCCAATGCAAGCTTAATGAGTTTCACTTTCCTCAAATACATGATAAAAATCAAGGAGACTCTAAATTACGTGACCGTGGTGATAATTCAATTATTCATCGAATGCAGCGTGTTGATTTAGTTGATTGAGATCCGTTTTTTCAATGCACGTCATTATAATTTCACTTTAGAATGCAAGGGAGGATTTCATAAGAACACCCTTGAGTTCGTTAAATCACAAACAGTTGATGCATGGATGCAACTTAAAGGGGGGGGGGTGTGGTCGAATTCTATCAGCTTTAAAGGCATCGTTTAACTATGTTAGATCTGAGATGCACGGCCCTACGTGTTATCAGTGTCTGTGGTGTGGTGTAATATTGAAGCCCTAAACAAAATTGCGCTTCATGATCAAGAAGTGCCTCAAAAAGGTAAAAATCTTTGAGTGACCGGTTTTACCATACTCGTTTTCCCCAATAGACTGTAGTGTTATGAAAATCGTTAGGAAAACGCAAAATTTGATTTCCATATCCAATCATAAATATCTTGGTAATCAGACAGGCGATCGGCTTGTAAAAGTCATGGGTTCCTGACTGGCCTAAAGGTTTATAATTATCATTGCAGCATGAGCTAAATCCAGGATTTTCTTGCAGAATCTGAGACAAAGTTACCCAATCACTTTAAAGGTATTTGATCCTAAGCATAACATTGATTGGTTAAATTGGTAAATCACGCGAGCAAAGACGTCATAAAAATCACCCTACACAATGTCAATCTTGTTCATTACTTTGTGAAATGTACAAACATTACAATGCTGTATTACGTAATTCAAACGTGATTTCTCAGGGATATACAATAAGAGAAAGAAATTGCGCGCCCTTGGGTTGGTTTCTCTAAAGTCTTTCTGATAACATTGTTGAAAGTTTACCTCAGTTCAACTATCGTTTCGATGACTACGATGCGTATTTTGCAAAGAAACAAAAGAAAATATGGAAACGAAGAAGAAAAAGAAGAATGAGGAGATTAATGAAGAAGAAGGGGAAGATAAGAGAAGAAGAAGAAGGAGAAGAAGAAGAAGAAGAAGAAGAAGAAGAAGAAGAAGAAGAAGAAGGAGGAGAAGGGGAGGAAGAGGGGTAGGAAAAGAAGGAGATGATTGTAAAGAACACGAAGAAGAAGAAGAAAAGACGAAAAAGTAGGAGGAGAAGAATGAAGAAGAAGAAGATTAAATGGAAGAAAAGGCAGATGACCGATAAGAATGAGAAGAAGAAGAAGAAGAAGAGGAAAAGAAGAAGACGGAGGAGAAGGAGATGAAGTAGAATAGGAAGAAAGGAGGAAAAGAGGAGGAAGAGGAAGAAAATCGAATACCACAAGGGAATGCAAGTGAGACAACCTAGCCCGTATATATTGGCTTTGCCTTATCAAAATTGCCTAGATATGAAGCAAATGAGGGCAAAATTAATAAAGGAGTGCACAGGCGGACAAGACGTGATGTGGATGAAATTACAAACAAGCAGATCGTTTCATCATGCCCACCAATATGGACATTTCACGCATGTCAACGGTACCCATACGAGAAATCGGGTTGTGTGTGTGGGCGAATATGTGTGTGAGGGTATGCGGTGTGTGGGTGTGCGTGTACAGATTGGAAAGTGGGTGTGCGTGTATGTGTGTGTGCGTGTACAGATTGGAGAGTGGCTGTGTGAGGGTGTGTGTGTGCGCTCATACAGATTGTGCGTGTGTGGGTGTGTGTGTGTGTGTGTTTGTGTGTGTACATGATTCTGATGGGGAAGACAAGCGAGAGAAGGAAACTGATTTGGCCTCTTTAATACCGATGCTATAATATTGGAACAAATATTGTTCACATGTTGTAAATTATTAATTCTAATACTCAAATTCCCCATGGATCTAGCTGCGGCTTGTCATTGTTCAATACTCCCTTGCCCTTCAAAGAAAATGAATAAATTTACTGTTCAGAAGCTGGAGACTGTCTATCAGTGATTTTATCTGGTGTAGCCGAAAGCCACTCAGCATGCCTCCATGGTCAAGGCATTTGGCATACACGGCCAAAGATCCCGGTTCGATTCCCGGTGGAGAAAGCTAGTTTGCAACCTTTGCAATTATATGTATTTCCACAAAAAAGGAAGGCAGTAAGGAAGAACAAAGAATTTAAAAGCCATCCAATCTCTCTCTCTCTCTCTCATTATATATATATTTTTCAATCCATTTATTTAGTTGTCATAGCAGTTCGAACATGTTATTTATTTCACCGATAATATTGCGCAAAATGGAACAAAGACACTTGACCTCAAAGTTGTCTAATGACGATGATGATCATAATACCGATAATCGGATAAAACTCGGGGCCTGGATTACAACGCAGTGGCCTGGCCGTTTATATGCCCCTAGAGGATTCCTAAGATGTAAAGGCAACACCATTACGGTTCGGCCATCCATTTACACTCTAAGAATCCCAGGTATAAATCACGACTGAATTCCCCAAGGGTTTGCTAAAAAGTCAATTTCGGTTTTCATAAATCCCCAGAAAAGTTTCGTCAGATTTCTTGATTTGGGCTGATAAATAGCAAAATCGGACGGTTTTCAGTTGATACCATTTCATTGATAAAGGAAGTTGGATGGCTTTCAAAATGATTTACACCCTTTGACAGGAAGTAAGTGATACAGCGCGAAAGACAAGTGTGTAAAACAAATGTGTATGCACGACTTCTTTGACATTACAGTATGCTGCACTTCGGTGAGGACAGAAATTACCAATACACTTGCTATCGAGTTCGTTTCAGGTATTCACACTAAAATATATCGGAAATCAAGGTGGAATCATCAAAATATATGGCATTAAGACTATGCTTTGATATGGTATAAGAATATGAGACCCGTATATACAACAAAGTTTCATTACAACATCCATTTTCGATTTACAACTAAATATTTCTTTTAACTGTTTGCTCGCTTTGGTCGACCAACGGAACAAAAAGAGGGCTTCCGCAGTCGACTTTTATCACATGTTGCCTAAAGAGCATGTACCCTAATCAATGTACCAGTCGGGGTTTTCAGTCCGCAGCGAATATAGAGTTAAGACAAGCCGGGGGAAAGCCAGATCTGCACGTATATGGGCTGCCTTTAATGTCACATATAGCTTACATGATGAGAGATAAATCATTTGCAGTTTAGACAAAAACAAGCAAGGACCCCTTGACACGCAAGTTAAATTCATAACCCGTGTCACCATGGTCACGATCAATCCCTTATGAGATGACATTCCATGCATGGCATACCAGAACGGGTTTAGATCCCAGTCACACGGATGAGACCGACACCAGGGCCCCGTCTTATAAACAGGTGCGATTAATCGCAACTTATTTACGATTGATATCAATCGCACCTATGTATGTAAGAGATAGGTGACTACAAACTTGCGATTGATTGGATGACTTGCGATTGATTCGGGTCAATCGTAACTGTCTATGAGACGTGGCCTTGACCGAACAAAATATTACGTTGTCGTCGTCCTATATATAGGTCATGGCTGACCCGTTGTGACCCATGTGATGAGACCTTTCCATCGGCATCTGTCGTCTGCAATCCGGTAGATTGTATTGAGAGGGTGGCCAGTGATATCCCTAAGACCGTCACTCCATCTTAGCCTGGGTCTTCCTTTGCTACGTGTTCCTTCAAAAGTACCTTGAATGGTATTTTTGTCAAGGTTGTCTCCTGATCTTCTGCAAACGTGACCAAAATATTGTAGCTTGTACTTATCAATCCTGGTAGCAAGTGGCGGTTTATCTCCGATGATGGACTTTATGTGTTCATTGGTGATGTGATCTCCCCATGATATCCCAAGTAGCTTCCTCCAACACCACATTTCAAAGGCTGATATTGCTCTCCTGTCTGCCTTTCCTAACGCCCATGTCTCGCAGCCATAAAGTGCAACTGGGAAAACCAATGCCTTCATTACACGGATAGTAGTGGCCCGGGTGATGTTCCTGTCCAGGTCAGGTCCTTCCAGATATTTGACAGTGTTGAGGCCGATGTTTTAGCCATGGCCAGTCGTCTCTTGATATCTACCGAGCTTCCACCCTCCTTGACAATCATTGACCCAAGAAAATTAAACTTGTCCGCTTGATCAACTTCCTCTCCGTCAACCACCATGCTCTGTTGTATTTCATTTCCACAAATCATGATCTTGGTCTTTTTTTACATTCAGGTAGAGTCCAAATTCTTCACTTGCATCCTCCACTCTTTTAATGAGTTCTAGTAGATCTTCTGATGTTCTTGCTATAATTGTTGTATCGTCGGCGTATCTGAGGTTGGTAATTCGAATACCCCAATCGCACCAACGAGGCCGATACCAGACCAACGACGGATCGAACATAAAAAACACACTCCAGAGGTGGATATTTCGATTTCGGTTTTTTCGTCGCGTTTGACGGTCGTTGCTACCGACAAACACCGGAAAGTGAGAAAAATCGACGACGTTTGTTTGCCGTGTAAATACAGCTCATGGATGCAGTGTAGGACTACACATAGCGTATCCTGCGGCCGGTAGCGTTAGCCACAATTTGGTTTTAGGACAAGAAGTAGTAGGTAGTTCATGGCTCGGCAGTCCTCACTGTATTTGAAGCAAGCATCCAATATTATTACCTGATATCGATAAGTACCCTGTTAATGAATGCAAATAACTAAATAAACAAACAAATAACGTAATGGAGCTCTTTCCACAAGCCTGCGGGTCTTAGTCAGGCACTAGCTAATTCTGCTCGGGAATTCAGGCGAGGGGCATGCATCTATTAGAACGTCTTTTATTTTTTTGAAGATGGGGGAGGGGGTGCTTTCAACTTCAATGTGAAAGGACCTTTGTATTACATCAGGCAATTTAAGCGCCCTTCTTTATGACAAGACTCTGTCCATCATTGTTTGCATGTTGAAAAACTGTTTACAGACTGGAGAAGGATAAAATGGGACTGTAGAGTGTGAATAAGAGAAGGAAACAAAACAAAAATGAAGGTAACAAATCGTTTTTAAAACTGGCATGAGGGGACTCTTGAAGGTATTTGAAAATGGGACATAGCATTTTGGCTACCGATGCCAGCCGCAGGCTACGATGACGATAGGCGCCGCTAGCTGATCACTGAGGTCAGCAACCCACTACATTTTATTACACGATCACTGCCTCCCCCGAAGTTCCACAGATAGACGTCCGCTAGGCCCAACCCCCAAAAAAAAAAATGAAAAAATGAAAAAATGAAAAAAAAAATGAAAAAAAGAAGAAAAAAAAAAAAAAAAATTGCATCCATGTGATCAAATGTTCTTTCTTTTTAAATGTCCCGCCTGACTTGAGATGGCTCCTTCCAACATTATCCCCGGCAGGAAGCAATATAATGAAACGCCCTAACCCCTCCCCACCCCCTCCCCGCCTACACTCCCTTAACTTCGTATTGTCCCCCGATAGACGTCAGCGAGGACCCACTCGAAACTTTGCATCCTTAGGACCTCATTTCCATACTTTTTTTTAATTTCCCGCCTGACTTGAGATGGCTCCTTCCGACAAACTTTCTGGTAGGAAGCAATATAATGAAAAGCCCAAACCCCGCCCTACCGCTCCCTGCCCATACCCCTCAACTCCATGGCGGAGCTCGGGACTACATAGAGAGAGAGAGAGAGGAGAGAGATAAAGAGATGAGGGAGAGAGATGAGAGAGAGGGAGGGAGATGTGTGCGAGAGATGAAGAGATGAGGAAGAGATATGAGAGAGGGAGGGAGATGTGTGTGTGAGAGAGAGAGAGAGAGATAGTGTGAGCCGGGTTTTGAGGGAGGAATGGGGGAGAGGGCGGATAAAGATAAAATAGTGGGAGTGTGAGAGAGTTAGAGAGACATAGGGGAAGGAGAAAAGAAGGGAGGGAGAGCCAATTAGGGATAATAATGTAGAGTGCATATTATACGAGCATATAGAGAAAGATGGTAAAGAGAAAGAAGGAGATCATGAGTATTGAAATGTTACATTGAACACACAATCAAGCAATTCCTTTATGTATTTAGGTCAACTTATTGCCAAATGCCTTCAGATGCCTAGAGTATCCATTCTTTTATCGATTTGACTCATTTGACGATTCGTTGTGCAGTACGTAGCTTAGCCCAAGGGATAAATTAATGGTCATGGACTGATTGATATGATGGTGAGTGCACTCCACAAGACTTAAAGAGAAAGGTGAGTTCTGGGGAGAGGTGAAAAATAATATGTGAGCGTTTTCATTGTTATTATGCAAGTGTGGAAGAATTTCAGAGAAAAAAATGTTCCCTGAAAAGCATGGCTCTTCAAATGCCTCCATATTCTAAATATGAAAAGTAACAGCTTAAAAATGAGGCCCGATTTTTATACCACATGTCTGTGTAGTCCCATATTAATATTTCTGTATACAGTGCTTGTTACTTTACCAAGACTGGGCCAAATTTCTTATCATTTTGATGACTCCAGAACCTTGCAGTACACACCAATACTTATATGCTTCATGATCAACTTTTTCTGATCGATTCCACACCGTTTCTTTCACAATGCAATCGCATGACCAGAACCCAACTTTATCTTTAAAGAGAAGGTGAAGTTTTTGGAAAGATGAACATTAGGGCCTTACTTCATTATGTTATATTGGCCTTTATTATATTATATTATATTATATTATAATATATTACATTATATTATATTAAATTATATTGAATTATATTATATTATATTAAATCACATTATATTATATATCGCTCTTCAAAATGCCGTCATAATCGAAATATTTCAAGAAATAACTGAAATGATTGGAGCAAACTTTCATACTGCATGTGTGAGTAGTCCCATATACCCGTTTCTGTGTGCAGTTTATGTGCCTTTCAGGAAGTTTGAGCCAATTTCTTATCTTGTTATAATTTTTTTAAATCTCACAGTATAGGCCTACACTAATTATCATGTGCTTTATAATCAACATATTCCAATAGACCATTTTCGTAACGTAAACAACTTTAATGCTGAAATTTTTGTTAGGTGCTATGTTACAAACGATTTCATTCACCTGTTATGAATAGGTGCATTTCATTTGACAGAGTGCGATTTGCAAACATTAATTGTTGCTAGGTAGGACAAACATTCTGGCTTTTCTTACCTTCCAACACGTTATGTATGCAATTATCATTCTGACTATTGCAATACATTTATTCATAGCAGGTGAAAGAAATAATTTGTAGCATGGCACTTAACAAATATATTATATGCATTAAACTTTATTAAATTAGGTAAGTAGTCTATTGCTTCAGGAAGCTTTCTTTCACGATGCAATCGCACTGTCAAAACCCGACTGGATCTTTAACAGCGTTGCTCTGATTGATATAATAATGGATGCACTCCGAAAGACTTGCGCTCACATTTCGACAGTTTTCGACTCAAATGCATTTAGCCGCGAGTGTGAAACAAAGACACCAAAAAAGAACTTGGATCACATGATGCATTTGGTGATGCAGGCGATCGACCTTTCGACATTTTGAGTCCATTAAACACACAATGCCCTGTAGCGCGATATTGTTTTGTTAAAGTTGGAGCTCTGTTAAATGTGAAATCACAATCGTCATCCGTGTTATCTGTTCCCATCTTCCCGTTCTTTCATTTATTGATATCATATACAGAGTCAGATTTTCAGGACAGATAAATATACAAGCAATTAGATGACAACGTAGACAATTCATTATCTATCACAAATTCATTATACAACATAATAACGGGCGTTGCAGGAATTTGCACGGTGAAATTCTCAAAACTTTTAAAGGTAAAGACCAGTTTTGGAAACGCCCCTCTCTCAAAAAAATGAAATCGAAGCTCTCATTACCAATCATGTGAAAGAATATGTTTTGACTAATACGTGATGATACAAATTTTGCCGGGAAAGTCGGGAAACCGCCTACTAATTGATATATTTGGTAAATTATTATATCTATTGGGACCAGATATCGCGCACGTGCTCGCGTAGTCCCATATACATCTTTCTGTGTACAGTGCTTGTAACTTTACGAAGACTGGGCCAAATTTCTTATCATTTTGATGATGCCAGAACCTTGCAGTATATACCAATACTTATATGCTAGATGATCAACCTTTTCTGATCGATTCCACAACGTTTCTTTCACAATGCAATCGCATGACCAGAACTGGTCTTTCTCTTTAAAAGGGTCAAAATGTTGTAAAAAAATCATAATTGAAAACTTCCTTTAAGTATGGTGGCGAAACTGGTCATGTTTCTTTTCAAATTTGAATTTTGCGACTGGCAGTGTTTTATCCACCCTATTTGTTGTGTACAAAATGAGGGCTTCAATGTGTACTCGTAGAAAGAAAACTACAAAAGATTTTTGAGCTTGAGCTTTTTCTTAATTTCCATGGGGAAAACAATCGTGAAAGCAATTGAACATGACAACAAATATTGCTCTTAAAATGCTTGCATGTCCCATACAGGCCTTAAAAAATCATGTGTACAGTTTTTTTTAATGAAAATTGATTTAAATCGTCTACTCCTTTTTTTTTAAATATTACTATTGCCTTCCCAAAGGTTGAATTATATGCAATTTATATGCGGAGAAAGTATTTGAAACACATTGCCACTTACCAATATAAAAACTGCACAATGTTGTCGGAATTAATACACGCAAAGTTTAGAACGTGATGAATAATTCATGATAATAATCGATTTCTAGGGTTTTCTTTACAACTCCGAACCAGGACTCTACATCATCCATTATTCATTGTTTGGCTTTTACCGTCTTCTCTTCTATTACTTCCTCAATCTTAAGATTAATGGAGGAGGGGGAGGGGGTATTTAAGCACTTATAGATTATAGAACAGTCTAGCCTAGTTGCATAAAACTTCGCATTGATGGTAACCTTGCCATTAGTGGTAATTTCCATGGAAACCTTGATTTTCTTTTTTCCTTTTTCCATAACATGCAATGCACACAGGAATACGCCTATGGGACTACATAGACGATTACACATATTTCGTATATGTTTGGTCTAAACTGTTCAGCTATTACTCGTCATAGTTAGAATATGACATGATGTGAGGGCAATTGAAGAGCTATTCTTTACATAACATATTTCTTCCATGATATTCTCTCCAAGTGACATAACATGAATGATAAATCTTACATATTATTTGTCATTTTTGCAGAACTCAACCCCCTTTTTAGAGGGCAGAGTATTTTACAGACATCGCTGCTATTACTGTAATGTGTTTTCAATTGCGCATCTTTTGTGAAGGCGTAAATAGAGCGATTTCCGGTTAATATGGTACCCAAGCATCATCAGGCGCGCGTCATGGCAGTATATGTAAACCGGAACTAGTGTCAGTAGAATACCCTGCCTTTAAGCAGTATTCATTTTAAATAAACTACCATAAGACCCACTCTAAAAAGACAATTATCTAGAAGAAGATCGGCAGCATTGTCCATCAATATCTGGAAGGAGCAATTAAAGCACCTAGCAAGCAAGCAATGAAACATTTAAAGAGCTCTCGATTCACCAAGTTCACATGGTAGCAGGCTGTACCGTATCATGAAAAAATACTCACACTTTTTACTAGATTTTTAAACTAGATTATAATCCCTATAGCCCTGGTCACAACCCACCGTGCGTGTTTTTAGTCCGTACGGTTTGTTGGGAGGCCACGGCCGCCATGTTTTTCTGAAAACGTAGGAAGGGAGTGGCAAAGGCAGGGAGGGAGTACCGGCAACGCACGTCACACGCACGGTGTAAGTACGTTCCAGGTCGAAATTCCAGTTGATACCAGTTGAAACCAGTAAGGATTTCCAACTGGTATCTACTGGTTTGAACTGGTCTCAACTGGTCTCAACTGGTACCAGTTAATACCAGTTGATACAATTTGAAAACCAGTAGAAATACCAGTTGACATCTGAGACCAGTTGATATTACCAGTTGATTTACCAGTTGATTTACCAGTTGAAAACCAGTAGATGATTACCAGTTGATTTACCAGTTGAAAACCAGTAGAAATACCAGTTGACATCTGACACCAGTTGATATTACCAGTTGATTTACCAGTTGAAAACCAGTAGATGATTACCAGTTAATTTACCAGTTGAAGACCAGTAGAAATACCAGTTGACATCTGAGACCAGTTGATATTACCAGTTGATTTACCAGCTGAAAACCAGTAGATGATTACCAGTTCATTTACCAGTTGAAAACCAGTAGAAATACCAGTTGACATCTGACACCAGTAATTGATATTACCAGTTGATTTACCAGTTGAAAACCAGTAGATGATTACCAGTTGATTTACCAGTTGAAAACCAGTAGAAATACCAGTTAACATCTGAGACCAGTTGATATTACCAGTTGATTTACCAGTTGATTTAACAGCTGAAAACCAGTAGATGATTACCAGTTGATTTACCAGTTGAAAACCAGTAGAAATACCAGTTAACATCTGAGACCAGTTGATATTACCAGTTGATTTAACAGCTGAAAACCAGTAGATGATTACCAGTTGATTTACCAGTTGAAAACCAGTAGAAATACCAGTTGACATCTGAGACCAGTTGATATTACCAGTTGATTTACCAGTTGAAAACCAGTTGATTTACCAATTGAAAACCATTAGATGATTACCAGTTCATTTACCAGTTGAAAACCAGTAGATGATTACCAGTTGATTTACCAGTTGACCAGTAGAATACCAGTTGCTTTACCAGTTCAAAAACCAGTTCATTGTATCTTGTGCATATTCATGATTAATTTGCATATTTTCACAGAAAATATAATAATCATGATCTGTCAAGCAAATGTGACAATGCCCATCAATTTTGTGATTTTTATTTTCTTAGTCAATCATTGACAAATATATTATATATGTTTGATCATGTTTTTCATCTAATTTAAGACGTAAACATAGATATATTGATACATGCAATTACTAACCAGGAAACCAGGCAAAGGCAGGGAGGGAGTACCGGCAACGCACGTCACACGCACGGTGTAAGTGGCCCGCACGCCATCGTGCATCATCCGTTGCGCACGTGGTAAGTGCGTTGTACGTGCTTACAACGTGCTTACAACGTGCTTACAACGTACGGTCTCCGTGCGGTTGCCACGTTATCGTACGGAGGCCGTACTTACACGTGCTGCTCACGTACGGTGTCCTTATACTCACTCGCACGTTGTAAGTGCGTGCACGTGCGATGAACTCGGTGAGTTTTTTCGCCCGATGTCGGGGTATATATAGGACGACATTCCGATGTTCTCCAGAAGTCCCAGCTGCTGCTGGAGACGAAATGATGGCACTCGTCCGTCGGCTCGGCTTTTATATACTGCATAAATCAGTGCGCACAACGTGCGTTGTAAGTACGGAGCACGTGCTTACTCGGCACGGTCCACGTGAGTTCTGCGTGCTCATTGGACAGTTGAACTGGGGAAGTGGCGAGTAAGCACGGACCACGCACTTACGTGCGCAGCACGCACGTGCTAAGTGCGCCTTCCGTAGAGCAAGTGACTGTGGGAAACAAATTTAAAAGACGCACGGAGTCAGTGCGTTGTGCGCACGTTGGCAGTACCGGGCACGCACGTCACACGCACTGGGGGTGAATCGGTAGCCCGACCGCAGTCCGAACGCAGCGAAAGTTCCTCGTCCACTAAAAGTGCTACGGTGTGTCTGCGTGCTCCCAAATCCGTACGGAGGCGGTACTCACCACGTACGGATACCCAAATTTTGCCCACGTTTTTGCACGTAGACAGCACGCACTTGCAATTACGGCGGGTTGTGACCACCGCATAAGCCAGCTTATGAATAGCTCACAGTAGTAAACCGTGTATTCTTATAGCTCCACATGTATAATCATGATAATAATAATACTAATAATGATGATGATGATGATGATGATGATAAGAATAATTATGATAATGATAATAGTCATATCAACGACAATACTATTAATAGCTTCGGTACTAGGAGTAATTTAGAATGGAAATATTTAACCAATAAAAAGCCTGCTGTCGAACGATTTGGTAGGAAAAGTGCATGAGGATTTTTTTTAATATTTGCTGGAAATTACAACATACCAATTATTTTCTTCACTTCTTTGACATTGAATTGTTTAATTCCTGAGTGTTTAAGATAAAACTTTAATGAAGAAATGAATTCAAAGATCAGCCTTTTGTTATTATGCTGCAAATCGTTTAATCTGGTTTTTTTAAATAATAATTGTACGCGGTAAACTTTGCAAAATTTATCATAAAATTGATCAATTCAAACTTTCTTTTTTTTAATACCCAATAACAATAACAAAAATAACACATGTTGAAAAAGAAGAAAAAAATGAGACCTAATGCTTTTTTTTAGTTGAGTGAAATATCTGCATATAGCGTCAGCCATTAGCATCGGATCATAAATTTGATCAAAAACGTCATAAACATTTGCAACCTATCAGTTGTCATAAAACTGCATGCCTGTATAATCCCTCTCAGATTAGGAAGGCACACAGTTTCAAACTGTCATATCCATAAAGCTGTCTGAGGGATTAAAATCTAGGCACAGTTAAAACTGTGACTTTTTCATAATACGGAAGAGTATACTACCATGTGAAATTAGTGAACCGGAGAAGGTTAAGCTCTGATAAAGGTTTAACAAAAATTGTAGGCTTTCTTATTCTCTTTAAGATAATTTGGAGAAATATCAAAGTCGGAATTTCTCCCGATAATAATTGCTCTTAAAGGCGTCGTTTAACAACGTTAAATCTGAGATGCATGGCCCCACGTGTAATCAGTGTCTGTGATATGGTGTAATATTGAAGCCCTAAAAAAAATGCGCTTCAAAATGATCATGAAGTGCCTCAAAAAAGTAAAAAATCTTTGAGTGACCGGGTTTACCAAACTCATTTTCCCCAATAGACTGTAATGTTATGAAAACCGTTCGGAAAACGAATTTTTAAATTTCGATTTCCAATCAGACAGGCGATCGGCTTGTAAAAGTCATGGGGTTCCTGACTGACCTAAAGGTTTATAATTATGATTGCAGCATGAGCTAAATCCAGGATTTTGTTTCAGAATCTGAGAGAAAGTTCCCCAATCCCTTTACGGTGCCTTCATGCATATTCGAAATATGACAAGGAATAGCCAAAACTTGTTGATCAAACTTCATGCAACATGATTGTGTGTGTAGTCCCGTATACACATAATCATGTACAGTGCATTTGCCTTCCTGGAAGACAGAGTTCGTTTCTTGTCATATTGATTATTCTAAACCCTCACAGAGTATCAAAAACAAACTCACGTGGTACATAATCATAATGATCAAAATTTTCTCCCGATCGTTTTCAGTCACGTTCTCATCCTATTATTATTGTGCGAACCTACATCTAACAAGCATTGCTTCCAGGTAGGTTCGTTTTTCATTTCCTGTAACTAAATAATTTTGCATTACAAGACTAAAAAAAAAACAATGTCAAAGATATTTCAATGCTAATTTTCTGTTATATTATTATGTTTATTATTGTGATTATTTTGTCATTGTTCATATTATGTGGACAATGAAATAAATTCGCTCTGTGCATATAGGCCGACTACTGCTACTACTACGACTACTACTACTATGCAGTCGCATGATTAGAACTCAATGTTAATAATAAAGATGTGTTTTACAGTGGTCGAGAGTTTCACAACATGTAAAATTGCCAACTTCTCATGTTTTTTTCTTAGTGACTATCATGGGACCAAACGAGGATACCAAGGAGGAAACGAGAAGTGTTATAGCCGAGGGGAAAGCGGAGAAAGCCATTCAAGTCAACATCTTACTGAGACAAGATTCATCGAGGAGATTCTGCCCTCCTTTAAGGTTAGTTTAGGAGAGTACAATAGACAGATAGAGAAAGAGAGAGAGAGAGAGAGAGAGAGGGAGAGAGAGAGAGACAGAGAGAGAGAGAGAGAGAGACGAAAACAAAGAAGAGAAAGTCAACATCTTACTGAGACAATATTCGTCGAGGAGATTCGTCCCTCCTGTAAGGTTAGTTCAGGAGAGTACAATAGACAGAGAGGGGAAGAGGGAGAGGGAGAGAGAGAGGGAGAGTGAGAGAGAGAGAGAGGGGATAAAGAGAGACAGACAGAGAGAGAGACAGAGAGAGAGAGACGAAAACAAAGAAGAGCTATTCAAGTCAACATCTTACTGAGACAATATTCGTCGAGGAGATTCGTCCCTCCTTTAAGGTTAGTTTAGGAGAGTACAATAGACAGAGAGAAGAGAGAGAGGGGGGGGAGAGGAAATTGAGGGCGAGAGAAGGGAGAGGGAGAGATAGAGAGAGACGAAAACAAAGAAGAGGAAGCTTTTCAAGTCAACATCTAACTGTGACAAGATTCATCGAGAAGATTCGTCCCTCCTGTAAGGAAAGTTTTGGAGAGGAAGAGAGAAACACAGAGGGAGGGAAAAATGGGGAGAGGAGGAGGAGAGAGAGGGGAGGCTGGAAGGATAAACGGGAGAATAGACTCGTCGTTTAGTCCTTTTTTGTCCCTCCACTGAGGAGCGTTTTGGAAAGAGAAGTGGAGAGAAAGGAAATGAAAGGCATTGGAGGGATAAAAACAAAGAAGAGAAGAGAAGAACAAAGAAGAAGAGAGGGGGGGGGGATGAGGACGGGGGATGATATATAAATCATCCAGGGGGTGTTTCACAAAACTTTTCATCCGTGACAAATGACAGCCTTTGTTATTAGCTAGTGAAATCCTTGCTTCTGATTGGTTATCAGCAGATTTGTCACTGATTTTTCTCATTTGTCATTGAAAAAAGGCTTTGTGAAACGGGTCCCAGATGATTCGTCCCTCTTTTGAGGTTGGTTTAGCGGTGTTTATGAAAGTAAAATAGAGAGAAGAGAAAACAAGGATACAAGATCGATAAGAAGAGAGAGATATAGACATATAGAGTGGGGGAGAAAGAACGAGAGAAAAAGAGAGGGAAAGGTTGAAACAGAACGAGATTATGTGGTTAATAGACACAAAATAGCTACTAGCTACTCTTTTTAGAGAGATGATCAGATAGCTCGAGAATTGATACTGACATCTAATCTTCAACACTATTTGGTTTCGATTGTCTGCCGGCATTGTTTTTTCTTATTCCTACTGTTTTTGTGTGAAGAATATCGTTGCTCTCTTTTACGATAACTTTTATTGTCAATTCTTAAGCTTTAACATGATCTTGATAATGTTTTCGATTGTGGGTCAACAATCTATTTCTTATTTTCATTCATGATTTAGAATGAATATGGGTGCTGTTCACTTTGATATGCCCTCGTACTTTCGTCATCCTACAAGTTTTACTCCTTCCTTTACCTTCCCCATTTCCATAAACTTTGAGTGTCTGTCAATATTCTGTTTCTTAGTAATTGACGTTCATATTTTGGAAGAATATGGTTGGTGTCTTCTTCCAATCATTCTTATCACCCATTCCTAAGCTCTTCCATGATCATGATGATTTTTCGATTGTGGGTCAACATTCTATTTCTTATTTTCATTGACGTTTTTGGATAAATGTGGACAGGCTTACTATATATTATACCCGTATGATGCCTGTATTTTGGCTTCCTACAATATCTACTCCCTACTTCACGTTCTCTTCGGAAATAAACTTTAAAATGTTTTATGTGTCTATCAAGATGTTATTCTTATTTTTTTGAGGTGTTGTGGTATAGTGGTTTTCATCGACTTGACCCTTACTCCAAAGGTTGGGGTTCAGATCCCAGTCCGGCACTAACGTCCTTTTGCAAGGCATTAATCTACATTTGCCACTTTCCACACAGATTTGAATGGGTACCTTGCAATGGATAGGGAAATAATAATGGCAGGGTCATCGAGTAAAGAAAATCATTATTATTGCATTCATACTGTGGGTTGAATGTGAATACTGTCCTCTGTTACTCTTATACACACCTTCCTTCGTCATCCTACAAGTTTTACTCCCTGCCTTGCCGTTCCCTTTCTATAATACTTTAACCATGTTGACTAATTAGAAATTCCCAAACACGTTTTATTCATCTTCTTACTCGATTTTAATCTAATATCAAGACACCGTATCGCTCTATCTACACCTTTAAATTTGATTTACCGAGGTCCATCGAAGTAGAAACAGCGATGTCCTAATCACACTTGACTTCTCAATTGAGGTACCTTGAGAAGTGGATGCGTGTTAGCTCGTATACCATCTCAATTTAGTCTGCTTTCACTGAGACTGTTTTTAATGAATAAAATCTACCTACCGTTTCCCTCACCTCCACGGAGAAAACCTGTGAGCACATTCACGGCAGGGGACTACTAAAATGACACTAATATTCTCAGACGGAGCTGACATTTCAGTAGGTTTATATGAGAGTCACGTTTCCATTATGACATCCATTTTCATGTTAGTATTGCAAATATTGGACAGAAATTTCATTAATGTAATCATTTCTGTAGGCATCCCTTATCCATTAAATAGAGGACTATCGTCTGACTGCTGTTGTCATAATGTTGCATTTTGATAAGCGATTACAGGTTTAAAAAGAAACCATTTCCAACCCACTATAAGATGAGACATCTTTTTATTAAGGTATTTGTTGATGATGATTGTCATCATATATTTATTCAGCGCTGAGGAAATTCATTGGCATCCAATGTAAATAAATGGAAATTGGTATCTCAATTGGGAGAAGAAAAAAAATCTTGACGTAAGTCTCGTATATTACAGATAGTCTTCTGAAAGAGGAAATAGTCTCCCGTACTGGTCCTGCGCCTCTACTGAAGAAGAAGAAGAAGAAGAAGATGATGAAGAAGAAGAAGAAAATGAAGATGAAGAAGAAGAAGAAGTAGAAGAAGAAGAAAAAAAAGTAGAGGAGGAAGAGGAAGAAGAAGAAGAAGAAGTAGAAGAAGAAGAACATGAAAAAGAAGAGGAAAATGTATGACAATGATGATAGCGATGCTTTTGATGGTGGTGATGATCATGATGATGAGTATAATGACGATGATGATGACGATGATGATGGTAATGATCCATTTTTGCACGTTGCTTATCACATTATAGTATAACGTGTAATTGGAAATTAATCCTTGGGCTTTCGGAAGTCCGGCATTCAAGTTATAAATCTTACCAGGCACCCAATACTTCGCCTGAGCCGAGAAATGGCAGATTCATGCGGATGAAGTAGCTAAAAGGCATTTAATGACGTCCTAGCAATCAATACTCTGGTATCCGATGTCAAGTGCGAAAGGCCAAACAACTTCAACCTGTAGATGCATATTTTAGAAATAATCATGTGTTTGGCCTTCCAAAGTTTCATACAGTGTTGCATAATATCATCTCCGTATCTTTGACTGTGTACATTTCTAAAGTATAATGCAAGAACAATACAATAGACAAAGGAACATCCCTTCACTGCTATTATGTAAAATAAGTATAACAGGTGAATATGCATGTGGCACCTGTTCTACACATTTTTACATAATAGCAGTGAAGGGATGTTCCTTTGTCTACCACAGCAATCGTTGAGGGTAGAATGAGGAACTGTATATTTTGTCCTCTTTCTTTGTCCGTCATGTTCATAGTGATAGCTAATAATATACATAAATATTCTGTTGCCCATAAAGTTGGAACATTGTTGTTTACCTTTTTCGTGAAATGATTAGGACAAATATGATTTAGTTGTAATAGATATAGTTTATATCTAACCAGAAATTTATCGATCAACATTTATTTATTAAACGTTATTGTTCAATAAAGTTCCAAGAAGAAATCAACTTTATCAAGAATACATCGTTATTATGAAAATCATTTCATGAAAAGAGGTCATACATTTTTTTCTCCAAATTTATGTTCAACAGTTTATATATATATATATATATATATATATATAAATATTATTTTTTAATTCATGTATGATAACTGCACTTATAAGTGCAAATTTGGGAGACGGGACTTCCATTTCTAAAACCATCTAAAGTAACTGATCAAGGCGCAACAGTGTACCGCCGTTGTTTCCCGCAGCATATGAATAATTCTTTGTCCTATTTTGAATTTTATTTCAGTGAAATTATTTTTATTTAAATGAAACTGGGAAGCGGGTGGGGAGAGATAATTATGATGGACTATTTATGCGAATTGCGATTGTGAGTGTGCGATAATGGTGTATCTATTTTTAGCATTTTAAAAAGGAATCAAACATCTAATGTTGTTGTTGTTTTTCTGTTGTTTTTTGTGCTTTTTAAGTAACACAATTTAATTCGAAGAACTTCAAAAAATCAACTCAAGGGCCATTTCAATCCCATATTGCATTGCCAATAGAAACCATGTTCAAGTTGATAAATAGTCATTGTCTTATTTCCACAACGCACTAGGATATAGAGGAATTGAGTTAGGTTTATTGTTCGGAAGTTTTTTTTTTGCGATCGTGTTTTTTTCTTCAAATTTACTTGATATTTCTTGCAGTTCGCATCAGATCGTATGCGAGGCCGCATGTAGCCGTTGGGCTGCTATAATGGATATTAGACGACCTTTCGCAAAATT
Source organism: Mesocentrotus franciscanus (assembly GCA_037976565.1). Taxonomy (NCBI): domain Eukaryota; kingdom Metazoa; phylum Echinodermata; class Echinoidea; order Camarodonta; family Strongylocentrotidae; genus Mesocentrotus; species Mesocentrotus franciscanus. The sequence goes on from CP137684.1 coordinate 12,099,226, forward strand.
CTCTTAGGTCTGAGCCTGACATTTCGGTCAGTCATTGCTGCTATCTCCAAAGAGACCTCGTTTGCTCTCGCACTCATTGTTACTACCCTCGTTTAGACGAGCAAATTGTATCGTATAGTTATAGTGAAAACATAGATATTCGAAGAGTAATTTTGTTATAGCCTGAACGTCGTATAGGGAAATGTGGTACAGTGTATAGCGAAACGTCGTATAGGGAAACGTCGTATGGTGAAACGTCGTATGGTGAAACGTCGTACAGCGAAACGGCGTATAGCGAGACGTTTTTATAACGAATCGTCGTAGAGTGAAACGTTGTATAAGAAATCATCGTATGGTGAAACATTGGGTAGCGGATTCTCATAAAGCAAAACGTTGTACAGCAAAACGTCGTGTAGCGAAACGTCGTGTAGGGAAACGTCATATGGCGAAACGACATATAGGGAAACGTCGTTGAGTGCGTCATCGTAGAGCGAAACATTCTAACATGAGACGTTGTATAGCGAACCGTTGTATATCGAAATGTGTTTAATACAAAGTTCGCATAATGAAACATTTTCGTATGGCGAAACAGTGGTTTGGGTATCGTTTCGAACGAAAACTCGATGAACATGATAAAGAAGCAGAGTCCAGTTCTCTTGTGAACGGCAAATCAAATCAAACCTGTATAACTGATGGGACCTTTCGTGATTATAAAACAGCTGTCTAAGCTGGACATAAACACAGTCATGTCAACCGACCTCTGGAATGAGTCTCCTGTTAATAGGGGTAAAGCAGGGAGAAGGGGTAGCAGATACTACATACATTACATGTTTGATCATAATAACTGCGTTTACTTTTATATTATAAATTATTTCTATTTTGAAATCATTTCCTTTAAATGTTTCCAGATGTTTTTTTCTGTAACAATTTTTTTCTGTATATGCTTTTTTCTATTTGTATATATGCCTTTGTCCAATATGTCATTACTTTATATGCCGTGCATCTACTAGTAATTTGTTTTGTCCTGGGTTATTATGTCTGCTTTGTTGTTCAAGTTTGATCAATTAAGTGGTGTTTTTTATAAGAAAAAGTCTGTACACGATCCTTTTTACGATCTTTTTCATGTGTGTACATGGTTTAGGCCTGCACCTTTCTTGGTATACGATGATTTTTTTTTTGTATACGTTTCTTTATATACACTAGTTAAATGTAACTAACCTTTTGTTTAAACACGCAATTTTTAGTTTCTTTCCTGCGGATAAATAACGATTCAGTAAATAAAAGAGCCTGAATTGGGAATTTCACGATGTCTATACGATGTAATTTAGGTACCATACCTGTACCTACACATAAATATATATATAATTTTACCCAGTGAAAGCAGTTTGCAAGAAATTAGAAACAGATGTATGAAACCTGAACGGGGAATCGGTGAGAGTACTCGATAAACATGATAAATTGTATCTCGTTTAGGTCTTATCCATTGCGAGCTGGGGAAGGTCTCGAGAAACTGCATCGTAATGGCGAAATAATAGGAGCATTTATCGTGACTTAAAGGGCAATCTAAACCTTGTAATAAGTTCATTTGTAAACAGAAGGGCGAAAGTTTGAAATAAATCGGACCAGTAATAAAAAAGTTATGAATGTTTGAATATGAGTTCACTAAATCTTTGTGAATCTCAAATTGGCAGTTTAGTCGCGGATAACTCTTCCGTTTGTCGTGTACAAAAACAAATCATTAATTTCTGTTTTTCTCCTAAGAGCCTTCTCCCTTGGGGCACGACTCAACATATATTATAGATAGCATATTATTATAGGTCCTGTAAAGAGAAAAGACCCTCCTGAGTTTTAGAAAAAATGATATTTTATTCATTTTGTGTGCAGGGGCAAACGGGAAAATTGTCCGCCACTACATCACAGAAACATTACCGATTTACCATTTTTGTCTTCCTCAAATGTATATAACAAATGTAACTATGTTTTGTATGCATTTTTCATTGTATTTGTTATTATCTATTGTATTTTGTTGGAAATGAAAAAATAAAAATGAAATGAAATGAAATGAAATGATTCAGTAAATCTCAAGAGCCCATACCTACATGAATAGTGATTACAATTTTTTTTTTAAATCAAAACTTTCTCCTTATTTGTCCGATTTCATTCAAACTTTCACCAGCCTACTTCTGTGATTTTTTTGCTTTCCTCTATAGTAGATTGCTATCAAGGTAGGATTTCCCTTTAAGTACTTAATATATGGATGACATTTCGCCGGGAATACTGCTCCTGCTAATGCGCATCTTTCCTCGAATTCATCTTTACCGATCCTCATGCTCGTTAAAGATTTGTTTGTTTTTTTCCTGTGCATTTTATATACATCTTCATTTATCTTTGCATGTCTGTATTGACCTCATTATATATACATTTGATGTTTGCTTATGTCTTGTATTTTCATTTATTGTATGTAAGCTCTTCAGATTTGTTTTCGTCCGAGTGCATTGAAGACGTGTGAGGGGGATGTGCGTTGCATGCGCGCGTGTGTGTGTGCGCGTGAGTGTTTGTGCGTGGTTGAAATAATAAGGAAATGGTAGAGAGAAAGAGGAGGTGAAGAAAATAAGATGTTATATTTAAACGTCTTTGGCTCCAACACACACACACACACGCACGTACCCCACACATGGCACGCGTCGCGTCCGCATACATGCACGCATACAAACACACACACGGTACATACACACATACATGTAAATAATATATAAAGTACGTTCCCCTCACACCTGACGCTCTTCAACTGGGTAATATGACTTGAGAAATCGTATGTTCTTTGAAAATGCAATGTATGGTCATTGTCTAACCACAAATTTATAGATAAATAATTCATTACATTTTCATAATAAAATTATGGTTTTCTTGGAGCCTATACGATAAAAAATGTTACGCTTTTATGATGGAACGCAAGGTTTACATTATCCCCTTTTCCATTCTTTATATCTTTTGTTCATGTCGGGTGCTTTTAAATCGAATTCATGAATGTGCATTGAAAGAATGCATTTTCATGATTGTCACTGACAAATTGATCCCCTGCTCATAAACATAGGAATCGGAAAGTTGATGTTTATCACCCTTATAATACAGCTGATACACAAAGCTATATTATTATTATTAAATTGTATTTTCCTGCAAAGCCTTTCTACTCCCAAACTTCTTGACCTCCAAGCAACATGATCGAAGTCAGGGTCTAGGTATGTAAGCTTTACATCCTTTGAATTTCTGTAAGCAGTTTACTTTATCACTTTAAACGTAGCCTTTGCAAATGAGTTATAATAACGCTTTTGGTAATACTGCTACTCATACTGCTACTATTACTACTGCTAATACTACTACTACTACTACTACTACTACTACTACTACTACTACTAGTACTACTACTACTATATTACTGATATTACTAGTACTAATACTACTATAATAATACTGCCATAATACTTCTTCTATAATGATATCAGGGGGGTATTTCACAAAGACTAGGATCGACTTAAAGTTGGACTTAAGTATAACAAGCCGTTCGTGCCATTGTTTGCTCTCACCATTATGATCTTTAGATAATTTGTTTTTCCTTCAATAATGAATTATCAAAAAATGTAAGTTTTGTAGATTTTTACCATGATTTGTACGTCCCTTGAGAGACCAATGCCAGTAAATTATGATAGCAAAAAATGGCATGAACGGCCTGCTATACTTAAGTCCAACTTAAAGTCGATCTTAGTCTTTGTGAAACACCCCCCAGATGCACCTGTCAATTATTTCAGTTTCATGAAATACTTTCTGATTTTGATGCATGTTTCATAAAATAACAAAAAAACCTCCTTTTTTCTTTTTTCTTTTTTCTTTTTAAAAATCTTATTTGTTCGTCATTATGATGTAAGGCCGACCACCAACCATGCTGTAATAATTGTTTGTTTCAAGGATATGATATCATTATGACGCATAAGATATAGTACGACTCGTGTATGCTCGTGTGCAACTTGTATCGAGGGTAAAAGAGTATGTCACAAAGCATATTGACAGGACAGGCGCCGTATTCTGAAAACGATGTTATTTGCTCTCATGTTAGAGATGTGATATTATTTGCCTTAACAATATGAAATTACGAGGAATAGGCATACGCACTGATTATGACTTGCGTAGATGTCTCTTTTAACTATACGAGTATGTAGTCGGCTTTTTTCCTCTTCAAATTTTGAAATCACTTTCCGTCATTATTTGAAGTATTTTGGTCTATACAGTTTAGAAAACTGTATCAACCAGCTCAGGTCGTTTAGGCTATAACTATTGCATAATCTTCACGCATTCGCTGCTTCCTATTTCCTCAATTCTTTAATCGGGCGTGCATTGCGTCATATTTAGCAGTATACATCAAACGACACTCAGATATACAGTTTAATGATATCATAATCTTGAAATGGCAACCTAAGGCGTTTCGAATGTATGCGAACGATTATTAAAAATCCAAGGTAAATCCTTCCTCTTTTTTGCTCTTCGAAGAACTGGCATTGTATAACTAAAATCCATTATTTCATGAATGTAGCATTAGTGTGTATAAAATCGTGATAGATTAGAAACCTTTTTTTTAAATCGGGTACTAATAATATATCTTTCCATCACTTTCTGACGTCACTTTTGTATTTTGACTACTGTACTTATTTAATTTTACTCGCCATACTGTCTTCTGAATGACTGGAGCTGAAACAACATGTGTATTATATAACGCCATTTATAGGGGGAAAATGTAATTGAAAGGGTGATTAATTTACATCATGCACACACATCATGCAAATAAAATAGTAGGCAAAGTGAATTACACATTGATATACATTACGAAAGTATCTGAGCCATGATGTGGTAAAATAGGTATATCTGATGCACCAAAATTATACAAAGAGAATAGAGAGGGAAAATTGGAGTGAACGTAAAAGAGAGAGGGGGAAATTAACGAGAAAGTGACAATGAGAGAGATAGAGAAAGAGAGGAAGAAAAGAAGCGAGAGGCGAGAATAGAGACGGAGAGAGAGAGAGAGAGAGAGAAGAGAGAGGGGAGGGGAGAAGAGAGAAGGGGAGATAGAAGAGACAGAAAGAGAGAGGGAGAGAGAGAGAGAGAGAGAGAAGGGGAGATGAGAGAGATAGAGAGGGGTAGTGAGATAGTAAAAAAGGGTACAGATAAAGGGGGAGAGAGAAAGACATATTTAAGAATGTAATACAACATTTTGTACAAGACATAAAATATCAACCGTTGAATAATATCCCTCGACGATCTTTTGAATGTAGAAGTTTTACGAAATAATGGCTGAATTTTATCATTGATTTTACATAATTCATCCAATATGCGCTTACCTTCTACCCAACTTATTGTATAGCCGAGTATTCATTTTAGAGTATTGTACAAGCTATGGTGAAAACCGGTCAAAGATATCTTAACCCAACAATGTGTCGAAGTTTACCCGCTAACTTTGGCGTGTTATACATAATTATGACTGTAAACTTGTGATACGGACGCTCTTTTGAAACGAAGCTCTTATTATGGAGATGACTGGCAGGGACCGTGAAAATAGACCTCTCCGATATGGCTCATGGAAAGCTGGAAATGCCAAACGTCACGTAGGCCTATTATGTTTCACCCAGATTTCTGCCAAATTCTAAAGGGACATGCGAAATCTGATTAAAAACAAACCTACATCAGAGAGAGAGAGAGATATATATATATACAAATAGAGATAGATAGAGAGAGAGAGGGGTACGGATAGATACATAGATAGAGAGAGAGAGACAGACAGACAGAGACAGAGAGAGAGAGAGAAGGGGAGAGAGAGAGAGCAATATGACTGTTGTTTCTGCTCGTCCCTGGTGCAAGCGAGGTAATGAGATCTATGGCATAAACCATAATATGCTTTTACCTGCGTGGTTACAACTGTGACAACTTGCATCGTGTGCCATGGAAATTGCTATAGTGGTTATGTCGATTTTGTGTAAACGCGATAAAGACAGATATCTGATAAAATCATATATGAGAGGGAGTGTATCAGAGAGACAGGGAAAGAGAGGGGGAGAGATAGCTATAGAGAGAAAGAGGGAGAGAGGAAAGAGAAAGATAGATATAGAGATAGAGAGACAGAGACAGAGACGGAGAAAAAAATACAACTGTTGTTTCTGATTGTCTCAAGTGAAAGCGAGGTATTAATATCTAGGGCATAATGCGCTAGAAAATGTTTTTACCTGCATAATTATTTCGAAACTTTGACAACTTGCATCGTGTGCTATGGAAATTTAAGATTTTTATCAGATTTCTGTCTTAATCACGTTTTCTACGGTGTATAACTCTTGCTAAAGCAATTTTATAGCACACGAAGCTATCTGTCTGTCTCTCCATCTCTCTATCTCCCCCTCCTCTCTCTCTCTCTCTCTAATAAACACACACACACACACCCACACACACACACACACACACACACTATATATATATATATATATATATATACCCTTCTCTCTCTCTCTTGCTGTTTCTCTCACTCACTCACCCACTCACCTGCCCCCCAAAAAAAAATCTCTCTCTCTCTCTCTCTCTGTCCCCCCTCTTCCTCCCTCTCCCTCCCTTTCCCCACTCCTCCTCTCGCTCTCTCTCTCTCTATCTTTCTCTTTCTATTTATCTATTCCCCTCTCTTTCCTTGTCTCTTTGACAATTATTTAGATTCGTATAGATATGATAAAGACCAAAGAGGACTATGGTTAAATAGTCTGCAGACATGGTTTGAGGAGACAGGAGTGAAAGACCAAGGAATGGAGCTCCTGGCCTGGCGAAGGCTAGAAACGTGATAGTTGTGGAATGGCATGAACGCCAAAGTCGATAGATATGGCACCTAGAAATAGAGCGAGAGAGAGAGAGAGAGAGAGAGGAAGAGAGAGAAGGAGATTCAGATTCAGATTCAGAGACGGGAAGAGAGAGAGAGAGAGAGAGAGAGAGAGAGAGGGAGAAACAAAGACATGGTAAAGTGAATTCAGAGTAATAACGGGAATAGATTTATTGATTTGCGTTTATTCCTATTTGTGGCTATTCAAAACCAAAGAACACAGTCGTCATGATCGCAAAGGCTTTCGAAAAATCACCTTTAAAGGGTGTATCTCACTGAGCGGCGAATGCTTACGAACGTTGCGAATTTAGGATTCGCCAACTTTTCTGACGAATGTTGGCGAAAATCACTGGGGTTCGCCTCTGCGACATTTAGCGACTTTTAGCGATGTTTAGCGACAATAAGCAACATTTGAGCGAATGTTTGCGAAAGTGTTTGCGAAAGGCAGTTGGCGACTATTAGCGACTGTAAGCAAATGTTAGCGACAGTTTTTGCGAGGATTAGCAACTATTTGCCAGTCCTTTGCCACTATTTGTGCATGTTTGAGACCTCTTGCTAACTCCTGGTACTCAATGGGTTGATTTGATATAGGAATCATATGGTCACGTGGTCGCTAGCATTGGCGAATCAACAAAAAAAACTTCAGCGACACCGTCTTACAACCGTTTGCAAAGTCTTACGACTGTTTTGCAAACGCTTGTAACTGTTTGCGGAAAAATAAATTAGCAAAGAAATTTCGAACATGTTCAAAATTTCTTTGCGACAAGAAAAACTGTTTGCGACAATGAAAACTGTTTGCGAACTTTCTTGCAACCTTTTACGAACCCTGGCGAAACCCCAAATTCGCTACGTTCGCAAGCATTCGCCACTCAATGAGATACCCCCTTTAAGTACAATCAATGGCCTTGTCCATCACCTATTTAAATATGCGAACATGACAATAACATAATTATTACGTAATATTACGTAATACATGCACGATTACCATGAGAAACAAAGGGGGTAATGAAGTTGCCATTGTGTTGATTTCTCGGAAAGTCCTAATTTACCATCGTGTAAAGGGGTATGCGCATGATATTACCTCAATTTCAAATTTATTTTACCTTTTCCATTTTCGTTAATGTATGGATCGGTCAAGAAGGATTCCATTACCCTGATTACTTCGAGTCTGCATATAAATGGCTTCTACGCCAAAGGAAGGAAGAGATCCCTTAGCTTCCCCAGAGTGGAGTTCCACTTCTGTAAATTTACAGAGTATATCATTTCGACAAGGTTGACCTAGTGGCATGTTTGAGTCAAGACAGGTAGATGTCATTATTTATTGACTCGTCAAGATGGTACAACTCTCGTGTACATTGTGTTGTGGATGGGAGGTATGGCATGTGACACATTTCTACGCTTCCACTCCCGTAAATATAATGAAATCCACTCGAAATTCGTAGTTAAATTACCCTTTTTCAGAGTGAATTCCACCCGAGCAAAGAGATCCCTATAAGTAGTGAGAGGTATGACACGTGACACATTTTCTTTACTTTCCACTCCAAAATCACAGTGAAATCCACTCTAAATTAGGGGTATAATTACTCTTTTGAGAGTGGATTGTACTGCAAACGGAGAGATCCCTTAGCTCCCTCAAAGTGGATTTCAACTCCTTTAAATGTACAGATTACATCATTTCGTAAACTAGTGACATGTTTGAGTCAAGACATGTATTATGTCATTATTTATTGACTCCTCAGGATAACAAAACAACTCTAGTTTGTATTGCGTTGGATGGATGGGAGGTATGCCCTGTGACATATTTTCTACCTTTCCACTCCATTAAAGTGACTCGGTAACATTGCCTCAGATTCTGAAACAAAATCCTGGATTTAGCTCATGCTGCAATCATAATTATACACCTTTAGGTCAGTCAGGAATCCCAGGACTTTTACAAGCCGATCGCCTGTCTGATTATCAAGATATTTATTATTGGATATCGAAATTTCATTTTTCGTTTTCCTAACGGTTTTTATAACACTACAGTCTACTGGGGAAAATGAGTGTAGGAAATCCGGTCACTCAAAGATTTTTACTTTTTTGAGGCACTTCATGGTCATATTGAAGTGCATTTTTTTTAGGGCTTCAATATTACACCATATCACAGACACTGACAACAGATAGGGTCATGCATCTCAGATTTAACATTGTTAAACGATGCCTTTAATGATAATGAAATCCACTCCAAATTCGTCATTCAATTACTTTTTTTCAGAGTGGATTCCACCCAAGCAAAGAGATCCCTATTATGACTCCAAAATCACAGTGAAATCCATTCCAAATTAGGAGTTGAATTAACCTTTTGAGAGTGGATTGTACTGCAAACGCAAACGGAGAGACCCATTAGCTGCTCCAAAGTGGATTTCCACTGAACTTCTGTACATTTACAGAGTACCATGTCTACAAGGTTGATCTATATCACATGTTTATTAAATTCAAGACAGGTGTATTTAAATCTCAATTGGAAGTTGAAGTATCCTCTTGAGATTGGAATCCGCTCCAAACGAAGAGATGCCGTTTATAGCTCCCCCCAAATAAATACCCACTGCTGTATATATATATTTAGAGAGAGAGAAGGGAGGGAGAGAGAGAGAGAGAGTCGGCCAAACATGTCAAGATGGACTGAGCCAGGGACATGTTGGATTCAAGGCAGGTAAGTAATTATTTATTGACTCGTGGTCATTCAAAGAAGAGCTACGGTAGAAATCTCATGTGCATTGTGTTGGGTCATAGCGTATTCAGAGTGATAGTTGTGACACGCGCACTCTTACACGCCCAAAATCTTCATTCTTGGAGCTCCAAATGTACACTCACTGTGAGAAGGAACCTTTGATCACTAGTATAGGCGAGGAGCGTATTTTTTCTTTACACGACAGCCTGTGATTCTTACGGCTTTAATTTCAATAAACGCGCTCGCGAAGAGTCTAGCTAGCTAGCTAGCTAGCTAAACCTGCGCATGCGCACATGGTAACCGTTAGGGTAAGTGATAGGGTTATAATAATCATGCAAATCCACCATCGTTAGCTCAATCGGTAAGGACATCGTTAAACAACGTTGAAGTTGTGGGTTCGAATCTTAGCATTTATTTAGTTCTATTTTTTGCCTTTATAAATAGTGAGGCAAAGCAATAAATAATCAAAGTCTAATTGTTTGTGACCTCTTTCCAAGCTTTCGTAGCTAAACTAGCTAGCTAGCTAGACTCTTCGCGAGTGCGTTTATAAAAATACGCAGGCGGGGACTATTTCGGTGCTCCATGAATTTGACTTTGAACGAGGGCTAATTCCGGTGGCGTAACTATGTGTTTTCTCCTAGCTATGGGTTGAAAGGCTGGGAGATGTGACTGGCGATGCGTTTTTCTCGCTGATTGTTAGTGTGTTCGAATAAGAGATGGGTTACTTTCATCTCATTAGTGATTGTGGGCGGAGGGCTGACGTCTGCTTGATATATACGTCATATCTCGATACATTCCAGGGGGGTATTATGTTAACATCAGCATGATCAGATAATGTTAGCACAGAATGGAGACCCTTTTACATAAGGGAGGTGCAGGGAAATGGTAGGATGGAATGGAGAGCCTTTCACATCAGAGAGATGCTGGGAGATGTTAGCACAGAATGGAGACCCTTTTACAGGAACTGGTAGCATGGAATGGAGAGCCTTTCACATAAGGGAGGTGCGGGGAAATGGTAGCATGGAATAGAGAGCCTTTCACATCAGAGAGATGCTGGGATATGTTAGCACAGAATGGAGACCCATTTACATCAGGGAGGTGCGGGGAGATGTTGGCACAGAATATAGACACTTTCACATCGGAGAGATCGATACGTGGATATGATATAGCACAGAATGTAGACCCTTTCACATCAGAGAGATACGGGGACATGTTGGCACAGAATAGAGACCCGTTCACATCAAGATATCTCAATACATTCCATGTAAAAAATAACCTTTCCCATATAAAGATGCTTTGAAAGAAGATTGAAAAGAATTAAGACGCGTTCACATCGACCTATGTCAACACATTACATGACAAAGCAACCGTTTACATAGACGGATGAGTGGGAAGATTACTGCACGGAACAGAAAACGCCCAACTCGATCTCAACTTTCGATTTCAATACACTTATGCATCACTTTTTTGACAAACGCGAACATCACAGTGACATAATGATATTACAATGGCACCATACGTATGGGCAAGACAATAGGGTATTGATATTGCCCTTGAGCCGATTTCTCAAAAGTCTTTGCGATCAAGATACCCGTTCTCATCACAGCGATGGGTGTTCAACCAGTGCATAGCAAAGGAATGTAGCCTACCTGCTTCAAATCTGGGGAGCTCGATGGCCAGTTGCAAGAACTATACCCCAGCTCTGTCCCAAGTGAATTATAGACGGCACACATAATGATTACTCTTTATTCAGTCTCATCAGCGCCTTTGATTAGGAAGCTAAATATAGGCGCTCTACAAATTCGTTGATTGGAAAGAACGGGGAAACATCTGCGTGATATGAACGATAATCTCATCATTCTCTGTCATACAGCTCCATCAATACAGTAGATCACTAATGAATATGAAATAAAAAGTCACAAGACTTAACACGCCATTTTATCATTAAATTCATTTTAAAACACGCTAATTTCATCTTTCTGTTTAATTATAAATAGTATATGAAATAAGCATAAAAGCAAAGTTCCTTTTCACAAACGGCTGACTAGGTTTCTCGAATCAGAGTTAATCACAATGAGAAACCCAACTGGATTACCGCCCTCTTACGACTGACCTAATCGCTTTGCAACACGCAACGATATACACAATGTACGGTAGTAATTCGAAGCAGCTTCACTGTCGAAACAATATGCATTCTGGTACAAAATGTGATGAACCCAGTGCCATTAATGTTTGAAGGTCGTTCTACATTAAACAAGAAAGATTTTTATTATTATTATAATTGTTATTAATGTCTTTTATCATGTAAACTCTTTATAATTATGCTACTCAAATAAGCTCAATGTTCCGCATTGCATTTATCATGGTATATTATACTTAAGGCTTCAGGATTATAGATTTGTGCAATATGTATTGGATGGCTGAGAGTGTGATACAAGCAGTGGCGGATCCAGGGGGGCCCGGGGGTCCCGGCCCCCTCCCCTAGCAAAAAAAAAACAGGTAAAAACACCCTTTTTTGAAAAAAAAAGAAGTTGGGCCCCCCCCTGGCGCCCAAGGGGGGTGGCGGTCGAAAAAAATAACCCTTCCCGCAAGGAAAAAAATTTTCGGGTGCCAAAAAAAAAATTGTGCTCACTACCCCTGGCGAATAAGTGGGGGGTGGCGGTGGGAAAAACTACCCTTCCCGGAGGGCAAAATTTTTTTCGGGTGCCAATTTTTTTTTTTTTTTTGCTCACTACCCCCCGCAACTGAGCGCTTTATTCTTGTATCACACTAAAACAAAGCCATACAGTATTATTAGTATTATCTATATCAGGCTAACTAGCGAAATAACAAAATTTGACTTACCTCGCTATCGACAGTTGAAGTTCCCAGATAACAGAGCAATACGAAAATAATTTTGATCTGCCATCCGGGTACTGCGCTAAAGATATTAAATACACTGATTTATTGTACCACTTGGAAGACTGCCTTAGCCCCTATGTAGATAATAATAATCTATACCGCTCTTACAAGGGTAGTCAACCGCTCTTACAAGAGTAGTCAATGAGCTCATCAAGACCGTCAGCCAACGGGTAACTATTGTGCAGTGCAAACGTTCACATCTGACAGACGAGCATCTGTGCAAAGAGACGAAGAAAGCAATGGCTGGTTTGTCTTAAGCAGAGTATCAACAGACCAAAACAAAAATCTTTAAATCACTATAAATATTACGTTTGAAAATCAAATCTCTTAAAACAGTTATGTTCGAATATCACTACCGAAGTAAATATCCTTCATAGTTTTAAACGAACAATTGCCCGTTGCCCGGGTAATGGTCAATAGTTAATGAGAAAGATGCCCCTTGACCGGGTAACGGGCCGCGTAGTTGAATTTTGCTGAAACCCATTGGTTTACGTGTAAACAATTTTCTTTGTGCAAGCGCGGATACCATACAGTGTGTGTGCGATTCCCGAATGATCGTAACATTCAGGCAACTTTCCAGCGAAGATTAACAGCGGTGTCTCAGATTGTCTGCGGTGTTTTAACCAATCTTTACTCAAGAAAAGGATATGGCAAGAATTCTTTGTAGATTTTTTTTTGGGTGTGAATTCGGTATATAAAAGATATATGGACTGCTTTAGTATTCGAGGTATAGCTGTTTCTAAACTAGCTCTCGGGGACGCCGCGGCGCGCTTTGGGGTCATAGCAGGATGTAACGTCCCCTTGAGCCTATAGAAACAGCTATACCTCTCATAGCAGTCAATATATCTATATTATTATTTGTACGAATGGTTTGCGCTTACCAGAAAAAAACTGATTATCTCAAAAATCTTATTATAACAACAATTAGAAATCTTAATTTGTTGTCACAATCATTTGATAAAGACGTAATATACGTCGAAAATTCGTGACCTAAGAAAAATTGCTGGATTTATAGGATGAAACTTCTTTTGTTTATCATTTTCGCATCATCTTGTGCCAACACGTGGACTTAATTTCGGATATATATATATATATATATATATTATGTGCATGTGTATGTATACGAACATGTGTACATTAATATTTGACAGCAGATATTAGCTTGCTTATCATAGTGCCGATAAGCAAACCTATAAATTTTACATAGCAAATGACTAAATCGCACGTAGCTTCAGTCAAAAGTTCAGTACCATAATTAGAACCTCGTTTAGGGGCGTCGTTAGAATGTTATTGGAAGGCCATGTGTGCTGATGAAACTAAATGATTTTTAAATGAGCAATCGAGCAAAGCATGATAACGGGTGGGTGGAAACGTATATTATACACGTTACTTCGTAATATTAAAGCGCTTTGTAATAATGATAATAAAAGGAATAATAATGAAGTAATAATAATAATGCTAATAATTATAATGATAAGGATAATAATAATAATGATAATAATTAATTGATAATATTGAAAAAGATAATAATAATAATGTTAACAAAATAATAATAATAACGAATTGATAATAACAATATTAATAATGATAATATTGCATGTTTTCTAACGCCTTTTCAATCGCTTTGAGATGCCATGCCTGGTTCAGCGTTTGATTTAAAATGTACACAATTCACCAAGCAATGACAGTGAGAGTTCAATGAATGCATGTACAAATTTTTAAAAAATAATCATTATAATGTATACTTATCTGTTCATTGAGACTGGGGTTTTACTTGGGTACAGTATTAAGTATATATTATTTGTGATATATTTTTTTGTTGGTGTTTGACAACACATCGTTTCAATGTAAAATTAAATTTCCTTTCCTTCATATTTACCATGCCATTATCCTTTTCACACTACTTAAAGGGATAGTTGAGTTCTTGTTTAAGACCGCAAATGTCTTCAAAGTACATGGTTATTGCTCTTACTCTTATTACGACCTTTCTAGTTTCCTTTTAGAACCTAACATTGCTATGAAGGTAATTGTAGACCCCAAAATGTATGAATTCAGATTGAATACGATCATACCAATTCAGCCCCACTTTAAAAAAAGTACGGTGACCGTTATTTAATGAATTAATTAATAATAACAATACACGGGCCGGCTGGTTGTACGTATTATAACCAACACGAAAAGCCAATAAATAGCCAATATTGGCATTGGCTGGAATAAAACAAATATTAATTTGTGGGGCACCACAAATATTAGAAATGGTTATATTTATGGATATTTCTGCCGTCTCTGAACCAATTTTGATCAAACAAAGATGATTTTGTCATCTAAATTGTATATTCTTTCAAATTTGACACTAAGTTTGTCATTATCTCACAAAAAATTATTTTGTGTTATTTTCTGCAACAAAACTCAACTATCCCTTTAATTCTTACGTGCCACCTTGTTATTGCAGCTTTACGGTCAAAGACATCTGGGGAGGTTTAGGGTGGAATATTTCATTATTACAATCACCTTGAAAATATTATATCGATTAAGCTATTATCTAGGCCAAGCGAGGACACATTTTAAACATTACCCCACCCCACTCCCTCCCCCTCTCTCTCTCTCTCTCTCTCGCTATCTCCCCCACCCCCTCTCTCTCGATCTTGTTTTCTCTTAATTCTCCCGTGTCTATCACCTCCCCCTCTCTCTCTCTCTCTCTATCTCTCTTCTCTCTCGACCTTATGTTCCGCAGAAAAGACAATAATTAATGCACGGCAGCTGCAAGCGGTACTTATTATTCATTACACCCGAAATGCGTTTGACTCTGTGCGTAAATCGAGACTATCGAAATATGAGTTTTTTGATTCACTAAATAAAAACCGCACCGTGCATCCCGGCAAATATTATCTTCCAACCTCAAACGACCACTGCGGTTATATTCATGAGAGTCGCGCCAATGAGGCCTGCTTAAAACGGGAACATCTTTTAAGTATTTGATATGTTCTATTACAAAAACTTCTTCTTGAATGTACTAATATAATAATATCCGAACTTGGTGATATAATATTTCCGTATATTTTGATGATATAACATATCCATTTCTCTGTGGGTGACTACGTTGATGTCAACGCGAGCATAAGAGAAGGTGAGTGTATTTTACCTTTTCTACTTTTACATGTTGCAGTAATCTATATTCATTTCAATATCAAAATAATAGTTGCCACTTATCCTTTGCTTCCTTCCTATTTCTTCTCAGTATGTTAAAAAACTTGTATTTGTTGAGCTTGTTAACATGACCATTAGTATACCTTACGTTATTTATATTTTCTATTTTTACCTGTCGCTCTCTAACTTATATTTATTAAAAACAAATAATATGAGTAATTTTTCCTTTACATCCATCTTTTTCTCTCAGTATGCGAAAACAAATACCAGGTATTATCTGTAAGTCTTGTAAATAAGCATATATAGTATTAGGCGTTAACTTATTTCAGGTGTATACTTGTTATGGAGACGTGAGTAGGATACGTTTTATCTAATTGGTCATATTGGTGCGCCGGTTTTCGTTTACAACTCGAAAAGTAAGGACATACGGACAATATTATTCCCATTAAATTGCTGAAATTGCTCAAAGTGCACTTCTCATGTCAATGTTTACATACCATTATTGTGGACCCCTATGTTAAAGAGCACTCGTGCTGATAAGGGTGTCCTGTCCCACAAGAGGTAAATAAATAAAACAAATAAAAAATGGTGTTTGATGTTTACATTGACATAGAAGGGAAACGATTTTATTGCATATATTCATGATAACACCCGAGTATTCTTCTGAATTGTTCTTATTTTTCAAGTAGTGCTTATATTTTTTTCTTATTCAAGGCTGTCAATCTTTTAAACATTTATGCCTGTATGCAATAGTCTCAAACTTTTTGTGAAGATTCTCTTCTTCTTTTTGTTGCTTTTGTTTGAAAAAAAAGGTGCTAAGTCATCCCACGTTTCCCGTTTTCTCAAATACGTTTCCTCCCTTTATTATTTTGTCAAATTTCAAGATGATGCCCAACTGCTTTTGTGTCAATTTTGAAGTACATACAAATTGTAATAAAAAAGTAGGAACAGCGTCATGGTAGATTTTCGTATCGGTAGTGACAGAAATATACCCGATGGTTTTATGTGTTATGTCATCTTCATGGAAACTAAGGAATAGAAAATTCGTTTAAATCTTAACGGGCACAATTTTAAAAACAGAACACTGGGCAAGTATTTTCTAAAAACCATTACATTCCAAAAGTTGAAACGGAAAGCTTTGAATGTTTATAAAATCCCATGCCCTGTCTTTTGATATAAAGGGGTATAAGGAAAACTTCGATAAAAGTCATGACGATTAAAAAATTCCGACCATTTAATTTATGATCAGCGTCAGGAAATCAAAATTAATGTATACAGTCATGAGTCAGGATTTTATAAATATATATATATAATGTATATATATATATATATATATATATATATATATATATTAAAGATACTATGTCCCTTTTGCAGCCAACATCAAATTCTGTAGAACTTTGCAGGAATTATGAATATGTCATGTATGTCCTATCTGTGAAATTTAAACGTTAGCAGTGTCCTAATATTCAAATTATGCAAGGAAACCCTTTTACTTGCTAGACTTCACTGTCAGACACTATTGAGTGACTGACTGGCTTTTTCATCTTTGGTAATAACATACATAAAATGAGCTGTAAAGGGTACATGAGCATTTGTCTACATCAATAACCCACTTCTTGTAATGGCCAAAATTAAACTGATTGAATCTTTGCGCAGCATAAAACGTACGACCATTCGGTACAATGGTCTGAAAAATCAGACTATTACTTACTGGCTCTATAGCTCCTAAGTCGATTCGACAACTAATAGTCGTTATTTTCCCACTTAAAGACATTTTCAAGCCCCTTTTTTTAGGGAAATTCTAAATTAGTATTGTCTTACAAATGCCGTTGGAATTTAACCTTTTCATTTTTTGGGCCTGCAAATGGGACATAGTACCTTTAAGTGAACTCAATTATTCAAACAAATTAATGACAGGGCAATACTACAAAAGGTAGTGACTGAAAAAGTATTGACGAATAATTAGAGTATAAAATAAACAACTGTTTACAAAAGATTACTTTTCAAATAAACTTGCTGTTGTTGTTGTATTCAACGTTATATGGCAATCAGTCAAATTTGACTATCATAACTACACAATTTGTTTTTCTTAGTATGAATTTTAATTATGAAAAAATAACTGACCTCTCTTTTTATCATTATTTATATTATTGGTGTCCCTGTATTTTTGTCGGTTTTTTATGATGATGATTATCATTTTTATTATAATTATGATATCATGCTAGGTTACTAAATCCTGTCCTTTCCTATTCGGCACACATACTTATTAAAGGTTATACACATACTTATAAAACGGGGTTGGGCATTAATTGAATTATAAGTAAGGGGGAAGAGCCTAATATATAAAGGGCGCCACAGCCCTCTTTACCCTCATATGCGCGCGTAATTTTTGGCGACTCTGGAATCCGTCTGTCACATGACAACGTTGTTAATTGCTCGGTACATACCAATGGCGAACATGACGATGGAATTAACGCATAATGATCGCTCTGGCGATGTAGGTTAATTCACTTCAATGCTCGAGGGCCGAATACTCATTACGTTGTCTCATTAGACTTTGTTCTCGTCGACATTAAATATTTATATGCACCTGGTGTTGTTTACGTCATGATGTGAAGTAGGGCTTCGCCTGGAAACATACTGTTTCTGCTGATTGAAGAGAAGTTAAGGAACTCAAGAATGACAATACCCGAGACAATGCACATAATAACAGAACCGTCAGAGAATACTAGTGCCACTCTCCGCAATCTCTCTCGATCTGTCGTTCTCTCTCTCTCTCTATCTCTCTCTCTGTCTTTCCCTCTACCCCCTCCCCTCTCTCTCTCTCTCTCTCCTTATTTCTCTCTATCTCTATTTCTTACCCCCCTCTCTCTCTTTCTCTCAGACATCTATATCTCGTCCACTCTTTTCTCCAACACTCTACGTTTTTTTCTCTATTCTATTCCCCTTCTCTCTCTCTCGCTTTCTCTCTCTCTCTTTCTCTTTCTCCCTCTCTGTTTCTTTCTCTCTCACTCTCTTTCTCTCTTTCTTCTTGCGTCTCTCCCCTCTCTTTATCTCAATTATCCTTCCCTTTACCCTCATTGTCTTCTCTTTTCTATGGCTTCCTCTCTCCTACTTAAAAAAAAGGTATCTCTTTTCCAGATGAAGCCGTCTCTCTTCCTCTCTCACAGCCACACATCCCTACTCCCGCTTTCTCTCTCTCTCGCTCTATCTTTTCCTCTTTCCCACTCTCACACACAATGTGTACTCGCCCGCACCTAAATCATTTCACTTTTTTTCTTATAGATTTGTATCTTCCATATCTCTCTCCTAATCTCCTTCAATATTTCTCTCTTCCTTCGCTAGGGCGTTACAAGACTTACGTAGCTGCAACTCCTTGACTTTTTGATCCGCAACAATCCATAAAGACCAGTTCTGGTCATGCGATTGCATTGTGAAAGAAACGTTGTGGAATCGATCAGAAAAGGTTGATCATCTAGCATATAAGTATTGGTATGTACTGCAAGGTTCTGGAATCATCAAAATGATAAGAAATTTGGCCTAGTCTTGGTAAAGTTACAAGCACTGTACACAGAAAGATGGGACTACGCGACCACGTGCGCGATATCTAATTGGTCCCAATAGATATAATAATTTACCAAATATATCAATAAGTAGGCGGTTTCCCGGCAAAATTTGTATCATCACGTATTAGTCAAAACATATTCTTTCACATAATTGGTAATGAGATAGCTTCCATTTCATTTTTGAGAAAGGGGCGTTTCCAAAACTGGTCTTTACCTTTAAATTAAACAGGGTTCCCTTGTAAGCAAAAAACACGCGTTCTTGTCTAAATACAAGAACAATCAAGAATTTTTTTTTTTTAATCTTAAATAAATGGGAAGCAAGAATGTAGGCTTGAATTATCTGAAAACCTAATATGTCTACTCTGCATCAACTTTGCTTAGTCGAAGAAAAAAAAAACCTGTCGAGTATGCGAATGAACTACAGATTTGTATATACTTTGCAAATATATAAGCTAGCTTTTGCTTGATACATCATAATCCGCTGCATGATAAGGTTATGCATGGGAAAAGAGAGGCACTCTCTTGAAAAGGGTTGGGTTCTGCTTAAGATGAAAATTCTCTGCTTTCTCATCCGTTTTAAGTCACTTTGGAAGAATGGTGTCACCTGAAAATGGCTTACTTCGGTTCATTGGGTCACCGCGTCCGGTCGGGTGGTCGCGTTACATGGCCTTTCGTGAAACAAAAGCGGAAGATGAAGTGAAGATTCGCGTTCAGTACGCGACCTCTCGAAAATTTGCCGTAAGGTTTATTTGTACAAAGTGCGGGTAATTTGGACCAGACCCTTTGTAGATGAGAGCGATTTTTTTTCTCACAAACATTACCCCCGACATTTCGTGCATAAAGGGGCATGTTTTCACTGAAGGACCGATAACGCGACCACCCGACCCGACGCGATGACCCGACGATTCGAAGTAAGCCCCCGAAATTGATGGTTCTTCAGTTGCATATAATATTCAAAATATGACAAGAAATGGAGGAACAGTTTGGACCATCTTTTATACTATTTGTGCGTGTAGTCCCATATAACAATTTCTGTGTACAGTGCATGTTATTTTCATCAGGATTTCTTTTCTTTTCTTTTCATTTTGATGATTCCAAAGGCTCGCAGTATACATCAGTTCCTATCTACTACCTAATCACCCTTTTGCCATGGCTTCCAGTCAGTTTCCTTAACTATCTAAATCGCATGGCCAAAACTCAACTTTGTCTTAAAATAGTACAGAAAATCTAAGATGCATGATAAGGCAGAAAAAAAGAAAAAGGAGGGACTTTCCCTTAACTGCCATGAATGAGAATATAAGGTTATGTGGTACAATTAAAGGTAAAGCTGGGTTCTGATAATGCGATTACGTCGTGATAGAATCTCTCTTGAAGCAGTTGGGATAGGTTAATCGTGTAGAACACAAGAATTGATGTGTACTGTGAAGTTTTTAGAATGATTGCAATTAAAAAATATAGAATCAGGAACCCATCTTATATTTATAAATAATTGCGAATGATCCAATCAATCGCAAGTTTGCAGTGTCCTATATCTTATGTACATAGTTGCGATTAATCGCAACTGCTATCAAGACGGGGCCATGATTTGCTTAAAGATCACACGCACTACACACAGATATAAGTATATGGGACTACACAAATGTTTGGTCCAAGCATTTAACATATTTTTCATGATATCTTAAATATAAAAACAATCAATTTCAGGGGACATTCAATAATAATAACATTTCCACTATAATATTCTTCCGAACCGACATAAAAAGATTTAGAAAGCTAACAATTCCAGCCCCCCCCCCCCCTTACCATAACTCGATCTTATCTTTAAATCCCCTGGATGATAATATTCTAACAGTATATGGTACGATAAAGTCACGGCAGGATATTTGCCTTTTCTTGTCTAAATATGGAGTTACCATGACGACGAGGAGATATTTGTCGACTGCATCACATCCTGACGTCCCAGATTGTAGGGAGCATATTTTATAGATAGTACTTGCCTGCAGTTGAATATTAATACGAACTAGAATGTCAGATACTTATCCAATTAAAGCATGAATACATTAGATACAATAATTGCTACAGTAATAATGAATACTGATGATAATGATTATAGCAATATTGGTATTACTATATGTAAAAAATAAAATATTAATGATAATGACAATAATAAAAAAATCCCCCCAAAATAATAATTATAATTATAATTATAATCACAAAAATGATGATAATAATAATAATAACAGTAATATTACTAATATCAATAAAAATAGTAATAATAATGAATATTGATAATGATAATAATATTGACAATAATTATAATAATAATAATTTTAAAAAATTATATTAATAAAGACACAGTGCCCATATTCTGGTATTAAATCTAATCGGGCTGGATCTTTATTCTGAATTAGTTGGGAATATTTTAAAATTGGTTTAAAATAAATATCAAAATACATTCTTTTGTTAACAACGCAGCCAATATGAGATAGAAATAAAGGAAATTAGACAAGGAATGAATGACAAGATATAAACTAAAACATACACTTCAAACTACATGAAGACAAAAAATATAGATTTCATCAGACCGTGGCACCATTTTAAAATATCGAAAATTTAAACAAGATACTAACTACTTTCGAAAAATCAACCTAACCAGGCAATTACAATAGCCTTGTACGTCACTATTAGAGTGTGCGAACATGACAAAGACGTATTACGTAATGCGGAAATGATTTATATGGGACATACAATAGCCCTTGAATTTGTTTTTCGACAATAGTTGCGATCGTTTTGTTAGTACTCTAAAATAACATCTTCAGTAATAATTGCATGATGAATCATAGAGGCTGTTCACACCGGCAGAGATAGCGCGGTCTAGCGCGCGCTATACCGCGCTATCTCTGCGGTGTGGAAGGTACAACGTCGTTTCGGTCCGCCCAACAGCGAGCCACGGCGAGCCAAAACGGCGTGCCACTGGACCACCTCTTGGGGGTGGTCCACGAGAGATAGCGCGGTATACCGCGCGCTAGACCGCGCTATCTCTGCCGGTGTGAACCCGAGCTACGATAGCACGCCGGAAGTCATCGTTCTACACGCGGGGAATTTTATACTCATTCTATTAAAGTCCCTCTTGTGTGAAAATATGCATCAACTCTACTACGGGTTCGTAATAGCGCGCGATATCTTTGACCGCTCTGACCTCATGACGTCACGCGTCATGGCAACAGGACCTCTCAAAAAAGGGGGTGCTACGATAGACCGCGCTATCTCACTGCGGTGTGAATCCGGCGAAATGGGCGGACCGTGGGTCGCGCTACGATAGCGCGATCCACGGTCCGCCCACGGTCCCCCCTTGCGGTGTGAACAGCCTCATACTCTATTTGTCCTTCACTTAGACGAGCCTTTAAAGGGAGTGTAGCATGGCAAATACTGGTTAACGCCATCTACGTCTTCTTTTGGACAACTGCACGTAAACGAATAGACTTGATTAACGGTAGTCAGCTCTACATGGTTAGCGCGCGCTAGCGTACGTTCGCGAAACAGACCGAAGTTCTCCTCACGCTTCGGTTTCGCGTATGTAACACGCACGTGAATGCTGCGGTCGCGTCGTCCGTAGTCCGATTGGCCCCGAGTAGGGCCACGGGAAAGACACTTAGAGGCTGTTCACACCGGCAGTGATAGCGCGGTCTAGCGCGCGCTAGACCGCGCTATCTCTGCGGTGTGGAAGGTACAACGTCGTTTCGGTCAGCCCAACAGCGGGCCACGGCGAGCCAAAACGGCGTGCCACTGGACCACCTCTTGGGGGTGGTCCACGAGAGATAGCGCTGTCTAGCGCGCGCTAGACCGCGCTATCTCTGCCGGTGTGAACCCGAGCTACGATAGCACGCCAGAAGTCATCGTTCTACACGCGGGGAATTTTATTCTCATTCTATTTTGTGCGATCTGAATCTGAATCGGTACAACTCAACACTCCTAATTCGTAATAGCGCGCGAAATCTTTGACCGCTCTGACCTCATGACGTCACGCGTCATGGCAACAGGACCTCTCAAAAAAGGGGGTGCTACGATAGACCGCGCTATCTCACTGCGGTGTGAATCCAGCGAATGCCAATGGGCGGACCGTGGGTCGCGCTACGATAGCGCGATCCACGGTCCGCCCACGGTCCCCCCTTGCGGTGTGAACAGCCTCATAGTCTCGTCATGCTACACTCCCTTTAATGTCAACATTCTAAGTCTGAGGGCTTTTCAAACTGACTTGACCTGCAAGTGTAGACGCTCTAACTGTCATCAACAATAGAGATGTATTCATGCGTGTTCTGTTTCATTGTTCCGTTTGTTTGTTTTTTGTCCCCCAGTTGACTATCATAACAGCCCGTTGTACCATTCAAGTTTGAGACAACTGTGAGCACATGGGAAGTATATTCATTTAGCGTTTGGTGTGATTTGTAGTAAGTTTGCCTCAAGATGGATACGGAAACTAAAGGAAATAAAATGGATACGGAAACTAAAGGAAATAAAATGGATACGGACACTAAAGTACATAAAATGGACACCCTGCTCCAGGAGCCGTCATACGTGCCTATGAGGTGAGTTTAAAGAGTAAATAATGATAAATCATACATTCATATTGTATAAGTTGAACTGATTAAATATGAACATATGTATATTTACTGTATGAATATCTGACTTGTGATGAGGACGTCAGCCCAAGCTGTGCTTATGACGACCCGTTTTTTCTACGTATGATTTTTTTTTGTATATATTTATATATATATATATATATATATATATATATATATATATATATATATTTATATCATCTACCATCTCCTCTATCTCTTGTATTTAATGTGGATTATGATTATCATGTAGTTTGTATGTATCATAATTTATGTCTGTTTTGTTATGGCGACCCCACCACAAGCCTCATGCTTTAGGAATTTCGCCTCCTTCCTACATAACATTGTAAATATATATTTTATTGTTCATTTTGTGTGTGAAGAACTTATGTTTATCAAATTAAATTAATGTTTATTTTGTGCTTTTTGTGAAGAACTTCTGTTTATTGAATTGAATTGAATGGATGTGACCCTACATGTTGAAAATACATATCAGTTTGATGATGGAGATAAATTAACATCAAATCAAATGAAACCATATATGTATATAATTATTTCAAGAGAGAATGGAATAAAGAGAGAGCAGGAGAAACAAAAAAGTCCTGCGATGATTGATGGAAATCTTGAGTTTGTCTTCACTTGATAAAGGAAGAGGTTACATGCCTACCTTAGTCACATCGACAAGACCGACACCAGACCGACAACAGACCGAACGAAAATATTACATTACGTCTATTGCCAAGAACCGGTGGGTTTGGAGTCGGTCTGATATCGGTTGTGACTGTGTTACTGAGGTATTACTTCCAAAAATTTGTGAACATAACTTTCATTAATAAACTGTTGGATCATGGGAACGATACTTGTATAGACACTTTTATATCTATATTTATTTTAAATTTTTTTTTTTTTATTTCATCAAGAGATTTTCTTTTTTACATTCATACCATTTCATGCTACCCTCGCGGATGCATTTCATTCTATAGTACATGTTGAACCAACAACAAAATCATTGCTTAATCAATCCCCATACAAGTATTACTATAGAGTATAATAATATTATATATGGAGTGGGGGAGAGGGAGAGGGACGGAGAGAGAGCGGGAGACAGAGGGAGGGAGAGAGCGGGAGAGAGAGAGCGAAAGGGAGAGAGAAGAGGTACAGATTGGCAAATAGATATGGAGAGGAGGAGATACATACCGAGAGAGAGAGAGAGAGAGAGAGAGATAGAGAGAGAGAGAGAGAGAGAGAGAGAGAGAGAGGAGGGAGGGATGGAGGGACTTTGGAGCTACATCAAAATGAACTGCCAAAAAAAAACGGAAGGAATTTAAAAGAAAACTCCGATTAGAGTCATGATGGCGTGTCGAAATTGTCGACCATTTGTTCAATTTTAGCACTGTATTTGTGCATCATTTGTAGTAAATAACAAAAGGAATATTGTTAATGTTTGTTCCTAGTATATTATTTGAAAACTGCAGGAATTATTTGCCTGTAAATATCTGTTATGATGACACCATGGTATCGTGATTGTGAAGTTAGTCTGGCGTGAGAGGGAGACAAAACATGAAGCTCGCTCTCTGTTTCGGCTTGTAGAACTGTTAAAAACATCAGTTTTAACATGGACCTACTACTTAAGCACGGAACTGAAAATACGTAATTTCAGTTCTGTGGTTTTAAGACTTCTTGTAACGTTGGTCCTCTTCTCTAGCCTATGTGCGTTGGGGATATGTAAGTTATCGTCTTTCAAGAAGATATGATCGCTAAAATCTTTTAAGTCTTAATTATAGGAATAAGAACGGCGTGTGGGCACAAGATCCTGCATGACCGTTATGTTGTATATTTATATGTTTGTATATTGTATAATACAATAACCCTGTGGAAGAGGGAAAAACAGTGTGTAAAAATTGTTTATCTTTAAAAAAATTCCATATCCATCAATTTCAAATAATGATCGACCTAATAGATGACAGGATTAGCTCAAAGTCATTATCGATTTGTTGAATGCACCACCAGTATCTGTAATCTGTAAAATGCCGAAACACCTGCAGAAAGGGACCCCCCCCCTTCTACCCCCTCTCTCTCTCTCTCTCTCTTTATCTTTCTTATATCGCGTCATGTCTCGGTGAACAGATCAAAAAGTCAATAATGTCAACAATTAATTCTGTCGTCTATCAAATCGATCAATATTCCAGATAATTGAAGTAGAATGTATTCTTTGATGGGGAAAAAGGAGGGATTATCCTAAGAGACCTGGGGGTCTTTTGTGAGATCTCCAATTGGCCTACTACCCGCATCCCCACGTAGACCATAATAGCTGGCTTTGCCTATAAAGACTATGTACAGAACCACCTGTACTATCTGCTTTCTGCGTGTGTTTTTAATCGTGATGTATATACCCAGCGTGTGAGCTGCTTTTTTAATAATCACAGTATTAACACATGTTTGTAAGTCGTGAAAATAGGTCTATAACGATACGGAGAATTTAAATTCATCATCGAAATGGACGCCAGGGCCTCACGTGTATTAAGGTAGGAAATCATTTAATATAAGATCCGTTTTAACTTAATAAACACGATTCATTGTGAATGTAGGTTTACTCTCATACTGCAGAGGGGTGACAGTCCGATATTTTAGAAGTCGGATTGGAGATCCCCTTCCTTTAAGAGTTGAATTCTCTTCAAGACATATTGTAATGTACTTCAACATAATACAGTGGAATCTCTTCCAGCCTAATGATGGAAATTACACCTTTTTTTAAAAAAAGAATAAACGTGCTTTGTACTATTTTGACCGTGAATTTTACACTTCACAGGGAAGTTTAACTCTGACTCTTGAACTTTATGAATTTTCACTCCGATTTATCTATGAAAGAAGTCACCAACCTCGTGTGGGGCGTGTAGGAAAAATCAAAGTTTTTTTCTTCTCATAGGAGTCGTAATAGGGATCGCCTCTAATCGGAGTTGAATTCTCTCCCAAATTTAGTGGAATCCACTCCAAATCATTACTTGAAATAATCTTTTAAAAAATTTGTTCTACTATTTTTGAGCGTGATTCTCTACTCTACAGCGAAGCGATCCCATAAAACTTTGTGGATTTTCCACTACGGTGTATTCATAAAGTATAAGTGTAAAAAATCACCAATAGAGTGTATGGCAATAATATTTTTGGTAATAGCACCCTGGACCTCTTTAGACTGTGGTATAAAATGAATCTAAACTGAAACTGAATACAAGGTTCGCCTTTCATGGACATCATGATTTGATCGTTCGTGTGTTTTTTTAAATAGATGTTGGTAATGCTGTGTAAATAGTTTGATGAGCGAGCGTGCTTGCTCTCTCTAGGCCTATTTTTCCCTATGAAAACATCACTGCCATGATCGTAGAAGACTCTCAAGAAATAAACTAAACGTCAATGTCAAATGTTACAGGCTATAACACCATAGAAACGTATTAATACAATCATACTTGTGTTATAAACTTTTATGTGTATTTGTATGCGTATATCGGGACAGTGTTATATATCTTGGCAATGTTAATGTATGTATCTGTACCACACGTGATGACCTCCTTACAATATTACAAACGCCACAGGATAATTCATCCTAAAACGCGTCGATATGTATATACATTATTTGTGTGTACACTTGGCAAATGTTCACTTTGTAACTGTATGCGTGTATTGTTTTAATATGATATAATCTTGGCAAAGTAAACCGGATGTAATTGTCCTGACACTTGTCACCCATTTCCGCTACACGCCTCAGGAAGAATGATTTAAGCTCACATTTCCTTTATTGCCTTTATTGGACAAAATGTTGGTTTTCCCTTCAAGGAAATGTTGTTTTTCTTCGTATAACTGATATTTGAAAGGAGCGCTACGCTTTTTTTCATGCCATACGTGGATTTAGAAAAAAAGAGAGACAAACAAATTGTTTATGACGTAGCTATTAATGTGTTTTCAGCCAGAAGGACGTTAACTCTGTATTAAATGATATGATCTAATAACCTTCTGTCTCCAAACAGATGCTATGTCATGCACAGCGTGGGTTTATTGTTCTGGGGTGAAAAGGGGAAGTTGAGTGTTCGTGGTTCTGATTGTCATTGCCTGTGTCTATATTACGACACTACCTTTCAAAAGAACCGTATACCATTACTGATGATAGCTCAACAACCAACTAACGTGCAGGTGTATTTCTCGAACCATTTCTAGTGTTGGACTGTCAACCACGTGGAGATAGGGAGCCGACTTAAATAAAATTACTCTATAATTTTGGGAATATTGAGGTACTACGTCTTGGAGTTTGATTTGGATTTAAGTGGAATATCGCTGCTATGGATTTGTGAGTAAAATGATATTCTACGATTCAGTAATCCGACATATATGTGTTATGTTTCTTGGTGTTAAAGTAGACATGGATTAAAATAGACATTGTATGTCAAATGAAAGCTCATGATCTAAAGAAAGTAAAAAGTGTCACATCTTTTCCCTAACAATGCATATGTGACCACAAGCAGACATTTAACATTGAATCTTGGCATCCCCCTCCCCCCCCCATAATCGAAACCGAAATTATACAAATTGGGCGGCTGCGATGAAACGTAGGCGATTAGTAGTAAGACAGGAGATCGCACATTCACTGTTGCAGCAGCTAATTAAGGAGTGGAATAAACTTTTTTCTTCCAGGATAAAAGCTGGTCCATGAGTGGATTTTTTTTTAACTCCTTAAAACGTACCTATTTCTTACTTGATTCGCTATTATTTTGTTTGTTCAATGTTATGTTATGATTCGTTGTTATATTGCATATTATTGTGATATAGTCTACTATGAATAGCGTAGCTAAATTCCTAATAATAATAATAATAATAATAAAAGCGATGCCACTTCCGGATTCACACAATACCGTATCAACACACGCTAGACGATCGATAGCAGCCATATTATCAATTTTAATGATTTATTATCCATAAAATGAGTGAAATTAGACCAGACAGTAACTTGGATCTGCAGTATTCATCGTCTGAATCCATTGACGATGATATTAATGGTTTCAATGAGCCAGTTTTCAAATTATTGTAATTTCTGAATTAAAAATACGTGTTTACATGTCGCCTATGTTTGATCGTGAGTGGGTAGATTCCACCGACGTAATGTATCATAGTGAAATACGAACTTGCTTACCAGACTAGACGGCAGAGATCGCAGTCTGAAGCCGGTGGAGAAGACGAATGTGAGGAGTAATTTCCATCGCAAAAAGGCTAAAATAGGTCATATTTACAACAAAGAATGTTGTGAAATTTGTTTCATGAAGCCTCCACTGACCGATATACAAAACAAACACTGAGCGATGTTTGATTTGATGTAATTTTGTTGGTCAGTGCGATTTGAGCACGAATGATGACCGGCAATAGCGATCGCAATATTACCTACATATTAAGTTGTGTTAATTTCCATTGTTTACTTTCATCTGTATAATTTCTTTCGTGAATTTTATGTAATAAGCAACATACTCCTTTCCTACGTTTTACTTTATCTTTATCTAATTCAAAGAACACACATGTCAAACAATCAAAACATGCAACTAAATTTTACAGCAAAAGCCATAGACTCCATGTAGTGGTTAGAGCTTTTGTTTACGTTTGGGGGACATATTATAATTATATAAGCGCCTACGTCACATTATTTGGGGCGTTTTATTGGTTTGATTTGGGTAGAAAATGAATGATGACAGAATCGTGTTTTCTTTGTTTTTTACGACTAAATTAAGTATTTTAAAAAATCTGAAATATTTGTCTCCAAATTCCTGAGGTCATAAGCTTTCCATTGATATATAGTTGTATTTTATAGAATGGCTACTTTAAGATGACACCTTATGCTCGTTGAACGTACACGACCGATGCGTCATTCCCCCTGACGCAGAACTGCAACTGCGCCAGCGACTTGTGCGGCATTTGACGCCAATAAGAGAGTGATTACGTTTTAAAAAAAAGTTAATGCAAAATAACCAATGCAAACATTGCTTTGTTTTATTGACGTATGCGATAATTGCCTTCACAGGAATAGCTCAGGTAATAACGCAATCAAGAGGACGCATTGTTTGCAACAGGTCTTGTATAAAACTGACAGTTGTAGACTGTATTGGAAACGGCTAAGTACTGGAGCCATTTTGACGGTCGATGAAAATATGCAGAAGCATTGCCAAGGAGATTGCGCCACGGCACAAAACATTAAATGGAATTAGCGGTTGCCGGTAAAGCTTGAACTGACCAAGTATTTCCCGTAGGACGTGAGGAGTTTTGCTGACGCAGCAATTTGAGCAATCTGTGACGCACCATTTGAGAGTCGTATTAAATATGAATGCGAAATGAAAAGTGCTAACATGACATTTAATTGCTGGCTCATTTGGCAGGCTGCCTACACCATATTCACAGGCGTTATAAGCGAAGGTGATAGAACATATTATTCATTGAAATGACACCTCGTGTGCAACGGGTAGACGTTCAAACACACTCCCTAGGTTTAAGGTCGGTGACACTTGAGACACTGCTTTCTTGTCAAGCTCATTGCAGGCAAGTCGTCAAGTTCATTGCGCTATTCAAGAGCGTTCAGATAAACGGGTCCCACAACAGTCTCTGTGCACACACGCAACTATATTGATATAACATAGGAGTGCGATTCCCAAACGCAAGATTTCCGATTTTGACCGAACACAACCGTGAACGGAAAAAAAAAGTCGGGACAACGCACTTAATCTACTGAAAGCAATTTAAGTCGTTTACTTTCTCGTGTTCACACGTCATTATCAGTGTTCAGTAATACGAAATTTGATGTTTTGAACAAACAGTTGGCGTAGTTGATTGACGATCCCGCCCCACTCCGGGGTCGGAATGACCGCATGCGTGTTACCAAAATGTCCGGTAAAGGGGTACTTTTCACGCACCAAAGTCCGGCTCGTACATACACAAAATTGACTTTACACACCGGACTTAGGGGGTGTTTTCAAAGGAGGAACACGCATATGCGTACCCTAAATAACACTGAGTGGGGGGGGTCGGGTTGACGATTCGTGTAATTTTATGACGTAGGATTGCGTCACTGACTGGCGCGGTCAGTGACCTGCCATTCCTGATTTGTATTATCACAAAGTTGATGCAATGCTTATTGTCGTTACTATTTCATTCATCATCAGCAGAAGCAGCATTTTTATTATTATCATCATCACTAATACTACTACTATACTGCTGCCACTACTACTACTATCACTACGACTACTACTACATGTACTACTACTACTACTACAACTACTACTGCTACTACTACTACTACTACTTCTTCTTCTTCTTCTTCTACTACTAGGCTAATACCATTACTACTACCACTGCTACTATTACTACTAGTACTACTACTACTACTACTACTACTACTACTACTACTACTAATACTAATACTACTTCTGCAACTACTACTACTACTACTAATACTACTACTACTACTACTACTACTACTGCTGCTGCTGCTGCTGCTATTACTATTTCTATCATTTTCTCCTTTGTTAAAGCAATCATGAATTGGTACCATAAGCCATAAGTATGAATGGCCCGATATATAGCATGTACATGTAAGTAACACCCAGTCATAACAGCTAATAACGGGCTTTACCTATTAAAACATTATGGCACGTACATACATGTTATATAATATGCTAATCGTGGGAATGTAACAGCCCCTGCACTATGAAATGTACTATTAATCGTGATCACGTGACCAGTGGTAGGCGATGTTGGTTTCTTGACATACATCCTTAGTCTGTTCACACTGGCCAAGGGCAAATTTATATGAAAATCGTATAAAAAAGAAATGTCGTATAAAAAGAGCATCAAATAGCGAAGGGGGTTCAGACTAGATACAACATCGTATGAACTATGAAGACGTTTCGTATAAAGAAAACAAGGGGAAATTTGAAGAGGTCAATTAACATGACAGTTGGTCAATCATCAGTGCGCGCTCGTGATAAACCCCGCCTAAAGTTATACGATTTTCGCACCATATTACAACGACGTTCAGACTTGAACAGTAACATGATTCTTTATCGCGTTTTCGTTCGAAACGATACTCAAACATGTGTTTCGCTATATGACGTTTCGTTAGACGACGTCTCCCTATACGTCGTTCAGACTTGAAAAGAGTTCATTGCTTTTAATATAATAAAGCTTTACGACTCTCATAAAGCAATACGATGATTTCGGGTAGTCTAAACGCGGGGTGAGCCGTGCATAATTATATAGGATGTGCGTTCGATTACGGTAACTTGCGGTTCAACAATTTAGCCGGCATCATCGCATATCGATGACATATTTAATGCTCTGTATGTTACTAAAAATAAAAGGAAATTGGGCAGAGACGTAGGGGGGAGGGGGCGGGGATAATGAACATATAGAAAAATAGAGGAGGAGGAAGAAGGTGAAAAAGAGACAGAGAGAGGAGGGAGAGTGGTGGTATATTCTCTCTAAGCGTATCGATGATGAAGTGAATGTATAAGCCGATCGGTTTGAATGTTCAAAAGAGAGGGGCAATAAGGAAAGAATACTTGTGAATGTAGAAAGAGAGAAAGAGAGAGAGAGAGAGGGAGAGGGGGGAGGGAGACGATGGAAGAAATTTTCTGAATAGATTTTTTTTAATTTCTATTTTGTAATGGGTAATAAAGCCTAATCAACCAATTTATTAACGCTAATTAGAGTGAGGGCTCGCAAAAAAGAAGTACACTGTAGACATTCTATGAAGCATCTTTCAAAGTCTCATATATTTTTATTTGTAAGAGGTGACTTGATTTATGCTGGTATTTGCCAGCCATTTTAAAGGTTTCAATGTGACAATGTGACAACCGCCTGTTTATGCCACTCCGCACACAACCATAAAGCCTGCTTTCGGTTTTCAAAGCTCTGGTAATTGTTATCTAGCAAGCCGGTGAGTGTATATACACGCTTAACCAGAAAGACAGTTGCTCAGTGAACAAAATCTGCTTTGCAAGTGCTGGTATATAGTCTCTGGGATCCGATATTTTTAATATGCAGGAGAAGGACGACCAGAGACCGGCTCCGTTTGTGTAAGTAGGTCTATCTTGTTTGATAATTTGTTTACTTTATCTTCCGCAAAAAAAATAATACTAAGAGAAAAAATACATACATATGAATATGGTTGCCTCACCTCTTAAAGGAGATTACCACGAATGACAAGACATGGTGGAAGTATCCATTTTGCAGAAAGAAATTTTAGCATAATAACTAGAGAGGAAACATACGTATAAATTAAATATACGGAAAATATGTCGGGGGCAGAAAGGATTGTGATTCCACCGAAGGAAGGAAACATCTGTCCCCTCGCTTTTGGAGCCCGTTTAAGGCAGCTATAGGTTATACTGTCCTAACAAACTCTCTGTTTTATGCATGTATATGTAAGGGATTGTAGCGACCAATTCAGTGCGATCTTTCCTTTGTCTTGGGAAACTGAAACTGCATTTTAGAGCACCTTGATACTCGATATATTTCTGATGTAGTAGTTGGCCGATCTGCAGACCTGTGCAGCATGGGCGCTCATCTTACCATCAGCAGGAAAGGTAACACCCAAATTAGGTACATGATCCGAGGGGGAAATGAGAGTACTGCCGATAGCTATCTTGATGTCACCTACTAGTTAAAGATGATGTTGTGAGGCAAGAACAAGAATCCTTTTTGTTTTCTTCGTTCGAGTTTCAGCTTGTTCACAATCATCCATTAATTTCTGCACATTGACTACGCATCTGGAAACTGCATCAAGAGTGAGCTCAACATTCGCAGGGTACTAGGGTCGAAATCAAGGTAAATCTGTACATCATCATCAGCATAAGTGTGATACTTCACATGTTCAGCTCTAAGAAGATTTCCGAGAGGACAGGTGTACATGGAGGGGTGAACCGGAGGGGTCCAATCACAGGTCCTTGCGGAACGCCAATGTTCGATGAGCAAACATCAGACAAGTGACCAGACACACAGATACGGCTACTGCGGTTGGGAAGGTACGAAACTGTCCACTGGAGGGCTGAACCTTTGATACCGAAGGTGTTACGTAAAGTGATCAACAAGAATCTGGTGATCAACAGTGTCAAAGGCTGCGGACAGATAAAGCATTACCATCATCACTCACGTTCGTTAGTCGATGCTGCGAAGGATATCATCGTGAACTTTGAGGAGGGCTGTTTCACAGCTATGGTCTTTCTTGTAGGCAAATTGAAAGGGCTCAGCGAAGTTACGATATTGTAATCTGGTCTGTAATTTTTGAGAACGTCTGTGTCACGTGAAGATTTCTAAATCACTGGAATCCCAAAGGTTTGTTTCACTGAGTCAGGAAATATCCCGGCTGTTGATATCAAAAACAGTATTTAAAATGGCATTGAGTTAAGGGGCAAAAGCAGGTGTTGTTGTCCAGGAGATAAATCTCCGGACTGTCAACCACAAGGTACGGGGTTCAAATCCCTGTCGCAGCACTAATGTCCTTTGGCAAGACATTAATCTACAATTGCCTCACTCCACCCGGGTGAGGTAAGATAGGTAGTTGGCAGGAATTAATTCCTTGAAATCCTCGAGCGCTGTTACAGGCAGCCGTGCTAAAGCCCGGGTAATAATAGTGGAGCGCCAGGAGTGGCAATGTCAGCCGTGTAGCCAAAGACTGCATGTCTTGCATGGGCTCTTCGTGATTACCTGAGTAAGCTTTGTGGTAGTTATCTTAGGAAATTCACATTCATGATGTGTTTATAGGTCTGCGTATATGGGATTCAGGTCCAATGAATATATAATAAGTTATATTTGGAAGTGTTTCGGCATGTTTGGTTTGGTTTGATTTTTTTCCATACAAAAACATATTCATACAAATAAAAATACAAACATAATGATAATTATCTAAATTATTTTATTTCACAAACGCGCCTTGAGCATTTGATGTCAGGTGGATTCGGCCCCTTACAAATCTCATATTATTGTTATTATTATTTTAAAAGAATACGGCTGATTTGCTCTATTCAGAGCCATTAATAATATGGCTTTCTTCTTGCTAGATGTCCAGATATGTTTGACAAGACAACCAATTAGGGTCTGCATGTATCTAGTCTACACGCTTGTTTCGTGGTTAGAAGGGACAAGGAAATAGATTACTTTCGATTCCTCTCGAAGCTCCATTATCATCCCAGGAAACTCAGAGCTTTAGGGCATTAATATCAACGTTGAGATCGCCTGTTCAGTGCCAGAAATGGAGCTAACTATGTATTCAAGGATATGAGTTAACGCCCTTCTGGCACCAAACAGAAGAGAACTGATATGAAACCACACATAATTGATTAGCCATAACTGAGTAGGAGTGTGTATAGCCGTACTGATATTAAGAAGTTAAAGTGGAAGTCTCCTGGAAATCAACTGTTTGAATTTTTAAGATTTCTATTCATCATGAAATTTCATTAACATTGCATCTTGATTCTATTGCCAACCAAAACTAACAGTATAGTACACATCATACAAAGTGAAATTGTTATTTAAAAAAAAAATAGAAAGCAACTTGTCATTTTATTATTATTTTGAAGCCCCACTGCACTACTTGCAGCTACTTGCTCCCTCTATATAGAAAAAAAATGCGTTGGTCCCCCATGATCCTCTTTTGTCTTATTTTAATGGAGAGCTGAGTTGATGAGATAACACCTGTCAGTGACCACGCTGGGAGGTCTAATCCCTCCTGGCCAAACTAGTGCAGACAGGCTTTAAAGAGTGGTGATTGATTGATGATTGTTTCACCTGGTAAGAAAGCATGCGCTTTAGTAAGCAACCAGGGGACCGACGGCTTTAAGTCCATTCTGAGGTACTTGGTAAATTCTACCAAAGATTACACAAAACAAGTTTGCTTCCGGAAGGTGATGAAGAATATTTATTTACTTCTGCAATTAATATCGTATAGTGGTGATATTATCGGTTATAAGTAGGAGAAATGCAGTAGTTAGTAGTAGTAGTAGTAGTAGTAGTAGTAGTAGTAGTAGTAGTAGCTGTCTGTCTGTCGCGAAGCGACAATGACCGCCTTCACTTTCACTTTACAGCTGTTCTCCATACAGCTAAAATGCAGTAGTTAATGCAGTAGTAATGTAGTTTATGTAGGTAATGCAGTACTTAATTGCTATAATATGAATGTTTCTTTCGTCTTTGTTGAGCTCTTATGTTACGTTCGCAAATTTGTTATTTCTTCCGTTACACCCTGCCTATTGTTTGGTTACCGTTAAGCAGAAGTGTTCATAACCACACAGAGGAACTTTTTTGTGTGTGTGCCACATCTTTATTGTTATTGAATTTGATTTTTCATGTACATTGTGAAAACTAAGTATGACTGAACAAAGATGATCAATATACTCATGCATGACCTAGGCCCCATCTTATAAAAAATGCGATCGATCCGAATCAATCGCAAGTTTACAGTCTCCTATTTCTTATTTGCATAGTTGCGATTAGTATCAATCGCAAATAAGTTGTGATTAATCTCAACTGAGTTTAAGACAGGGCCAGAACTTTCACTTTGTCTAAAAACATAACATTACCTACTTCCATTGACATTTTTCCTCACTTTTTGTACACAGTTTATTTTTAACGATGCACCTAGCATGTGATTATTATTCAGTTACAGACATCACTGAAAACATTATGTTGTAATTGAATGGCAACTGTATTATAAGCTTGATGGCACGGGTGAGATCTCTCACAGTCTTTTAATGGCGTTTTATATCCTGTTTGTTAATGACACTTCACTTTATTAATTAACATGCGATTTTGTTTTTATGAAGCTTAGTGCTGTGTCCTGTTTCCTGATTGAAATGTTTGTCTGACGAAAGGAAACAAAAAATAACATTTTATAAACAAAACGATATTTTGATCATTGTCTAGAGTATCCGATATTTATAGCGAAATAGTGAAATCATTCGGCTTAGGTTCTATTTAATGATCTATGTTTCAATGTTTCAAATGATTGTATTTCTCATGCAAAACATAATACAACAAATATAATAGTAATGGCACGAGAAAAGAGGAAATAACTAGAAGCAGAGCTTGTTGAAGTATTAGTTCCCCAGAGGCTGTTTTACTATACGTCTTGAAAACAAAGTATACATAAAAAATCAATAAATTAAAAAATATGTAACAATAAAGAAATTATGAATTTTGTAAAATGTCTGCAGTTTACAATTATTTGGAGAAATGAAAGAAAAGAAGAAAAAATGTACATTTGATGCCTGGTTCATGGGCACAATTCGCCAATATCAAATTTCAAAATTCTAAATTTTGCAAGGGAGCATATCGACCGAACGAAATTTGAGAGATTTTATGTTTTATTGAAAATCTACTTTTGTTATCAAAATGATATACGCGTACGTGAAGAAAATTCAATAAAAACAACTAATTGCCCATTATATTATCCGAATAGCTGGCCCCAGTTGCCCGAGTGATGTCAAAATTCACAAGCCCCACCCCTCCCCTCCTGCCCCTACCCCCTCGCCTCCTACGCTAATGGCATGTTGTGACAGCATGCATGCGAGTCCAAACAGCTTGACAACATGCGATTAAGTGCTCTATCGAGGTGCTGGCTTGTGGAGGTAAATTTGATTTAAAATGGCATTGTAACCATGCATGTCAACTGTGTGACACATAGTAACTAACCTTACCAAACCAAACAGACCGGAAAGGGCATCAGCTCATAAACTATAGTGGCCTTCCGTTTCCAAAAATAGTTTTTTTTTCATGATCCAGTTTTCTTTTTTATTCTCACATAATTGAAGAAAATATTTATATTTAGGCTTAAAGGTAGTAAGGAAATTAGTGGCGCCCTGGGAACAGAAAAACGAATGTATAACACGATCGCAAGGTCTTTCAAAAACCAACTTTAAGCAATTTCATAACCCTCATGCGACACCTTTTGAAATGTGCGAATAATTATTGCAATGGTATGTTACGTAATCCGAAGAAGATTCCTCTCTGGAATACAACAGGTTATTCGAATTGCCCTTGATTAAATCTCCTGATAATAATTTGCATCGTGTTAGATGAAATTTTGAAAGATTTCCCCACGCCTCCCCCAGAAGAATGGTGCCGTCAGCCTCTTGCAGCCATTAGGAATAAACACTCGAAGCCTTTCGAGAGGGGAGCAACCGCTTCGCCTGTTATTAATTTTCTTATTCTCAATGCCATGCAATGTCGTCAAGTAGCCGTTCCATCACTGGCCATGCGTGCATTGGAGCGCGCTCGGGCCTGTGTACATAAACCTCTATGTTAATTCGATGGTATAGCTAGAGGATCGCTTTGCATCGGGCATGCATCTTGCGTGTATTATTGATAACGATGGTGTGCGTGAGATGAGGCTGGAATCATATCTATCTTGGATTTATACATTCTTAATCTTATCCTCAACTGGATTTATAAGTGGGTGGAATAAAACTTCTTGTACGCAGTGTCTGATTGCCATGGAAACGGATGTTCTAAATAGTTTTGTTTTCATCTCGGATGCGTAAGGATTAGTTATCGCGAAATTGTTTAATTGGAATATGGGAACCGTATTATCTGTCAAGTGATGTCCGCGATGTAGCTATTATCGTAAGAGGGAGCAGTATACAGAAACAATAGAGAGAGGTAATTAATAATGAGAGAGATAGAGAGAAAGATAGATAGAAAGACGGAGAGAATGTTGAGATACGATGATGGGAAGATCGTGTCTGACAGCGAGAAAGAGAGAGACAGGGAGAGAAAGAGAGGGAGAAACAGAAAGAGAGAGAGAGAGAGGGAGTGAGCAAAGAGGGAGAACAGAACAAAACAGCAATAAAGAAAGGCAATACTATTTATTTTTAAAAACGGCAGAGAGAGGTAGAGAGAAAGAGAGAGAGAGGTGGGTAGGGGAGGGCTGAGCAAAGTGACACTGAAAACATGGAAAAACGATATTGAAAAACGAAACAGACATTTAGATGAAAAGCTACAGAAAAAGAGAGAGAGAAAAAAGAAAGGAAAAGACGGGGGAGGTGACTAAAATCGCAAGAGAGAGAGAGAGAGAGAGACAGACAGACAGACAGGAAAGCAAGGATAGATGGGGAGAAAGAGAGATGGGGTTAAAGAGGAGAATCAGAACAGAAAGACAAAAAAACTTGTACAGGAACAACTGACAGAGAGACAAGGAAATGTTCGAATAAGGAAAGGGAGAAGAGAGTGAGAGATAATGAGACAGAGAGACAAGGAAATGTTCGAATAAGGAAAGGGAGAAGAGAGTGAGAGATAGTGAGACAGAGAGACAGTGAGAGATAGATAGTTAAATAGATTAATACATGTACATGCATATATAGATCGATAGAAAGATATATAGATAGAAAGAGGGAGGGAAGGAGAGTGTTAGAAAGAGAGAGAGAGAGAAAGAGATAGAGAGGGAGAGGAGGAGGCGGAGAAAAGAGGGGGTAGGTATGAGATTCGGAAGATTGTAAAGAACGACGATTAAGAGATCACCAAGGTAATTGCGGCTCACTGCTTCGGTATGAGGCTTTTATGGATATCACACTTAATTCATCCTATTTGCAGTATCCCAGGACTTTGTTCCTAGCATATAATCTTTGGATGCGTGGTATAATGTAGCAGCAAAGTTCCTCCCAATGTTAGAAAAACACGAACAGCATCTAATCTCCAATTCAAATGTTAACGATTTTCCCCCGCAAGAATCAATAGCTCTACGTGTCCCGTTTCTAGTATCAGGAGGGGTTTACCCCCCTCCTCCACATACACACTTTATCATCCTTTTTAAGACGAGTCAGAATGATTCCTATACTACGACCTTTCAAACCTGCGAGTATTTTGGTCCATGTTTAAACCAATTCATGCGTAAGGATTCAATAGTACAGTGGTATTGCCTCTTGGATTTTCAGACCGCTCGTTAAATCAGAAATTAGTCATTACTATACGCTCCTTTGCATACCACGACTTTCACGACAGTCGGCAGCAGTACATGCAATTTTATGAGTGGTAACTGCGGATCTTGCAGCTGGACATTTGATAATTTTGGTGTTGCTATCATTTTAGAGCTGAGGAATTGTTTTAAGTGAAATACTTCGTTATGAATCAGACAAGGAAAATTGCACACAAAGAGCCACAGCTTGAATCGACATACGGGTAAGTTTATAATGATTCAAGATTCAAGATTAATGTTATTCAATACTCGCAACCTTTACGGCTGAATTGTTACTGAATTTACATATTTCTTTATAAAATATAAATTATATTTACATATAAAAGATACAAAAACAGGTCCAAGTAGAATACAAGGACAGCAAAAAGTGTACCAAAATTGGAAATTTACAATGACACTAAAATTTAATCTAAAAATGGGAAACCATGGGAATTTCATTTAAAATAGAAACCAGTTAAAAGTAATTTAGAAAATATAAAATCGATGAATTGGGAAATTTTCAATATAAAGACAAATTCAATCGTAATTACAAATTATTTTCAATCTTTAAATATGTATGATCATTTTCAATCAACACAATATGAAAGACTTTCGCGAAATCAATTAGTGTTTAATAAGAGAGCAATTTCAATGTCGCATTGTACATTCCCATAGATATCATTCCGTAAGACATTATTGAAATGTTCGCAGATTTCAATAGGAGACGCACAATGCCCTCGACATTGCCTTAGTAGATAGTTCGATTTTCTAAGTCTTTGCGATCGTGCGACAATGATTATCAATCTAATGGAGTGATACTGAAAACGTATTTATTGTTATGGATACGTAGATTTATGACATTGTATTTTGGTTTTAACGAAAGGCATATTCATTAATCAAAAGATGTGTAAATAACATCCTACATCTTGTTAAGATACTATGGTTATACATTCCAAAACAAGTGTGCCACCATTCCCAAACCGAGCTTTCATCATTAACACTCTCTTGGTAACCGTTCTCCCTATTACACCTTTTCACCATTAAGTAGCACAATGTCCCTAACATTGCGATTTCGTGGTCTTATCGGTGTGGCTACGGGCTAAAAATCGCGAGGTATACATCAATCAACATTTGCCACTCTCCACCCAGGTGTTAAGTGTGTACCTGGTACGATGCGAAAGTCTTTGCAGTTTGCTCAGCAATGTGAGCATCTGTACAATGGCGCCTGGTTGGAATGCTCCACAGTGAGTGGAGAATGTATATACACTTTCCGAGGGGTTATTAGTATATATTATATAAGTACATTTTAACCGTTTCTACTTTGGATGATGATGAATGTGCGACCTTTGCCAAGGCATTAATCTACATTTGCCACTCCATACCCAGGAGAGAAATGGGGACCTGGTCGAATGACGAAAGTATTTGTGTTAGTAATTGCCACATTCCCTCACGGTGACCATATGGTAGGACTACTCCCCAGAGAGTGGAGATAGTGCGTAAAATGAATCCGATGACCTGGGTAATAATATCTGTAAAGCGCTTAGAGACGGTATTTCGTATCAAGCGCTATATAAATCCAGATTATTTTTCAACATAAATGTGACGCGTGTTACACTTAACGTCTTCATAAGAAAATTTTTTTTTTAGAATGTCGCGGTTTTGTCGCGTTATATCTGAACGAGGCGTGTGTGTATTGGGTTTTTACAGACGTGTATCAATCATAAATGATTATTTACGTCACCATCCGAAAGACGTGACTCAGTTTCGAACCTTCTTCCTCAGTTGATTCATTTTGTATTTTGTAACTTCCGTTGTAAGCTGGATTACAGGTGCACGCCACAACGCCTAGTTAGAAGGCTCACCCTTCCCCTGACATATACCTCACTCTCCTCCTCAGCTTCCCTTGATTGACATCAAGCCCCCTGTCCACGAAACCTTTCATCGTCTTCTAGTCTTACTAAGTATATATACCCTGGTGATTCTGTTCGCTATGGGTTTTGCCTGTCACCGTCCACGCTCCCCCAATCCATCAAGTACACATCTTGCTACGCTCAGACATACAATCGTCTGTAGCGAAATTCCACCAAAGGAAAAAGTCGCTTCTTTTCATTTATAGCAGAGGAAACAGGGGAAATTTCGTTTTCCTTTGACATTTAACAATCTCCTCTACAACATACATCGCTCCTCATCTCCCATCTCCCTCCCCCACTCTTCGCTTTACCTTCAAAATAATAATTGCAACACCAGTCCTGTACACATATATGTAACCTAAATTATTCATACCCTTAATACCAAATTCTTTAATTGGTTAAGAATGTGACAAACTGATTTGACCCGATGTATGATTCTTGAGAATGTGATATATATTAAGGCTTACATCTAAAAGTATTCCACAAAGATCCTCATTCAACCAGTCCACCTTTCATTCTTGAGTTACGAAAGACATTAAAAATATCAAATTAACAATAATTTAGTTGCTAACTGTACGTTTAAACCTCATGGTTTCGTCTGGAATTTAAAGGTTTTTTT
Organism: Mesocentrotus franciscanus; assembly: GCA_037976565.1. Lineage (NCBI taxonomy): Eukaryota > Metazoa > Echinodermata > Echinoidea > Camarodonta > Strongylocentrotidae > Mesocentrotus > Mesocentrotus franciscanus. The sequence goes on from CP137684.1 coordinate 12,141,542, forward strand.
TCGTTCATTCATATTGCAACGTACCTACATAATAAGATCTGATATGTAATGCAGTATGGATGTACAGATGTTTTTTTTTTGTAAAGAAAAAACAATGATCTTGCTAGAGATTTCGACGCCGAAAGTTATTTTTAGTAGAGAGTGGAATATTACCGATGTAACATCTTTATCAGTATTATTGGCAGGTGATAACGAAATGCAACCATGCTGACGATATGGAAATATTAGCCGCAATGCATTCCCATAACTTACGAGTCACTAGTATGTAAACTAGTATGTAATTCTGACCATAGCACGAAATATATATACAGCATGCGGTTACTTTAATAATGACTTCGACGAAACAATAATGTGTCATTGTAACAATGCATGATTTTTATAATTGTTTTGTAACGTGTCGTTACCAGCATAATTTCCATTAGTCTACACAAATCCCACTCAAGATAAGAGGCAGTTATAGAGATAGCATTTGTACAAATGACCGCAGAGGATAAGAGGCAGTTATATAAGCCACTTCACTTCAGATAGCACTTGTACAAATGACCCCCACAATATCCACAGATCTTTTATACGTGGAGAGGGGGTTACAGACGTGTATCAATCAGATATGATTATTTACGTTTGGGGACCGACCTTTAACGTCACCATCCGAAAGACGTGACTCAGATTCGAACCTGCGTTCTCGGCTGAATCATCAGTTTGTAACTTCCACTGTTAGCTGGATTACAGGCGCACGCCACAACGCCCCACTTTGTGTATTTTAGAATAATCACTGCCAAAGGGATGGAGGTGCTAAATGCATACCTTTTTTTTGCTCTATTTAATTTATAAGAATACTTGCGCCTGTTTTCCACGGAAAGTACCGCCGCTGCATAAATGAATAATGATTACATAACTTGCATGAACAAGTATCCAGCAGCCGTCTCGATGGGTTTTACAGTTTTCTACAAATGACCTATGCGCGTAGATAGTATCTCCGAAGTGGCTATTATATCGTATAGGCTATATATATATTATACGTGTATATACATTTATCATAGGGGGATATTGTTGCAAATACTAAACGCTTACAGCTATGTGCCACAGCTGCTCTTACTTCCCTACATTCTCGCTGTCCTGTACACCTAGTTGCCTCTTTCCTCGACTCTTACAAATTGATTTAATATCAATCCTCCCAGTGCGTCGCCCTTACTTTCATGTGAAACACAGTCAGGTGTCACCTTCGAAGGATATAACTCACTTACAGATCTTACTACCAGCCTTCAAAGGTTAACTCACTTACTATCATCAGCCTTCCGGGGATAACACACTTACACCAACAGACATATGAAATTGACCTTGTGATATATGCGCATTTATTCTACGCCCCACGCCGCGTATGATCGCACGGAGGTCAAAAATAGCAACAACCAAAAATTGCAGACGTTACGACCTGTCAATGGTTGATCTCATTTAGACCAATCATGCAGTGCCATCGAACTGACTGATAGATATGTATCTATCTAGAGCTGCAGTATGGCTACGAGTCTTGAGGCAGAGGTGCGTGTATGGGGTATGTGGGTGAAAGTGTGGGTGTGCGCGCGTACATAATCGTGTGTGTGTGTGTGTTGTGTGTATATGTGCGTTAGTGGGGGAACGAGGGGAATAGGTGATAGTGCGTAACAGAGTGATATTTTGTTAATAGAATGTTTCGACTTACCAATGAAGAATGCACATGATTATCATTTACCGCCTCAATTTACCAACTTCCAAATATCTAATCTATCTACATCTAGCCCTTCTGCAGATTTGTTAATGAATAATTGTTGGTGGTGTGTTATTCAGTTATATACATTTTGTTTTAATGTCAACATTTCTATTATTATTATATTGTGTACACGTTCAAAATTTGTGTTATGTTTTGTATATGTTGTACCTCTGCAATGTAATTTGATTTGTATGATTGCAGAAGAAAATAAATTCAATTTAAATCAATAAATGTATCTCTCTCTCTCTCTCTCTCTCCAGGAAACAGAGTAGTGGTGACTTACAGAGTCGGTTGAAGACGAGGAAACTACTTGGTGTAGGTGAATGTGAAGATGGCTCGGTGCCACTATCAAAGGTAAAATGAAAAGAGGGAGAAGAGCCCGAATAATCAAAAAGTTTGTGTTTTGTTTGTAGCATTTCAGTCACTACGAGTGCCGATCGATATGATTGCAGGCTTGCCAAGTATGCAGATCGTTACAAACAATATATGAACAATTTAAAGAAAGAATTGGACTGTGTGTTACAAGAGTAAGAAGAGTTTTGCATAGTAAGCCATTTCTGGTCTTTGTTTGCCTACATGAAAACCCTGATACCTACAGTATGTGAAGAAATCAACTCAAATCAATCGGGAAAAATGTCCCTTGTGAATTCAATATGGCACCGGGATATCACTTAAGTGGCACTTACAAAGTTTATATATATATATATATATATATATATATATATATATATATAACATAAGTGTATGTTTTCATCTGTTGATATGGGATCGGTGAAACGTAATTAACACATGAATATTTTGTTTTAATTGTCTCTTGAACTTATGAAGAAATAAAGATTTTCTTCATAACTTAAAACATTTGCGATGGACTTAAAGATATAGACCAGTTCTGGTCATGCGATTGCATTGTGAAAGAAATGTTGTGTAATCGATCAAAAAAGGTTGATAATTTAGCATACAAGAATTGGTGTGTAGTGCAATGTTCTGCAATCATCAAAATGATAAGAAATTTGGCCCAGTCTTGGTAAAGTTACAAGCACTGTACACAGAAAGATGTATATTTTTTGTTTTGTAATTTGTATGGGACTATATACGCGATCGCGATATCTGTCCAGTCCGGATCGATATGATAATTTACCAAATATATAAATTAGTAGGCGGTTTCCCGGCAAAATTGGTATCATCACGTATTAGTCAAGACATATTCTTTCACATGATTGGTAATAAGAGCTTCCATTTCATTTTTTGAGAGGGGGCGTTTCCAAAACTGGTCTATACCTTTAAGCCCTTCTTCCTTTCACATAGGCCTATTCAATTACTAACGAGTAATTCTGCTTATCAATTTTCTGAATTACAGGCGATTATTACGATAATAAGCCACACTTACAAAGTAATCCCAAGAGTGCGAAAAAAATCTAGAGGGTTAGTGAGATATATGGACAGATAGAGTGAGAGTTAGAGAGAGAGAAAGAGAGAGAGATGAGGGGGGGAGGGAGGGACTGATAACAAAACAAAGAGAGAGAGAGGGGGTTAGATATATGGAGAGAGAGAGAGAGAGAGAAAGATAGAGAAAGAGAGAGAGAGAGAGAGAGAGAGAGAGGTGGATATAGAGTGATATAGAGAAGTATCATACAGCAACATTACAGTTTCCCTATATACCTATAATAAAGAACAAACCATTTTATGTTTTATTAGTGGTATGATACTGTAATACAATTGTAATCTCTCTGCAGAACAGATATTTTGAATAGTTTCGGTTTTGATAATTGCTTTGTGCTAAGTCATTTCACTAATACCTTTATACCTTATTTCCTCTTTCCAGATTAGCCAAATTCTCGGCAGTGATGATCATTATATTATCAACATGCCAGCCGGATTAAGGTAATGATTGCAATATCAAATAAGATTCATTTTTTGTATTCATTCATTCATTTCCTTATATTTATTCATTCGTTTTTCTTCATCATTTGTATTCATTCGTTGTTTTTAATACATTGATTAATTTGTTTTTATCCATTCATTTGTTTTTATTCATTAATATTATATAATTGGTATGTCCTTTTTCATGCAATTGTTGTTATTCATTTATTTGTATTCATTCACTTGTTTTCATTTATTCGTTTTATTAATTAATAATATGTTCAATTCATATGTTTTATTATTTCACTTGTTTTTATTGATAAAATTGTTTTTCTTCATTTATTTAATTGATGACGTGGAATATAGTACACGAGTGCATCCGGGTGATTAAAAATAATAATAATAATACTCAGCTTTTATATAGCGCGAATTACAATTAAGTCTCTTAGCGCTTCCAAACTTGGAGATTATTACGCCGGCTTCTAATAGCTGGCGCTCTAGCATTTCACGTAATTAATTCCTGCCAGGTACCCATTTACATCACCTGGGTTGAGTGTGGCAAATGTAGATCAATGTCTTGAACCGCGGACCTTGTGATGCCACAAATGAATGAAACATTCTAATTTCTTCTTTATTCTCTTTACAAAATCAAGGCTAAGTACATTCACTGATATTTCGACATAGAATTGCTGTCGACATTACGTGTGAAAAGTCTGGTTTCAGAGGCTCCATATGATTTTTTTTTTGTGGAAGCCACAGAGGTTATGTCCGTCGGTGGTGTAATACAATCTTTAGCCCTGAATATTTTACAAGCCACAATTTCTTTTCACTCATAAATTTCCTGTACATTTAACAATATTTCCTTTTGAGGCATGAATTGATTAACCACAATATGTTGTCATACATTTTCTATGATTTTGAAAGTAATGTGAGGTGTATATCGTAAGGAAAGAATAGAATAGAAAGTTACACGTGCACGAATGAGAGATACAGAGGAAAAGAGAGAGAGGGGAGAGATAGTGAGAGGAGAGACGGAGAGAAAGAGAAGTAGAAAGAAAGAGAGACAGAGGAAAAGAGGGAGAGATATATTGAGAGGATAGACAGAGAGAGAGAGAGAAAAATAAATACAAATAAACATAGATGGAGAAGGAAAGAGAGACAAAGAAAGAGAGACAGAGGAAGAGAGAGATAGAAAGTGAGAATATAGAAAGAGTGAAAGAGAAATATAAATACAAATTAAAAGAGATAGAGAATGAAAGAGAGACAGAAGAAGAGAGACAGTAAGAGGAGAGGCAGAGAGAGAGAGAGGGAGATAGAAGTAGAAATAAAGAAAAAGAGAGAAGGGAAGAGAGAGAGAAAGGAGAGAGAGAGAGAGAGAGAGATACAGAGGAAAAGAGAAAGAGAGACGGAGAGAAAGATAAGGAGAAAGAAAGAGAGACAAAGGAAAAGAGAGATATATTGAGAGGATACACAGAGAGAGAGAGACATATAAATACAAATAAAAATAGATGGAGAATGGAAGAGAGACAGAGGAAGAGAGACAGTAAGAGGAGAGGCAGAGAGAGAGAAGTAGAAATAAAGATAAAGAGAGAAGGAGAAGAGAGAGAGAGAGGAGAGAGAGAGAGAGAGATGACAGGAGGGGTGCGGTGATAACAGACATTTGAGTCGGTAGAGGGAGTGGAAAGGGGTCGGGTCTGTTTACCTTTGTGCATAATTCTAGATCAGTGGTCTATTCTACGATACAGTTATCAATTAAATTATTCATACCCCTTGTACATTTGATTGTTTTCGTGTTTTTTTGTAACTCAAGAATGACAGGTGGACTGACTGAATTAGGGCCTTTGTTGAATACTTTTAGATGTAAGCTTTACTGTGTAACATTTTCAAGAAACATAAATCGGGACAAATTCATTTTTCACATACTTGAAATGTTACAAAACTCGGTCCAGGGTATGAATATTTTAAGTGATAACTGTATATGACACAAACACGCGTGCATGACATGAACAATCCATGATGTCATGTTTTCTATGTTCTGTTTCTTTTATTCAGGTTATGGCAAGTGACCACAGCTGTAGTATTTACATCAGTATCTCTTCTGGTAAGTTATACAGGCTCTTCTTTTTTCTTTTTCTTTTTATCTCAAACTTAGTTTTTATTTTTTTAAACGTATACATATCAATAAACTATTTAACAAAAAATAAAAAAAGCAATATAGGGTTGTAGCATTATGCTCCGGTGACAAAATATGCCATCCTGTCAATATCCTACACGAACCGATTTAAATAAATTCTACCATGAACCGAATATTATACCTAACCCTAACTCTGACCATATATCTTTGTTGAAATGAACCTCAGACCGATGGTCGTCGGAGCATAATGTCGGAGTGCCGATGTGTGATCTATTTTCTCTCTTTTGCTACCAGGTCTAAAAGAAATTTATCTTAGATGACCAAAATCTAATTCAACATCTGCATGCCAAGATTCCCCAGTAATTTTGATCACGTTGGTCATTCAGATCCATTTACGTGCACTCGAAATGAATTTAATGTCGCCATGGAACTAATTCGTAAACTCACAGTTAAAAACATTCAAGGTTATCTACCTTTAGCCAAAGAACATTACTTAAATTTTCTCTGTCTCTCTCTGTCTGTCTGTCTCTCCCTCTATCTCTCCGATCTCTCTCTCAGTCCACCCTCCCCCCTCTCTCTCTCTCTCTCTCTCTCTTTCTCTCTCTCTCTTTTTTTTTGGGGGGGGGGGGTAGATTCGCAAGTTTGATTTAACATGCGCCAGCTGCTGTAATTGCTGTGAATCCTCATATATCATAGCCGCCGGATTTTCAAGTTGAATATTAACGCAAAATGAAATTGATGCACGGCGAGACAAATTGAACGACCGAATCGAATGTTTGATTGATGACTCACATATTAGTGAACGTACGTGGTTTACGTCAAATTGAATGTTCGAAAGGTGAATTTGAGTTGCAAACTGGTTGAAGTGATCGGGAAAAAACAATTGTTAATATCTTATTCTTGGGTAGTACCAAAGATCTACTTGGTAGTACAAAAGGATGATTACCATACCACAGTGGCGGATCCAGGGGCCCTCTAGAAAAAACCAGGTAAAAACACCCTTTTTGAAAAAAGAAGTTGGGCCCCTCCTGGCGCCCAAGGGGTGGTGGTGGAAAAAATTACCCTTCCCGGAGAAAAAAATTTTCGGGTGCCAAAGAAAAAAATTGTGCTCACCACCCTGGCGCCCAAGGGGTGGTGATGGAAAAAAATTACCCTTCCCGGAGAGAAAAATTTTCGGGTGCCAAAAAAAATTGTGCCCACTACCCTGGCGCCCAAAGGGGTGGTGGTGGAAAAAAAAATTTTCGGGTGCAAAAATTTGTTTTTTTTTGCTCACTACCCCACTGAGCGAAAAATCGACCGGCACGATTTTCAAATTTTTGCCCGAAGTGGGCCCCTTTTTAGGCCCCCTCCCTTGCCGCCGGCTGGATCCGCCCCTGCCATACCATACGTGTACGTGCATTGGTTACAGTTGGCGGAGCTATCTTACGTGCATTAATGAGCACGAACGCAAAGGCTCTCGAGAAACCAATTTGAAGGCAATTCCAACACCCTACCGTATATTCCATAGAAATCATGTTCGGATTACGTAATTCCTGATTGTCATATTCGCGTATTTCAATAGGTGACGCACAAGGCTATTGAAATTGTCTTAGGTTAATTTTCGAAAGCAGTTGTGATCGAGCACGAACGCAAGGGCTCTCGAGAAATCAATCTGAAGGCAATTTCAGTATACCTTACTGAATTGTATTGCCTTTAAAATTCATGTTCGGATTATGTAATATGTCATTGTTATGTTCATACATTGCAATAGTGACGCACAGGGCTATTGAAATTGTCTTAGCTTGGATTTTTTTTTTTTAAGTAGTTGCGATCGTGTTTCTTTTGTGCCTAAACGAGCAGGGACTCAAAGGGACTCGAGAAATCAATTTTAGGTCAATTTCAAAACTTAGTGATATGTATTGCATTTATTCTAAAAAAAATTATGTGATATGTCATTGTAACGTTCGTACGTTTCAATAGATGACGCACAAGGCTATTTTAATTGCCTTAGGTTGTTTTTGACCGCTAAAAATATGGTGGTAAAAATATTATGAGAAAAAGAAGGGAAAACAATTTAGGGGATCGTTATGACATTAATGACTTCAAGATAACGACGTGAGATGAAAGGATGGTGGGAATTCCATGCAATTTTTTTTCTTCATTATTTCAAGGAAATTACGTCTATATTATCGTTGAAACGGTAATGGAATTTGTGTGGTCCTTCATTGAAATGAACATGCCTGGCAATGGGATATCACCAAACTTGTATTTTAGTACGACGGTTTCGTGAAAAATACCCTATGATTTTTTTTTCTTTTTGCCTTTCTTCTTTTCCAGTGTATTTTCTTTCCCGTGACCATCTTTAACATGTTATTCTCCAGTGAGTGTGGCAACGATGCAGTTCTACCACTCAGGCTTTTTGGAGCTGCGATCATCAGTAAGTATCCCTTTCTCCAGGAAGGGGGATTCGCACCCCCCACCCACCACCCCGCCCTACGCACCCGCCCACTCCTCTCCCCCAAACTATCAGACTTTTCAAATTTGCCAAAAGACATTACAGTTAGCTCTCTCTCTCTCTCTCTCACACACACACACACACACACACACACACACACACATTCCCCCTCTCTCTCTCCCTCTCTCTCTCTCTCTTCTAATATTTTTGGAGGTACTGTCACTTTTCATTCAACTTCAATCTCATTGTGCCCCCTCTCCTTCACAGCGCTTTAAAATATCCGTCCATAATTTGTTCAAATATTTTTATGATGTTATCATGGAATACTAGCAATATACATGTGTAGATGAACACTAGAAATTAGAATGCCGTTCTCTATCTTTGCCTTTCGATGCAATAACTTGATTAATTTGATATATTTGATTTTTTCTTTTCTTCATCGATAATTTTAGGTCTTGCCTTGTTGTTTTGGAGTTCAGTGAAGTCTGTGAGTCGTTATATCATTAGATGGACCCTGTTAGCCGAGGTCTTATATCTTTCGCTTCAAGTCACAGGTAAGAACCATCAAATTAGAAGTGATGTGGTCCAGTGGACAAGTCTCCGGAATGTGAACCACAATTTTATGTAATTTATGTAATACTAGAGTCGGTCATGCAGAGTATCGAGGGTCACAGTTATTTGTAAGTAAAAATATGTAAGTAAATAAGTAAATATCCAATATTATTTACTTCGCTTTTCCCCTTCCAGTTACAGGTGACGCTTAATACTTGATAATCATAAAGTTGTCGTTTAACGTAAATGCCCCTTTAAGATCATGCCCTCTGCTAACTAAGTTTAATTTTTACGTCTAATTTCCTACCAGTGATTTGGTTTTCTCTCTGGGATTCAGATCATCTCTCCTTCTCCAGTCTACTAGTATTGGTTACCATGGCAATGACTGTTTATTTTCCATTTTTATTGTCATCATTATCATTATCATCATCATCATCATCATCATCACTATCATCACCATCTTCATCATCATCATCATCATCATCATCATCATCATCATCATCATCATGTGGGAAGGAAGGCCTGTGGGCCATGGACATTAAGTTGACCTGTTCCTTACACTGGCCACCTGGTCGGGTGTGCAAGTGTCAAATTATTGTATTCATACACTATGTCCTATGTACATTGTATATTGTTTCCTGATTATGTTTCTTTTGAAAGTGCCAAATAAATAATAATAATAATAATCATAATCATCATCATCATCATCATTGTATAATCATCATCACCAATGCATAAAGGACCAATATTTCCGAATTCCCTCTACAAGTTGTCAGTAACTAATGACTGTTAATCATTAATTTTTCTTCCAGTGATTTGGTTTACACTCTGGGATACACATCATCTCTCATTCCCTAGTCTCCTAGTCTTGGTTACCATGGCAATGGCCATTATCATCAGTCTTTATTTCTACTCCATCCTGGCTGGCATCACTTTCAAGACCCTACTCAGAGGAAGAGCTCTCTTCGCAGACTTCACACAACATGAAAAATTCGACTGAATTTACCCCGAAAAAAATATGTGATCGCAAAAGCTTTCAAGAAATCAACTCATTGGCAATGGTAAAACGTTATTGTATCTTGTATCGCCTACAGATATTCTGTTCGGATTATGTAGTACGTTTTTTATGAATGTTTTCACGTCTCAAAAGGTGACAGATAATTCCACTGAAATTGCCTTAGGTTGAGTTTTTGAAAGTCTTTGCGATCACACATGAACGACAAAGAGGTGAAGAACAACGTAAAATATTTATTTTTAAGATTAGAGATGTGGCTAAAAGTGGAGGATCAATTTGACTTCTTGCAGCCGAATTATATATTGTGTGGAAACTGGATTGAATTCAACTTTATTTGCTTTGGATGCAGGAGATGGATTTTATGGAAAACATAGAGATCAAACTATTGATAACTTCCTTTAACATAACCATGATTACTGAATAGCAAACTCTTTGCATGTTACTCAGATATCAGGAATTTCGACAAAAGTCGTCTGGCAGACAGCATCTCTATTGTAGCTCAAACGTTCGGTGTGATTTTCCTTTGATACTCCCAGAATTTATATTCTCATATAATATATTATCATTTATTATACTTTACGGAATACCAAGTGAAGCAAATTTGTCTTTGCAAATTTTGGATCAAAATAAAATCCACACTTTTCATTGGTGCTAGTATACATGACCCTATGAACCGTTATACAGGTATGCGGTCATTTAGGTGCAGGCATTAACAAATTACTTCCCCTATTCTCTTTATTTTATATTTTCAATTATTATTTTTTTTATATTTGTATCTTTTTTTAGATTGCTTTTAAAATGAAAGTACCTCTTAATAAAATACAAATCAAAATATAGTTTTCAGATTATTCATTAGTCTTGGATTACCGTTTACTTCCAGAAATGAACAAAGTGAAAAAGCATATTATGAAAGTACATCGTCATATAATATAAAGGATGAAATATTTTTTCAGAATATTTATCAGTCTTGGACCACCATTTGAACCAAATACAAGAGCATACTTTTAGCAATATTTGATGTAATGGCTTCATTTTACTGTTCGAAGAGCACATTTATCACTTTTGCTTCGATGGTATATATTTTTGTAAACTTGTCATGTATACATAATTTGCTTTTCCAAAGAATGTTGCATCAAAGATTAAGGAAGGATGCACTGATTCATTTCAGAGTGATTAATTTCTGTTATCAAATTATAGGTTTGCACGCAGTTTGATCAAACTTGTATCGTTATTGATTTAATATTGTACTTGTAGTAAACACATTTATTATATCCAAAGAAATTAGATCATGATCATAAAGCCTAACTGTACTTAAGTATTTACAGACTGATTTATTCCTACTGGTATGGTCAAAACTAGATGGTTTGCCTGGCAATGTGATCATATTTAAAGTAATGAATTTGTTGCATCATTGATTGAAGCATCTAGTTATTGTGGTAAAAAGGATAACGAAAATACAGGATTCGTGTATATAATATTTGTAGATTGCAGTTTAATCAGTGACTAGTCTAAGTTTTTATTGTTATTGTATTTTACATTAATTAAGATTGCACATTAATTATGAAATTTGTTTTCATTCAGTACATCAATGTTTAAATCTAAATGATATTGTGCCTAAAGTGTTATGAGGGAAATCAATCATTTGTAATTATTGTACATAACTGAATGATACTTTTTTGTTATTTCATAATTATCTTTTTTTATACACATTACATATAAATTATAGACATTTTACATAAATTATGTGAGGGGTAGATGTAAATTGAAAAGTATAGCTTGTCAATTTACACAGTACGTATTAACGTATTATATAACCATTTCAGAAACGTTTTCAGGTTACTGGATGGATGTATTTCGAGTATTGCATGAAACCCGATTGTAAGGACTTTCAAGATTTCAACTGAAAGGGCTATTTCAATACCCTCTTGCATTGCCTGAACATCATTATTGGACTATGTAATATGTCATTGTCAAGTTTACAAACGATGCTTTTGGTATTGCCTTTGTTTGACTTTTTAAAAGTATTTGCAAATTGTTTTAACAAAAAGAACAAGCAAAAACAAAAGAAGAAAAAATAGGGAGAAGAAATGGGAATTTCTTTGCAAACATACACAAATCACTCGTGTGACATAACAAGCTTAATTGTGTCCCATTTGAAAAAGCCCGAAACATTTTTCTACCATGTGCAGAATATTTTTGCATTGTTTTAAGAACTATTCCTTTTTAACTACATTTTAACAACTTAGTGAAAGAACAATAGTTTGTCTGTTTACCTAATAGTTAAAGCTCACAACTGTTTACAGCCCCAAACGTATTTGTTTTCTTTATAGATGTGCAATATTGCTGAAGGTATGTCTAATTGAACTGGACGATCACCTTTTTAATATGTGATTTTTTTTTTAAGTAAGATATATGTATGTACTATGTGTATGTACTAATATGTCATCGCACATTCTGTTTGGTACACTTTTGTCCAACTAAGTATATAGATTTAGTTAATAAAACTGACACTCACAAATAACCGTTCTTGACTATTTATTTTATAGGCCTATCGTTTATGTAAACAAACACAATCCAAAACCAAGCAATAAAATCCATGTACATATAAGGACACGGAAAGCGGCCGAGTTTTACCATTTTTTTTTCTAACACAGGAGATGCCACTTTTGTGTAAAATTGAGGGAGTTGTTGTTTGGTTTGTGTTGATGTTTGTTCTGTTCTTTTGGTACAATACTGGATGAGAGCATTTTTTAATCACATCAAAACTATAAATCGTCTTTTCAGAGCCACACAGGGATTAATTTCGTGACATTTAAGTCACTAATAAGTGTCTTAGAACAAATGGGAACGTTGTCCAGCAGTGAGCACTACATCACAGAGATGATACCAATTCATTCCACTTGAAATTACAACTTTCAAAAACTCATAGCTTTCGAACTTTTGTCCGATTTCATTCAAACTTTCACCGCTCTCCTCCGATTTTTCTGCTTCCTTTGAGAGTACTTTGCTATTAAGGTTGGATTTCCCTTTAAGCGCCATGTACATACGCCACAGAAAATCGCTTCTGTATACCAGTGACAAAATAAGTGTAATGTACTTCACATTTTTCGCATCTCACAGCACACGAGTATAAAGTGAGGATCTTTCTCATGCACAGCTACTTTTTCTCATCCAACTTGCCACTCACAATTTGCATGTAAAAAATGGACAACAACAAACAAAAGAAGTTTTTTTTCAAATTATGCTGCTTTATTAGATTGTCTTTCACACTCAACTAGTTGAGAAAGACATAGAGAGAAGAAATTCATTGAAGAAAAGGCACAAACATAAGCAACAAAATATATCATATCATGTATATTTCTTGTTAAAATGATAAATGTTAGAGGTGTCTGCTTCCACTATGGCCCGTTTTCTTCGGACTTGCGCTTTCAATCGTAGGGGCGTATTTCTTAAAGGCTGGCAAAGTTCAAAGCCCACCGATCTAAGGGCACAGTCCACTCATAATAATAAATATTCTGGGTTTATATACCTATAGCAAATTATATAGGTACAATGTACAGCTATAATGTCTATAAAGTGCTTGACAGAAATATTCTCACCCTGGTCATCAGATTCAGGCTTGCCCACAGACAATGTATGCACATTCTCCACTTCCTAGGGAGTATTCCAGCCAGACCTGTATATGAAGTTCCAAATGGCCACCTTTTCATTGAGTACAAATCCCTATAAGTCTGTAACTGAGTGAAAATAGGAAGGCTCGTCACAATGAAATTACTTTTTCAGTTTCAGTTTCAAGGCCGAATTAATTGTGTTTATTATTTTGGTATGCAACTACAATAATTTGTATTTGTAATTTATTTTGAAGCCCATGGCAGACCTTACAAAACCTGGAAGGAGACACTAGTAGAAGACTTGAGAGCATCTGGCCTCACCCAGGTTGAGGTAGAAGACCAGGGCCCTGTTTCATAAAACTTGTTATCAATAACAAATACAAAATATCTATGACAAATTTGCTCTCAGCCAATCAAATGACACGATTTCAGTAGCTTATAACAGTTATTGTATCTTGTTATTGATAACAAGTTTTATGAAACAGGGCCCTGAAGGCTTGGAGAAGGGCCATAAGGGAAATAAAACATCCAACTCCGCAGCATTTGAAAAATGGGTGCTTAGGTAGCTTAGCGAAATGTACAGGCATGAAAAGACATGTGAGGAACGCAACAGGCATGATAATTGGTGATATTTGTGGATGACAAGTTGTAATTTGTAATTTGACATGTCTAGATGATTTTTTTTTTTGGGGGGGGGGGTGTAATATTAAGTCTAATCAAGGTAGCACAGAAAATTACTAGCTCTGTGTCCTAATGACATGGTTCTACTTCAATGGCGTAAAAGTATGATTTTCGACAATTATGCATTTGGCGGTCTGGATGCGTCTTTTTGTGCCTCTTCATTTCACTACGCTACCTTAAAGATGATAATGAGTAACTCATACGGCCCGTCAGCTTTGACATTGGTCTACCCCAAATCAGCTACGCCAAGTACATGTATAACTGCGTTGCTTTTAAGAATACAGGCGATGTTACTACCAAATAAAACGCAACATGATATATAGTTAACAACTAAATTATTCATACCCTTACCAAATTTTGTAATTTTTTAAGTACCTGTATGTAAAAAATTGATTTGTCCTAATTAACGTTTCTTGAAAATGTGGCATATTAAAGCTTACATTCAACAAAGGCCCTAATTAAACCAGTCCACCCTTCATTCTTGAGTTATAAAAATCACCCCCCAATTTTTTTTGAATAATTTAGTTGTTAACTGTTTCCAATGAATACACAGACAATATTGTATTCAAGAATGACATTTTACTGATGGGAAAACAAAATTAAACAAATCTAAATTGCACACTGCAATATATCAAATGCATGTGACAGCTTGATGCCTAAAGAAGAACACTTAAGGTAAGATCAAAACACTTACAGAAAGACTCGTTAGTTTTCTCATTATGAAGTATTTTTTAGCATCAAATGAAAGTAAAGTTTGAATACTTGCACAAGAAACATATAGACAAAATTGCAATCATGATCATAGTCACTCACTGTAAGCTCACAATACAAGCCCCTTCTCAAACTTATGTTTCTATCATTCTATTAACTTTTTACATTTTCATGTTTTTGTTTTGTTATTTTTGTTTTGTTGTTTTAAAAATAAAGAACTAAAAAAAAAGTATCCCGAAAGACTTCGCGCAGTTGACAACGTTGACTTGCCTGATCTAACTTGTAATATAAATATATACTAGAACCGAACATTTCACTAGACGTACCAAACAAATAAACAAATACAAATCACAAACAATGATAGAAATTGAAACATTGACATTAAATGTTTACCCTGCATTTGGCATTTGACGTGTAGTAATTGGACTCACATAGTTCCTTCTTCTCATTACATTCATCTTTATACAAACCTAAATAACCTGAACTAAAATATAACTAAAATAAGTGTCTTTCTGCTAACATGTTACAATCAGAGTTTACCTCACCATAGAAAAACCTTTTCATTAAAACATGCCACATGTATGTCTTAATGGAATTACAAAATTAGAAATGAAAAATACTGCTTTCCCTTTCTGGTTTATAAAGCTGGCAAAGATAACTATTTGACATAAATACCAAACACAACGACTTGCATGCTAAAATTTGAAATCTGACAAAAACGATGAAATCAAGAACAATACCAAAGAAAGTAATTAATTACTTCAATGAAAAAAACAAGTGAAAAACACGGGCAAATGAAAAGATCTAATCTTATACATATAAACAAAAAGGCATCTGATACTCTATTTTCTTGGTCACAATTTCTTAAATCAAACACACAATCTACGAACAATACGCTTGATAATCGTCATAGTACTTAATGACAGATCTTCAGCCTGTACTCATGGTACCCAGTGAGTTCATTGCAGACCTTCCTCAAGTGAAGCCATAACTGTCAAATCTCGATTGAATCTTGATAAATAAAAAGAGAGAGAAAAAAAAATGCAGACATTTTAATCATTGGTACAATTTCTATGTTCACAATAGAAAAATTTACACAGAGGAAAAAATGTAGATATTTGATCCTCTCTGACGTCCTTACTGTCTATTTGATGTTGAATTTTGAGACATAAACAGAGAGAGAGAGAGAGAGATAGAAATAAAGAGAGAGGAAGAGCGAGAGAGGAAGAAAAGAGAGAAATAGAGAAAGAAGAGAGAGAGAGAAAGAGAGAGGAAGAGGGGGAGAGACAGAGAGATTGAAGAAAAAATGTTTGCAATCAAAGAAGCCATACAATGTTGACTTCATAAGACATTCGTCAAAAATAAATCCCTAACTTGAAGGAAAAAAGGCAATAGCAAGATTGTGTCTCGCCCACCTGGGACCAAATCACACAAATGTTGCCAAAAAGCACCCCTGACCCACGTTTAGTTGCCATTGGGAATGGACGCAAAGAGTCTTGTGAATAAAAACTTGCATGCTGCTTGTAAGTATCGGCTTGCATGGTGATGTAGATATACAGTAGGCTTGCGGGTGCACCATGTGAGAGAGAGGGAGGATTGAGGAGTTCTGAAAAGAACTCTCGGTAATCTTTCTTGAGGGTGTGTAGTCCTGAAAAGGACTGTTGGTGTAGTCTTGAAAAAGACTTGGTTATCTTTCTTTCTTAGCTTATAGTTCTAAGGAGAACTATAGCGCTTAGAGAGGATGAGGGGCGGGAGTGGCTCGACGTTTCGAATAGGTTGACTATCCATCGTCAGAAAGATAACCAACAGTCTTTTTCAAGACTACACCAACAGTCCTTTTCAGGACTACACACCCTCAAGAAAGATTACCGAGAGTTCTTTTCAGAACTCCTCAATCCTCCCTCTCTCTCACATGGTGCACCCGCAAGCCTACTGTATAAAAACTTGCATGTATTAAACACAGAGGTATTTCTAAGTGTATCTATCATATAATCATACCGCACTACACATTTTTGTATCTTATGACACATAAGATAAGTGAGTGCGCATATGACCGTTGCTGAGTGCAGTTACTTTCACAAAGAAATAAAAATTAAATGCCACGGTGTAACGTTATTTGTGAACAAGCCGTAAGAGATCCACAGATATGCTTACCCTTTGAATGCTTCCTTGATTTCATCCACCTTCGATGACTGACAGCAGAGGGCGCACTTTGCTTTGGAGGGGTCGAAGAGAAGGCTGAAGTACTTTTCTCCGACTCGTTTCAAGTCCTCCACGGTCACCTTCGAGATTCTCTTCAGTAGCTCCCTATGAAACAGTTAACAGAAAATGATATTAGAGGATATTGGCCACATACCGATTATTTATGAATCATGTGTCATGCAATCTTGCAAAGGTCGTGGGTTTGATCCTCAACATGGCACTAATGTCCTTTTCCAAGGCATTAATCTACATTTGCCACTCTATACCCAGAAAAGAAATGGGGACCGGGAGGATGACAAAAGCCTTTAGTAATTGCCATATGTCCTCATGGTGACCATATGGTACAAATACTTCCCAGGGAGTGGAGATGGTGGATATTGTGTGCGTGAATGAATCCGATGAATGGGGTAATAATATATCTGAAAAGGGCTTAGAAACAGTATTTGGTATTAATTGTTATCTAAATCCAGATTATTATTTTCTTTATCAGGGTTGTATATTTCATTGGAAAATCACATATACCAATATTGAACAAGTAGAACAAATATCGCACCTCTGAACTGAAGTAATTAGATGGAACTTCAACTGCGCGCAGTCGAAAATGATGCCTCCGCCATAGAGCAATTTTACAAACCAAAATGGAAGCAATTTTTAAAATTCAAGTTTGATTGTAATCCATCTGTTGGTTCTAATGATAAGGTGATCACGAGCTATTTTAGGATACATAATGAGCCCTGTGACCTTTGACCTCGTGACCCCCAAATCTAATCAGTTCATTGGCTCTGCAAGATACATACATGACCCAAGTTTGGCGGTAATCCATCAATCGGTTCTTGAGATAACACGATCACGAGCTAATTTTGCATACATAACGAGCCCTGTGACCTTTGACCTTTGACCTCGTGACCCCAAAATCTAATCAGTTCATTAGCTCTGCAAGATACATACATGACCCAAGTTTGGCGGTAATCCATCAATCGGTTCTTGAGATAACGCGATCACGAGCTATTTTTGCATACATAATGAGCCCTGTGACCTCGTGACCCCAAAATCTAATCAGTTCATTAGCTCTGCAAGATACATACATGACCCAAGTTTGGCGGTAATCCATCAATCGGTTCTTGAGATAGCGAGCGGGGCGTATGTGCGTGCGTGCGTACACGGACGGACAACCAGAAAACATAATGCCTCCGGCTACTTTGTAGCGGAGGCATAAAAAGGGGGAGGGGGAATCTGGTACCTACCTACTGTAATGCTGGGCGTCGTTTCACGAAACTGTGATAAGTTCAAATGCGCCCACATCCCAGTGAAACGCGTGTAATACAATTGACACGCGTTTCAATAGGATGTCGGCGAAAATGTATTTATGACGGTTTTGTGAAACGATGTCCTGGTCTACATATCAGAGGTAGTTGAGCATGGACTCGTTTGATGTCGATGCAATGGAATCTTCTCGTTCTATGATCTTATATAACACGCTGCTTATCGCTGTCTAAATCTACTCTGGTACATACAGGTGCAGCTCTGGGAGGATGTCAAACAATCTAGTACTTGCCTATTGTAATGCTGGTCTACACGTCTCAGGTAGTTTAGCATGGATTCGTTCGATGTCGATGCGACCGTCTCTTCTCGTTCTATGATCTCATATAGCACGCTGCTTATCGTTGTCTCGACTTGACCAGCAGTGAACTCAGTTTTCCCAGATAGATATCCCTCCTAAAAAGCAAAGAAAAATCAGTAAATGAATAAACACTCCTTTAAAACTCAATTTTGTAAAAAATACAAAGGGTTGGAAAGAGGAAAGTACAAGCTATTTTGCGGGGGGAAATGTCAAATTGTGTAAAAAATCTTTTCTTCAATAGAGACACTACCGCCATGTACTGTCAAAGGCTGTAAGGTCCTTTTAGCGGTGAGGTGACGCATTTTGGGTATGAATTTAGCATCGTATGCTGTACATGTATTTTAGCCAGATTTCCTATACTATTCCTATTCTATTCTCTTTAAAAAATGTTTCATATCTGTTGATCGTAGCTAGTTAATTTGATAGTTTTTGCTACTGTTATTAGTATTTACTATTAATAATAAGAATTAAGAATGTTTGAATTGTATCACTGGAAGGAAATATGTTAAATTGAATGGTATAGGTGTGGCAACGTCTCAAGCCTTTGGCTTATATTGCCAAACCTCTGGGTGTTTCTCCATCGGCTAGTTAATCACCCTCCCCCTTGAGCATACGGCAAAGGTTACCATCTGTGAATGGGGGAAGGTTGACAAATGTCAGATTTATTAGAAAATTCCCCTTACTAGACAGTTATTTTTCTGTCTAGCTACGTACCACGATCTCCTTGGCCTGCTTGTAAGCGGAGACGACATGAGTGCATTTGAAGAGTTGAAAGTACAATAATCCCTCCTCAGGTCGAATGTACATGCTGTAGTGATAGGCGAACCCTAACCCTCTGATCTGACGCCACATTGGACCCTGCAAAAAAAGAGAAAAAAAGTAAGGTCAAATCAATAAGGATACAGTTGCGTTAAATGTATGCGTACGTAACTGGACATGGAAGACATCTCAGTCAACATCATCACCATCATCACCAATACTATCACCAGCATATCCATCGTCATCATCATCAACACCATAAACATCGTCATCACCATCATCTTCATCATAACATTATCATCATCATTACCATCATCAAAACCATCACCATCATCATCATCATCACCACCATGACCATCATCATCATTATCATCATCGCCATCATCATCACTACCATTACCATCATCGTTACCATCACCACCACCATCATCATCACCATAACCATCACCATCACCACCATCATCATCATCATCAGCACCATTACCATCATCGTTACCATCACCACCACCATCACGATAATATCACCATAACAATCACCATCATGATCATCATTTTTACCTCAAGAGCACATAGGCATTCCATGTAGACCATCACAGCGGGTAAATCAGGATGCTCGAAGCTATCGACACACGGGATGGTCTGAACGAAGAAAGCCGATTCCACCGAACCCACGCCGACAATCACACCGCGTGGTTTGGAAGAACTCTCGTCTCTCAACTGGTATGACAGCTGACGGACCTCAGAGCTGAATCAAGATCAATAAATGTGATTACAACTACTGTAAAAGCAGAAACTTTTTCGACATGAGAGGTGCGAAAATTGCAAAAACAACCATTGTGTCAGTTTTTAAAACTAGCCTGGTGTCAATTGCAATTCAATTATCATGAATTATTGAAAATGTAACTATCCTAAGACCTTCATCTACAGGGTGTTTCAAATTTACAGCAAGATTTGTGCATTAAGGAACAAGGGAAACGCTCTCGGCGGTCTCGCCTGCATTACGCAATTCGTTATGATGAAAAACTGAGGTTGGGACATTATTTATAGGCAGGGTGGCCCATTAGCAGGCCCCCCAAAATGAAATTCTTTGAATATCATTTTTAAGTGAATATTGACAAAGAAACATCAGAATAATTACTACTATTATTTGTACCAAGATTGATAATTTTCATTAAATATGAACAAATAACAAAAATTGATTTATTAATTCTCATATTTAGTTGTGAAAACATAATCCAAGTCTACTGACCTAAAATGACCTTTGACCTTGACTTTGTGACCTGGAATTTGTGTTCATGATTTGTGATACTTGATGACCCTTGGGTACAAGTTTCATGGAATAGGAATGTATACTTTCAAAATTATGATAACAATTCAAAATCTTAGCCTGATGCCACAACATAGTCTAAGTTTGTTGACCTGAAATGACCTATGACCTTGACCTAGTGGGCTGAAATTCTACTCACATGATGGGGGATACTTGATAACCCTTTAGTCCAAGTTTCATTGAATAAAAACTTATACTTTCAAAATTATATTAAAAATTCAAAAACTTAACCTCAGGTTAAGATTTTGATGATGATGCCACAACATAGTCTAAGTTTGTTGACCTTAAATAACTTTTGACCTTGACTTTGTGACCTGAAATAGGACCTTATACTTTTAAAATTATATTAACAATTCAAAAACTTAACCTGAGGTTAAGTTTTTGATGTTGACGCCATCGCCGCCGCCGCCGCCACCGGAAAAGCGGCGCCTATGTCTCGCTTTTTGCTACGCAGGCGAGACAAAAATCAATACAGACAACAGAGGAAGAGGAAGACATCAGGGGCCTCTAAACGGAAATTGTCTGTTGAGCGCCAAAATGGTAGGCATTATCTAGAGGTGTGTTTTTCAAAATATTTGCAATGTAAATGTAGCTATGGTAGTTCATTTGCATCTATTTGCATACCATACTGTGTGCCCCAGGTAAGGTCTGGGTTTAGGTTGCGGTTATGGCTATTTTTAGAAACATGCCTTTACAACTGATTGAATAATGTCCGCCACTCTAAACCTGTGTAATGATGCATGATGTGTATAATCCTTCCCCCCAAAAAAATTGCCCAAGCAAATTCTTACTTCTTTTCCTCAGCCTTCAATCCTTTCTCCATGAAGTACTGTTGCCATGGCGACTGCGGACTTGAAAGCTTCTTCATGTTGGCTGCCATGTGGATCCTGACGTTTCCTGGAGAGGTCACGAGGTCACGGAGAGAGTTCATATTCTTGATGACCTGTAGAGTGGATGAATATAATCATCATATTATACTGGCAAAATTGGCAACTGAATCCTCCTCATTTAAAAGGGCTTAAAGGGGAACTCCACCCTGATATTATCTTGGTTTTAAAAAAAGCATAAAAATGAGAAAAAACAAATGAATTTGAGCAATATCCGGTTAAAAAGAGACAAGTTGTGAATATTTGAAGTTGTCATCAGTGCAACACAAATTGGCAACACTGTGACGTATCTTGCAAGCTCCTCTCCAATTTACTCTGTACAAAATTTCATAAACTTGCATTTTCTTAGTTATTGAAGACGGAATAGACTTTATTCATACAGGGGTTGTATACAAATATATTTGCAATAATTATATTTAAGGTGAATGTATGATTTAAATTTTTCTTAAGGGATATATAAACAAAACTGCATGCGTGGCAAACAAGCGACCATGCAGAGCTTTGAAACACCTTCTCCTTCTGGACAAGAGACAAAAATTACCACTTAATTTTCTTTCTTTCTTTTCTTCTTTTTTGTTGTTGTTGGGGGGGAGCAATCAAACATCTTTAAAATATTTTGTTGTGGACAAGAAACAAAATGACCACTTTTGTTTGGGGGCCGATGAAGTTCCCTGATTGTTGCGAGATTCTGGTAAAAAAAATTTCTTCAAAATTACTGACTTTTCCTTGACTGGGAAAGAGGGAATACTTTTTCCAGCTTTTCCTTAAATTCAAGGATAGTTGTAAACCTTGTTTTTTGGTGGACATACCGTTGATGGATCTTGGTCGAGTTGCTCGAGTAGCTTGGTGAGGAACGTCTGCTGTCTGATCATTGAGGCAACGTGGTGATTGCTCTCTGTATTATGAAAACAAGACACTCTACATAATAAAAAATATCAGCAATCACACACAAACTGCATTGCGTAACCTCCCCTAAGTAACCTGTACAATGCACTTCGGTCTCTGGATAGAGGCAATCAGTGGAGCCAGACGTAGTCTCAACGGAACAACCAGAGACTAAAGCTTTCGGTCTAGCGTGTAACTTATCCCATAGTTGTTATTTGCCAATTACTCAGATGTAATGGCATATCTCCAGGCCTTTGGAAGAGTAACCTGAGGTATAGATTCATATCCTTATACAGTTAGAGCCAGAGTAGAAGTTAATATATCCTCAAAGGTATTACAAAGTTTTGGTATGGGGTCATGAATTTGGTTCAAATGAACACATTGGAATCATATATATATCCTACAATATTTAATGATGATCGTTGTCGCGGTTGAAATCGAGTCTAAAGTGATGAAATTGTGAATAATATACTCTTTATGTTGTATAGCTCCCTCTCAAGATTGATATTACTTTAGCTTCAAAACAATGTTTCTTGACTAAAATCGACTGATTTTCTATTTCCGTTTGGAAATTATATATCAGAACTGCATATTCCGAGATTTTCATGGTCCCAGCTACCATTGTATGGCCGTAGGTGCTTTTTGAAATTTATTGGGAGCACTGATAAATTTTATATTTAAATTTTTCGAAATCCTTAGCAATTGAGAGCCCAATTTTTACAAAGTTGCTTATTCTAACACTAGGTTTCACAATGGTAATGCAAATTTTAAATTTCATAACCCAATCCTGTTGAAATATTACCAAATCTTTGTATTACCTTTAACCTGTTGTTGTTGTTATTATTATCATTATTATTGTTTGCACAAGGAACTAACCAGGTGAATAATTGATATCCCTGAGCACCGTGAGCGCCACCGTCCGTCCGTCTCTCTTGAGCTTGGCGACATCGTTGATCATCTTCTGAGCGACTATCTTGATACGATCAGCTGTGAACTGGACCTGGTACAAGACCTCCTGAAGCCACTGCACGCCCTTGGTGTACTTCTCTTCCTCCACCTTCATCAAAGAAAATATTAAAATTGATACAGAAAACTTTCATTGGTTGGGGTAATCATAACATGTAGATTAAGCTCTTACAAACCTCAATATTTAAAAGGCAAGCTTTCGTCCACTCCTGTGGACTTTCTCAAGCCAAGTGATTATTCACACAGTTTCTCGCTGTCTGGTGCCTTGAGATCACTGGAGCAAAGATAGGTGACAATGAATAGCCAGAGTCCCTAATTAGTGAAGGATTAATCCTTTGATCTAGATGGATTCTTTCATCTTTCTTGACCAGAAGTGTGTTACAAAGTAAATAATATGGGCATCATCACATCCAATGTTGTGTCCAGTATTAAGGGCTTGTTCTGATACTGCTGAATGAGAATGAACTTGTGCACTATGAGCATTTGATTTCAAGTGGATTTGGCGCCTTACAAATTTCCATTACCATTACCATTTCCATTTCCATTACCATTACCATTTCTATTACCATTACCATTTCTATTACCATTACCATTTCCATTACCATTTCTATTACCATTACCATTACCATTTCTATTACCATTACCATTACCATTTCCATTACCATTACCATTTATATTTCCATTTCCATTACCATTACCGTTTCTATTACCATTACCATTACCATTACTGTTTCTATTACCATTACCATTACCATTACCATTTCCATTTCCATTACCATTATCATTACCATTACCATTATCACCATCATCATCACTATCACTATCAAACCAACATCTCACCTTGACAATGATGCTTGCAACCTGAGAAAACTTGCCACATTTGAACCTTTGACCTCTCACCCCAAGGCACGACCTGGTGCCAAGAGTATCGCCAGCTAACTGTGTGATCACATCCTCATGAGATATGAGAGCTACGAATAAATAATGAAAATACGAAAGGAACAATGATTGTAACATGTCTTCTAAAGCCTTGATATCCACCAGTACAGGCGCTCATGGCATTTGCTCCAGAACATGATACAATATTAGTTAAACTAAATATTGAAAAAAAAGTGAACTACTTGTGGTATTAATAGTTAGAGAAATAATGTTCAACTGATATCTATTCTACATCACAACGGCTAGTTTTTTAGATTGAAGATTGCAGATTGAAGATTACTGCTATCGCAAGAGTGTGGCTGCAGACTTCAAGTTCTCTTTGCAGAAAATCAGATTTTGCAGACCTGTACACCTTGGGAACATATCTTTTCTATATGATCGGAAGATGTATACAATTAATTTCTATAGGATACTACTTGGAGATGTTTTCTTCACATGTTTGCGACACAGGTTCAACTTCAGTCCCATATGTTCAAACTGTTGTTGTATTGTCTAGTTACACCCAGCAGCACTAATATTTACTCACCTCCATCCCGAAGAATAGGAGACTCAAACAAGAGTTCGAGATAGAGAGGTAGGAACGGTTTCAGGGATGCATCTACCGTCGACGTATCCAACAGAGCAGATAGCTATGATATAATGGGGAACAAATATAGAAATACAGTCAAACCTGTCTATAGCGACCGCCCAAGGGAAACACAAAAAGTGGTCTTTGTAGACAGGTGGTCTTTGTAGACAGGTTCCTTTAGTACATGTTTCAATTGGAAACCATTTTCAAGGGAAACAAAAAATGTGGTCTTTGTAGACAGGTGGTCTTTGTAGACAGGTGGTCACTAAAGCAGGTTTGACTGTATATGTAGCTAGACAGCTAGACAGCTAGCATGGTTTCAAAGATAACTCTACATAGCTAGAGATATTTGACTAGCTAGACTATAACCAGCATTGTTTCAAATTTTGATAATAGATATATATCAATTCTATGGGAAGCTCAAGGCACCTACAAAGTAGTATTATTACCCCGACTTTAGCCCAGCTGTCCTAAGATGCTGAAAACATTCAAGGAACCCAAATAAATTTCTACCAGGTACCCATTTACTTCACCTCGGCCGGATTTGAACCGCGAACCATATGATCCATAGTCCAGTCGACGTATACACTAAATGTATCTATTTGCACTTGTTCACTCCCATGATATATTGGAAGGAACCCTTAAAGTTAATGAGTTACAATTTCAGCATCACAACATGAATGTTGTTCACTCCCCATGATATATTGGAAGGAACCCTTAAAGTTAATGAGGCACAATTTCAGCATCACAACATGAATGACTAGGAAGGCCTGGTCACTGTTGTGAAAAGGGCAAAAGACTTTGGTGGTTGTATAAAAAAAAAAATCAACTTTCCCAATCAGACAAGCGCTCTTTCAATAACTTTAGTTAGGTTCACAAGAGAGTCCATAAAATTTCAGTTTAATTCTTGGTTTTCAACATTAAGGTTATCTTGTACTTGGACCATGCGGATAAACTTGCGGTTTCAAAATTTTAAGTCAACTAAACTGAAGCACTAACTGGGGACGCAATTGACTTTGAGGTATCGCTGGCCTGTACATACAACATCTCCATGCTTGGCTTATAGTTTTAAACACTGACGACTTGTTTTTTCAGTCCCGTATGAACCCTAGTCATTGCTACTAGATCGTTGATTTAAACGTCAAGGTCTAGCAAAGTTTCAAACAATGACGGGTCAAGGTGAACATACATAGAGCTCAAAGGCGTGTTACTGACCTTGACAAAGTTGGTATGAATGTCATCCAGTTGGAATGTGAAAGGTAGCGATTGGAGATCTAAACCCGTATCACCGGCCCCGCCTCCCAGGTTGCTATAGCGTTGGAATGGATGAAATTGGATGGACGCTGTGTCTGGAATGGGTAGTTTAGTCAGCAGCTCAGGCGAGGCTTCTTTCTGTGAAAATTAATCAACAACCAATCTGTAGCAATTCTGTTTGTGAAATGGATCAACATTTATTCTGTTGCTATGGCAATTCTTTCTGTGATAATGGATCACCAACCATTCTACAGCAATTCTTTCTGTGAAAATAAATCAACATCTTTTCCCTCACTACAGCAATTCCTCCTCCTCCTCCTGCACCTCCTCAACAGTTCAATGTACAATCCAATGCTACCATATCATCTTATGTAGGTCTGCAACAGCGCCAGTTATAACGAACACAGTAGGTCTGGAGAAGCTTGCCGAACAGGTAACTTTTCTACGATTGCGAAGAAAGAACTTATTTTCAAGTTCCTGATAATCGTTGATCTTACCTCATGCTCCTTGTTGGCCTTCTCAACTACCTCTTCTCTGATAGAAGCTACTTGCCAAAACAGGTAATTTTTCTACTGATTGTGAAGAAAGAACTTATTTTCAAGTTCCTGATAATCGTTCATCTTACCTCGTTCTCCTCGTTGGCTTTCTCAACTACATCTGCTTTCTCTTTCAGTCCTGCTTCTCCAAGAGAAGCTACCTGCTTCGCGACCCGTTGCTTCTCCTCTTCAGCCATGTCTTTTGCTACTTTGCCGCTAGGTTCTCCAACGATCTGAAAAGAACAATTACAGTCAAACTTGCTTTAGCGACCACCTGTATAGAAAGTTCACCTATGTCTATAAAGACAACTTTTACTCTTTCTCTTGACAAAATCTTCCCATTGAAATGTGTACTGTAGGAACCTGTACATAAAGACCACCTGTCCATAAAGTCCACTTTTCTTATCCCCCTTGCATGGTCTTATATGAAGGTTTTACTGTAAAAACAAGGCAATAGCCAGACTGTAATTTTTTAAAGAGAAGATTTAGTTCTGGGGAAGGAGAAAATTAATTTGTGAGCTTTTTTGTTCTTTTTATGTCAGCATTGAAGAGTATGATTGAAAAATGTCCCGAGAAAAGGATGGCTCTTCAAAATGCCCTCATATTAAAAATATGACAGGTAACAGCTAAAGGTCGTGTACCGCACTTTCATGCCACATCTTTGTGCAGTCCCATATAAACATTTCTGTCTACTGTGCATGTGACTTTCAGGACGTCTAGACATCCATGACTCACTATGAGTCTGAGCAGTCTCTAGACACTGTCATTTTATGTAACTGTTTATAACAGTATTCCAAACTGAGCAGATAGTGTCTCCAAAGTTGATTATGACTTTCAGGACGACTGGGCCTCCATGACTCACTACGAGTCTGAGCAGTCCCTAGACACTGTCATTTTATGTAACTATTTATAACAGTATTCCAAACTGAACAGATAGTGTCTCTGAAGTAGCTTATGACTTAAAGGGAGAGTTTATAACAGTATTCCAAACTGAACAGATATTGTCTCTGAAGTAGCTTATGAATTATAGGGTGAGTGAGACTTACTGTGACAAAGGGAGGGTCCACAAAGAACTCCTTGAGCAGAGAACACCAAAAGGTTTTCGCTTCACTCTGAAGGCGACGGAAGTCCTCCACTTGATTCAAGCGTTGCTTCAGCTGGAGGTTCAAATGAAAAATCAAAATATACAAATATAAAATAGGGTGTTGTTATAATAATTAGATTTGTATACAGCACATAATCCTCAATAATTGTAATATACAAACAATAAGTAGGAAAATGCATAGTATACAAAACAATAAGCAAATAATTAAAGGTAATACAAAGTTTTGGTATGGGGTCATGAATTTGGTTCAAATGAACATATTGGAGGCATATGCGATCCTTCAATATTCAATGATCGTTGTCGCGGTTGAAATCGAGTCTAAAGTGATGAAATTGTGAATAATAAACTCTTTAAGTTGTATAGATTGATATTAATTTAGCTTCAAAACAATGTTTCTTGACTAAAATGGACTGATTTTCTATTCCCGTTTGGAAATTATATATCAGAACTGCATATTCCGAGATTTTCATGGTCGCAGCTACCATTGTATGGCCGTTGACGCTATTTGAAATTTATCGGGAGCACCAATAAATTTTATATTTTAATTTCTCAAAATCCTTAGCATTATAGATCCCAATTTTGTCAAAGTTGCTTATTCTAACACTAGGTTTCACAATAGTAATGCAAATTTTAAATTTCATAATCCAATCCTGTTGAAATATTACCAAAACTTTGTATTACCTTTAACACATTATCAAATTACATTTAATTATTGGTCCTTAAAAATTACAAAATTAATAATTATAGAGAAATAAATGATGACAACATAGTTAAAGCGAGTAGTTAGGTTAGGTGTGACGTGACGCTCAATAATTTGAAATATAACAACCTTTTTTGCACGG
Organism: Mesocentrotus franciscanus; assembly: GCA_037976565.1. NCBI lineage: Eukaryota > Metazoa > Echinodermata > Echinoidea > Camarodonta > Strongylocentrotidae > Mesocentrotus > Mesocentrotus franciscanus. The sequence continues at coordinate 12,170,178 of CP137684.1, forward strand.
TTAAACACGTACAAATGTGATTGAGATTGCTCACCTCTCTTCCTTGTGCGTACCCATTGTTTGCATTGTCTTAGCTGCGCACATCTGATGCAGAAGGCAATCTGGATGTAATTGAGAGGGGCTGAATCCAAAGGAGCAAGACATGGGATCGCAAATACAGTCAAACCTGCTGTAGTGACCACCTGTCTACAAAGACCACATTTTCTGTTACCCTTGAAAATAGTTTCTCCTTGAAACATGTACTAAAGGAACCTGTCTACAAAGACCACTTTTTGTGTTTCCTTTGGGCGGTCGTTACAGACAAGTTTGACTGTACCATCAATTCTATAAAACAAATATTACATGCACTTTGTTATTCGATATAACAGATGTACATCTCTAAATTCAGAATTCCCCTCGTGCCATTATATTTCAACCTTGAAGACAATGAAACAAAAGATGCATCACTCACCTCATCTTCTGTGTCATCGTACAGAAAATCTCCAATGCACATGAAGGCAAAGGTCTCGTGTGGGTTATCTTCCATGTTGTTGAGTGCTTCCAGAATCCTACGATGGATCACGCTGCTCATTCTCTCCATGTCGATCTCTTCAGTCCCATTCGATAGGTTATTCAGGAGGGTGGATGTCCTATCGCGAAAAGAGCGAGTAACCAGTTTGATCAATATCATATTGTAATCTCCTCTTACCAAAATGACAACGTTGGCACGAAGTCAAACTTCCTATGCCATATAAATGTATATTATCATCGTGAAAGACAAGCAATTAGCTGCCTAGATTATCAATAACAAATCTAATCTTCATAATTTGCCACAGGGTTATTCTGTGCAATGTCTTTTTTTTCCCCCACATATTTCATCCAAAAATGAAGAATCTCTTGATGTGACTATTGAATATTGGTGCTTTCTGGTATCACTACAATTAGCCAAAATAAGTTATATTAAGAGATTTTCCAATCCTTGATGGAATATATAGATAAATGTCATATTGCATTCAATCACCCTACTGCTTAAAAAAAAAAAACCTTTGACTTCTGAATTTTCTTATTTCCATAGGCTTAATACAATGGGTTAAATGTTTTACTACCGCATGTATGAAACGGCCATAAAGTTGAATGCATAAGTTACAGGATAGTGCAGATCTTAAGCAATATCTTCACAAAATCAAACGATGGATTTGCCCCTGATAGCTAGGAATCGGTCAGTTTGGAGTCAGTTAGGCAGTGTGACTGAGGTTTTAGGGTGTAGTAGGTAGTCATTAATGCTAATCTTACCTTCCATTGATGTCACCCAGTTTAGCTTTGGGAACGTTCTCAAACTTGAGATAGAGACAGGAGGCTGCAGCTTCTATGATAGAGTAGCGCACCTTACTGCAGTAGGCGTCGGACAGCTCTACAAAGTCTCTCTGCAGAGGAGCTACCGAGGTATCTGTCAGGTACTCTAGAAGAATCATCACTGCAGACATCCTGTACATATCCTGAAAGAATCAAAATATTCTTGTCATAAACTTAGTTTGTCAAAACCATATATATTTTTCAACAAGGTCTTTTGACGAATATGAAAAACAAGGAATGAACATAAAGAAGTTAATCAACATTGATCACCCACCTGAGCACGTGGACCCCTCCAGGCCAAGTAGATCATTCCATTGGATTCATCATCGGATGGGTACAGAACGGTCTCTACCACTCTCTCAGATAGGGGTGGGACTAGAGTTTACAAGGAATGAACATAGAGAAGCTAATAAACATTGATCACCCACCTGAGCACATGGACCCCTCCAGGCCAAGTAGATCATTCCATTGGATTCATCATCAGATGGGTATAGTACGGTCTCTACCACTTTCTCAGGCAGGGGTGGTACAGGAGACTGCCACGGGCGGACATGTGGGGGCAGGGCTCCTGTGATACAAAGAAAATAAAGAAAATACAGTGAAACCTGAAACATGAAAAAAAGTACTTGTAATGCTGGTGGTCCTTATAGACAGGTCGCTTAGCACAGGTTTCAAAAGAAACAACTTTCATGGGGAAAATATAAGTGGGCAGGTGGTCTTTGTATACAGGTGGTTGCTAAAGCAGTTTGACAGTAGATCATTCATAGAAAAAAAAGAAAAATGAAGAAATTTTTTCCCTCTTTTTAAAGGTCTACATGACTACGCGCATATTCACTGAGCTCTGTGTTGGAGGATACAGAAATGCGAAGCATATTACACTTTACGTCATCATAAAATAACCCCCGCGGTTTTGCCACGTCTTATCTGAACGAGGCTTAAGGATGTTAGTAAGTGCGTGCCTGCAAAAAAACGCCTGGCTGAACTGGTTTTGTAATGAATGGTCAGGAAGTTTTATCATTCTCGTGAAATACCTTAGATTTGATCTTCTGTTCAAATGGTTCTAAAATTTTGGAGATTTCCAATAAATAATACCTTAGATTTGATCTTCTGTTCAAACGGTTCTAAAGCCTTGAAGACTTCCTCTGGTGCAACCTTCCCTGTGATGATCAGACAGAGGTTATCAGGACGATAGAAATCGCGATGGTAGTTGCGAACTTTCGTTCGAAGTTGTGGTTCAAGATTGGCCATGATTCCTCCGGTCTCCGACTGAAAATAAATTGACAGTGGATACAATATTAAATCAAAATGGCACGAAATCAGCCTTTTGAGAAGCATAACAAAGAAGAAATGTGGAAAAAAACTTATATAATTATGCAAATAAGATGGTTAACAATGAAATTGTGCAAGAATTCTATAAGAAGATCAATCCATTTGCAGTTTGTAACTTGGGGAAAATTCGACTTGTGCAATTTCTAGTTATTCCGGTCTAAACTTTGTGTGCTCAGCTTAACAATAAATCATCTCTTTAGCAGTGCTTTATCACTTTTTCATTGGAAATTTTTTGCATGGTCTTGATGGTAGGAAACGAAGGATGCAAGGTCACGTGGTGTCATCTGTCCTAGTAGATTGCCTCTATTCTAGAATTATTAAATGTTATAATTGCAAAAACAAATACCGTATTTGCCAGCGATAAGGCCGCAGCGCCGCATAGGCGCACCCCCGATTTTGACATTTCATAGACTAAAAAAAATAAAAATAAAAATAAAAATAAATAAATAAATAAATAAAATACTGCCCTCTCCGGCCGAAGTCACAGTCGTGTATTGCGACATAGCTAGCTGGGCTCGCGTGGGCTGCGAGGATTGCTTTAGCGATGGCACAAACTTAGATCTAGATCTAATGTACCAGCAGTTTTTGTTTGGTAAGTTATGAAGTTTATTTACGAGATTGACAAAAATTTGCCCTTCATGTCAACAATATAACACAAAAGTAAGCCCATTCAATGCATTGAATAACCAAAGACTTTTACGAATCTGGATTCCTAGCAAAATTCGCTAAAGTTTTGTGCACACTAAAAAAATTCTAGCCTTACGGTACTTACCTTGTACCCACAATGACCTGGATACATCTTTCTCAGCATGGCTAGGTGACATCTTGACTCTCCGGCATTCTCTCTTCCTTGCATCTCACAGTACACAACCCCTGCGTCCTCCCCTTCACCGTTAACATGATGTACTTCAGTGATGTATCCAGCATCCTGCAGAAAAAAGAAAGAAAAAAAAAAAACATGTATTAATCATCCTACATTAAGAAAAAGATAACAATACCATTTAAAGGTACTATGTCCCATTTGCAGGCCAAAAAAATGAAAAGGTTAAATTCCAACGGCATTTGAAAGACAATACTAATTTAGAACTTCCCTAAAAAAGAGGGGCTTGAAAATGTCTTTAAGTGGAAAAATAACGACTATTAGTTGTCGAATCGACTTAGGAGCTATAGAGCCAGTAAGTAATAGTCTGATTTTTCAGACCATTGTACCGAATGGTCGTACGTTTTATGCTGCGCAAAGATTCAATCAGTTTAATTTTGGCCATTACAAGAAGTGGGTTATTGATGTAGACAAATGCTCATGTACCCTTTACAGCTCATTTTATGTATGTTATTACCAAAGATGAAAAAGCCAGTCAGTCACTCAATAGTGTCTGACAGTGAAGTCTAGCAAGTAAACGGGTTTCCTTGCATAATTTGAATATTAGGACACTGCTAACGTTTAAATTTCACAAATAGGACATACATGACATATTCACAATTCCTGCAAAGTTCGACAGAATTTGATGTTGGCTGCAAAAGGGACATAGTATCTTTAAGCAATGTACTGGTATCAAACTGCCACAACCTTTTCGTAATCTGTCATTTGTCAATGAATTTAAAACCGCACGCAAGACATATTTGATCAATGTCGCATACTGTTAAGTTGTCGCATACTGCTAAGTATTAAGTGTAGTGTATCATATGATTTCATGTTTAATGTTTGCACTCATGTTTATGTGACTATTTCTACTCTATTTTCTACTGTGCACGTGTACCACTACTGTGATGGATACCGGCGCACTATAAGTGTTCATATTATTATTATTATTATCAAGCACCCTGCATTATTAAAACAAAAGTGAAAATATTAATGCTTTAACAATGTACATGTGTCAAGCATCCTGCATTACAAAAAACAAAGCATCACACATGTAAACAATACACATGTACATGTACATGGGTCCAGCATCCTGCATTTAAGAAAGAAATATGAAAACATTAATGCTTTAACAATGTACCCATATCAAGCATCCTGCTTACAAAACACTGTACCACACATATGTACACAATGTACATGTATTCAGCATCCTGCATTAAAAAAAAACTTCAGCAATGTACATGTACATACATGTATAGTATACAGAGATATCTAGGTAGATAGGTTTTACAGTGAAAAACCCCTTACTACCAGTTCTTTCCACGAAAAAATAGGGACTTTTAGATTTGCACGTCAACGTAGTGGACTGCAACGTGTGCCATTCTTTCAAGGCACTGGCCCGTGCCCGGCAGTGCCTTAAAAGGACGTCACATTACCTTAAAAGGATGTCACCATGGCAGTCCACGTTCTCGTCGTGTAAAATCTAAAAGTCCCTATTAAAGGTAAATGATAACTGAATATTATACAAGTTGAAATGGAATTTCGTCAGAAAAGACAATGCACTTACCGTGAGTGTCGGGTAGAGGACATGATCAAGGTAGATTGGCATTAGATTGATGAAACCTTGGCTACCGGCGGTCATCACCGTGTAACAGGTATGGTCCGTATCGGTCCATGCGTTGGTTCCCTGAGCCAAACAACGATTGGCTAGCATGTCCAACACACCCTGAAATAAAACAGAGAGAAATTTGAACGATTTTTGTTTTAATAGATGCTTACATGTATCTTGCATTCTTGTGCCATAATTCCTTTCGACTTTTTTTTTCTCCTTTATCTTACTTCCTCTTTTTTTCCTTCTTTCTGACCTTCTTACATTTGTCTTTTCCCTTCCTTTGTTTCTCTCTCTTTTTTCATTTATTTATTTATTGCTTTTTTTTCTTCTAATAATAATGCACTAGTTGGGTAGTACAGATATAAATAGAAACAAATTAACAAACCCTTTCTGGAAATCACAACTTGCATAAATATATTGTATGGGAGCCATATGATATCGCCTTTGTCACCATTTTCCTCCTCCTCCTCCTCCTTCTTTTTTTCTTCTTCTTTCTTCTTATTCTTGTTGTTGTTCTTCTTCTTAGAAGTAGTAGTAGTAGCAGTAGTATTATAATTATTAATTAGTAATAGTAGTATTCTATTTTTTATCATTAACATCATTACTTGTATCTTTCTCATTATCATCATTGTTAGTATTCATTACATTATAGTACAAACATTCAAACCTCTGACCTTAAAGGGGTACTCTTCACTGCCGAGGAAGATGAGATGTTCCAGGGTATGGGGTAGTCCGTCATCATCATGCGCTTCAGTGGCTGAGGAAAAACAATCAAAACATAATAAGAATAATCCAACCATGATGCTTGAAAATAAGCTCGAGTTCTGGTAATGATAGAAAATAAATTCTTACAGCATCCAACAAAACTTACACTGAATGTTCAAGATTACAAATATATGACATGTGCCAAACGATTTTGGTAGAAAATGTATACACCTGTAGGGGCTGAGTAAGGAGCATAGAAAGATAAGAAATCAAGGTAAGTAGGCCTGACACCTTGTGCTTCACACAGGTCACTATGTGCAAATGAGAGTTGCGGTTTTTATTGATGATGATTTCAAGCAAGTTTTTGTGAGGTTGTTTTTATTTTACTGGTTCAAACAATCAATCTACTGCAGGATAAACAATCCAAAATGAATTAGAGTCATGTTCTCTCGACATACGATTCCCATACCAGAGCTCAAGATTACATGTAGCTTTAAAAAAAATTAAGATATTCAAAACAAGCTAGATTAGGCAAGTGTAAATCAAGCAATTATACAGGAATTCACTTCAATAAAACTCTTTAAAAACTCCTTCAAAATCGTCCTAAAATCCTGAATTCTGCTGCAAAAAATACACTACTGGCATAAAAATCTGTAACTTGTTTTAGCTGTAATCGCAGTCTAGGAAAACACTCATTATTTGTATGCACGCACACTTGCATGCAGAATCTATGGATCAAGAGCAAGGGGAAATGTACTTCCAGTGGCATAAAAATCTGATAGCTATAATCGCAGTCTATCATTTCAAGAAAATGAAACCGTACATGCAGAGACAATTTCTACATTGATAATCAGTAGAGCCGAGGCACACAGCCAATATGGGAGACTGTCTCTAAAATGTCAGAGACTTTTGTGAAGATTTTTGGTAGCCTATTTTGGGGAGACGGTCTCCCATTTGGCCTATTTGGGATACCAATTACCTCTATTTACATGCTGCAAAGGGATTACCTCGGCTCCAAAAAAATATGACTGAGCAGTCAGAGCAGAATCCTCATGAAAAATTTGGCTTGGGAAAAGGCAATTTTGTTGATGTTGTTTCTTTTCATTTTTTGTAAGCTAAGCCCAAGTCTCCAAAAATGGGAGACAGACTCTCAAATTGGATAGAGACTAGAGTCTTCCAAATCAGCCATTCACCTCCACTAATTAAATGCCAGCACGACTTCACACACATGACACAGGTAGCGCGTATATAGCGCATAGCGTTGATATAAATTGATACAAACATGCACAGATGCAGTGGCAAACTTTCAATCACCCCAACGAACAAAGGACCAATTAAAATATCACATCCAAACCTCATCATAATTATTAATCCGTCCACCCTTGCATAGCAACATGCAGACCTCATCATAATTATTAATCGTCCACCCTTGCAAATTGCATAGCAACATGGAGCGTCCATAACCACCACCGGCCGCCATCCACCACCGACACACCTAACCTTAACCCGGCGCGGCGGTGCTACCGTACCGTACTCTTGCCCACACAACCATCCACTTCGCTACGTACACTGTACATGTACTGCACGTGTGTATCGCATGTAGATAGTGTGTATACTAAATACACACACTGTGCAATGCATTCGACACTTCATTATCTCCAATCACAATTTAATCTATAATTTTATTTTACTCACCTAAAACAAAGTAGCCATTCACGAGAGGACCCTCTACCTGAGCTAGACAAACTGTCAGTCCAGTTTCAGTCGATCTATACTTTGTGACAGGCACAATTCCGTTGGAAACAACGTCGGAAATTTTCTCGAAATTGGCTGCCATTTTGCATAGGGTCTAGGCTGATGATAATTTTGATGAAAATGAATCGAGGATCGGCTTGTCGGGGGCGGGCCGGGGGCGGGGATATGATATGGAGCTAGAGGAGGGGAATAAATGGCAAGGAAAGTCGTCTCACAGCATGTGAGTAATATGAGACATATTACGGGGCGGGGCGGGCCGGGGGCGGGGATATGATATGGAGCTAGAGGAGGGGAATAAATGGCAAGGAAAGTCGTCTCACAGCATGTGAGTAATATGAGACATATTACTCACATTTCGTTGAATCATGCTGAAATTAAAGGTTAATCAGGTTTTTTTCTGTACTGTTTGTGTCGATGCAACAGATCTAAGATGGGCAGGGGCAGGGGCGGATTCAGGGGACCTGGGGGCGCACCCCCTTTTTTTTCCTTCCGAAAAAAAATAGCAGGAAAAAACTAAGAAATATCCACATAAATGTTCAGTTTACGCATTCAGAAATGCCTCAGAATGTACCATGTATAGAGCATCTTAAAGTTCAACAGGCTGTCGCGCTCGCAATTTCGTACATTTCACCCCCCTTCCCCCTTTTGGGACATCCTGGATCCGCCGCTTGGGGGGGGGGGTGGGGAGATGGTGTGCATGTACCCCCATATTGCTCGTATTGACAACTTACATTGTCATATATTAGTGTATCTTTCCGGTACATAAATAAGCATATATAGGCCTACCTAGCTGTTATTCGTATTATGCGACAAAACTTATAGGCATAGATCGGCTAAAAGGATAAGAAATAACACTTCCTTGCCATTAAATTTAGCCCCCCCCCCCCTTTCTGTTCCCTCCCCGGAGTTGAAATCCGACCCGGCCTCTCGAACTCTGATGCATGGGATATGCCTGCAAAGGCTATAAATTATTAACTTATTCGTTTTTAAATAAAATTCCATCACGGGGTCCTAAAGCGCGGGCCCCTGAACCTAATCCGTAAAGACAGAAGTGGTTTCCAAGACAACCCTTTGTTCAAATTGTTCTTGAGAAAGAGTATGTGAGTGACAATTTTATATTAAAAAAGGGTTGTCTTGGGAACCACTGTCACTTTTGTCTACGGATTGGGTACAGGGGCCCACGCTTTAGAAACCCTATCGGGTTGCAGGGGCAGAGCCACTGCTGGGGGTGTAGGGGTGGAGCCACCCCCCACACACACACGCTCTTAGGTTTTTAACAATAACGAGCGTTGGGAATAAAAAATTCACATAGTCCTATATCATTTTATTTCGTCAGAAATATTATTTCTTTCAATGTCATATAGAACTTTTGTTGGTACTGTTTACTTTCGTCCAAAGTCTTCGTAGGCCCATATCGGGCCCTCTCATCGGCAATAATACTGTAAGTGTAAATTTAAAGCCCCTCTGCACTAGTTTGGCCAGGAGGGATTAGAGGGATTAGCGTGGTCACTGACAGGTTGTTATCTCATCAACTCAGCTCTCAATTAACATAAGAAAAAGAGGACCACGGGGGACCAACAGGCGCCGCTTAGGCATTGTTTTCTTTATATAGAGGGAGCAAGTAGCTACAAGTAATACAGTGGGACTTTAAAGCTTCTTCTCTTTTCCTATCATTTCTCTTTCTTTTCTCCTTTATCTTAATTCGCTCTCTCTTTTTCCCTTCCTTTCATTTTTTAGGCCGAAAAAAAGACGGAAGGCCGCGGCCGATTCGTCCCCATTCGCCCCCCCCCCCTTTCCTCCGATCCAACAATGATTTATACATTATTTTATGCACACATTGTGCATAACTTGCGGTGGAGTGGGCTGGGGGTTCCATCCCACTCAATATGTTGCCGATCCGTTACTCAGGGTAGCGATTTCTCTCTAGCTCTCTCTCTCTCTCTCTCTCTCTTTCTCTCTTTCTCTCTCTCTCTTCTTTTCCCCTCTTCTTCTCTTGAACTTGTTTTTTCTTTCTTTTTTTTCCTTTTTTCTTCATTCGCTCTCTCCCCCATTTTTAGGCCGCATAAAAGGGTGGGGGGTGGCCGATTCTGCCACTGGATGATCGCAATTATTTTCGAGAAAAAAACCCCCTCAAGGGCAACTTCAATACCCCCACTGAATTTCCCGTATAAATCATCGGATTACGTAAAAAACGTCAATGCCATGCACATTCGCACATTTCAATAGCTAGGTGATTGCAAGGGTATTGAAATTGCCTTGAATTGATTTTTCGAAAGTACTTGTAGTTGCTATCGTCAGGTGCGGCGATCCCGGGGCACGGGGTGGGGGTACGTCCCCCCTCAATTTTTAGGAGGATCGCCCCTCCCCCAAAAAAAAAAAAAAAAAAAATGTATAGCAATTACTGACTTAAGACCGGCACACACTTTTAGGCTCTGGAGGGCCCAAGAGTGCAGCGTTTAGACTAATACAAATGCAAAAATCTTCTCGCTCGGTCGCTGTATACGATCCCTCGCATAATATCCTTTATAATGTACAAGTAAATATTGTAGAAAGTCTGTATTCCGTTGTGAGGGGGTAGTCACTTCCGTCACCTTCGCCCTCTCGTTCAGTATGCTCCCTCGTCCCTCGCATTTCGCCCCCCACCGGTCATGAAAAGAAATCTCCGACCCGGGCTATCGTGGTATCTAGGTCAAATTTTGTTTCATCACAATTTAATCATGTTAATGTAAACGTTTATTTTAATTCAATGACTTTATTTTCATATGGAATTATATTCTTATCAACAATGGTACTTTTTTTCTTCTTTTGGACTGAACTGAAAGAAATATTACGTATAGTATCAAACAATATATACACTGAAACAATTCCACAACATCGGAAGAAATGATACATTTAAAACAGCACGTCATTTGTTTAACATATTCAAATTCGTCAAGAGTAGGTTGAGTTCTGAGCCCTGTTTTATAAACAGTTGCGATTTCTTGCAACTCATTTGCGATTGACATCAATCGCAACTCTAATATGTACATAAGAGATAGAGGACTGTAAACTTGCAATTGATTGGAGGACTTGATATTAATTCGGATCAATCCCAACTCTTTATAAGACGGGGGTCTGGTATTAAAAGTTGGAGAATAAATGTGATTTTTCAAATTTTTTGTCATGCTAGTTTAGAAGAATATTATAGAAAAAAAGTCTCCTGAAAATGATTACTCTTCAAATTCTTTCATATTCGAAATATGGCGAGAAATAACTGAAAACATGGACCAAACATTCATTCTTCAAGTATGGATCGTCCTATATACGTGTATACCTTTTTTCTGTGTGCTGTGCATGTGAATTTCAGCATAACTACGTAAGTTTTTATCATTTTGATTATTCCATAACCTCAAAGTATACACCAATTCTTAAGCATTACATAATGAAACTTTTCCAATTGCTTAAATTCATACAGCTTCTTTCGCAATGAAACCGCGAGACCAGGGCTCCGTCTTACAAAGAGTTACGATTGATCCAAATCAATCGTAAGTCCTCCAATCAATCGCAAGTTTGCAGTCTCCTATCTCTTATGTACATAGTTGCGATTGATATCAATCGCAAATAAGTTGCGATTGATATCAACTCTTTGTAATACGGGGCCTAGAACCCATGTGCCATGCAAATGATCCCACTGTGCTACTTTTAATTTCTCATAGATAATTTAAACAAATCTATAAAGGATTGTCATAACATGATCGCAACTACTTTCGAAAAATCAACTCAAGAGCAATTTCAAAACCCTTTTGTATGTTGATTAGAAATTATGTTCGGATTACGTAATATGTCACTGTTATATATGTTCGCACATTTCAATAGGAGACGCACAAGGCTATTGAAAAAATGCCTTAGGTTGATTTTTCGAAAGTCGTTGTGATCGGTTATAGCCGGGATAATAATACATCGAAATCCCAGCAGTATTTCTTTACTTTATGTTTATATTTGTTTGTTTGTTTGTTTGTTTTTTTTTTTTGGGGGGGGGGTTGTTTTTGGATGTTTTTTTTTATATCTTTATCTCTCTCTTTTTGGGGGAGTTTTTTTCTCTTTTCAGAGGTAGTACTGTGTATTTTTTTTAAAACAATATTTTGACAGACTATAATATTTCATGTACAAGCATTTGTTTATTTTTATTTTTTTTTTAACATGAAGTGACTTAGTATTTTATCATTATTATTAGGCCTACTATGATTGTTTTAAACGAATAAGGAAATGTATAAAATGTGTTTTTTTGTTTAGCAATTGATGTTAAGAATTATACTTTTGAATTGTATTTTGATTATTCTGAGTTGTATTTTAATTATTCTGAGTATGATGTAAATTGCATGATTTCGATTATATTATATGTACTGCCTCTGGTATTGAGAAAATAAAACACCTTATAAATATGATTCGAGGGCCCTCAGGGAGGACAGTATTAATACTGACGAGGGTCCGTCGGTAAACAAGGCATAGTATTATTATCGTTGTTATTATCATTATTATAATCATCATTATTATCGTGTTTCATCGTGCTAACCAAGACCAGAAAGCGGTAAATTGCAGAGCGTTTGTGTTGCACAAAGTAATCCTTCTGTCAGTTGACTCCTTTTTTATTTGCCGATCGGCTCGTGTGGCAAACGAGCGGCTGTGCCAGTCGGCACCTTTGGCATTTGAAAGGTTAACTATACAGAGCGGACTATATTTTGATGATGGCTTTGCCAAAGTTGTCGCCGCTGAAGAGTTCCATGAAAGCCTTGGGAGTGTTCTCAAATCCATTGGTAACGTGCTCACGGTACTTCAGTTTACCCTGGAATAAAAATGAAATCAAACATATTTGAATAATTCAAAAATATTTCCACGCGAGAAAGATTACAGAAACATACACATATCCAAGTCAATGATTAAATGATAGACGTTTTTAGTACTACTTGAGATTATACATGCAGCAGGTTTACGGTTACACCATATGAGAGGGGAGGATTGGGGAGTCCTGGAAAGGACTGTTGGTAATCTTTCTTGAGTGCGTGTAGTCCTGAGAAGGACTGTTGGTAATCTTTCTTGAGCTTAAGTTATAGTTCTAAAGAGAACTATAGCGCCGGTAGGAGAGGATGGGTGGTAGGAGGGGCTCGACGTTTCGAATAGGTTGACTCTCAGGGTAAACTCCTGACGACGTATAGTCAACCTATTCGAGCCCCTCCTACCACCCATCCTCTCCTATACCGGCGCTAAACTATAAACTCAAGAAAGATTACCAACAGTCCTTCTCAGGACTACACACACTCAAGAAAGATTACCAACAGTCCTTTTCTTTCAGGACTCCCAAATCCTCCAATCCTCCAATCATCCCCTCTCACATGGTGTAACCGTAAACCTACTGTATATCTACATCACCATGCAAGCCGATACTTATAAAGAGCATGTACTTGAGATTGTTGAGAGATAAGTAGATACATTATATAGTCCTGGAAAAGGACTGCTGATAAAGAGATGACGAACAGTTATCTGTTCGCAACGCGTCGAGTCACTCGCCATTTTTTTAGGGCTTCAGTATTACACCATATCACAGACACTGATAACACTAGGGCCATGCATCTCAGATTTAAAATTGTTAAACGATGCCTTTAAAGAATCAATCTTCTCTTTTCTTTTTTTCTATCAAGAAATACCTCTTGAATCCACTGCATCAGGTCTTTCAAGGCCTCTGGGAATCGGTCTGTGTTATCGTACACCATTATCCCTTGTAGGGTCAAACGTTGCCGATTTATCGCTGGTTGAACAATACTTGCTGGATGGAAATAAAGAACATGATAACATTAAAATATACAGTTAACAACTAGATTATTCATACGTACCCCTTGTAAATATGATGTTTTTGTGTTTTTTGTAACTCTAGAACGAAAGGTGGACTGGTTGAATTAGGGCGTATGTCGAATAATTTGAGATGTAAGCTTTTACATCTCACATTCTTAAGAAATGTAAATGGGGACTAATCAATTTTTCACATACTTAAAAAAATACAAAACTTGGTAAGGCTTTGAATAATCTGGTTGTTAAATTATTGTATGTGCAGAGCATGTCAAGGGTAAAATACATGGTACAACATAACAAGAATAAAAGGGACCATCATGACAAAGCCTTGACAGGTTGATGGTCCCAAGAAATGCCAAATGGTAAGTAATGACATATATATTTCGGCTGAAGAGAAAGAAGAAAGGTAAAACAAAGTTGTTGGAGTATTAAAGGGCAAGTCCGACGCAAGTTGAATTGAATATATTAGAGAAAGATCAGACAAATAAAACGGTAACAGTTTCATCACAATTGGACGAACGATAGTAAGTATCGAAAATAATATCACTAGTGATATTCATTTGGCTGGCAATGTATGGTCAATAAGGGATCTAAAAGATCACGACGTTTCATGCGCCGCTGCAACCCGGTTCGAAAAAAACACTTAATAATCGAATTAAGTGACCGCCGGTCCGCCCGTAAAGTATACAACACGCTTGCTTACATTATATTTTATCACCTGACGAAGTGTTGCAGCGGCGCATGAAACGTTGTGATCTTTTAGATCCCTTATTGACCATACATTGCGAGACAAACGAATATCACTAGCGATATTATTTTCGATACTACATCCGCAACGAGTAATATATTTAGCAATAAGAAAGTAATTCAGTTCAGTTCAGTTCAGTTTATTTTATTTTTGCATGGCACCAACTTCAGGCAGAGGCTGTTCTTCTGCAGGTCCGTGCACTTTGGAATTGGATTTTAAAGTTTCGCATAATTTAATGAATCAGAGAGTTGATGATTTTTAATATTCATACAATAAAAAGAAGGACAGAAACAAAGAGAGACGGAGAGAGTGAGAGAGACAAAGGGAGAGACGCGACAAAAAGGAGAGAAAATGAAACAACGACATAGATTTGGAGGTGTGACAATCTATAGGAAGAAGAGATTGTAAATTACAAAATAATTGATTGATTATCTAAATAATCATCTGAATTTAATTAAATTTGAATTGAATTGAAGTGATAATCTTAAAAACCTTTTGGACGTTCTTTTTCGTTGTAAGCGCTGATAGATCCACACACACATACACGGCCTCGAGTGTTCATGTTGTATAGCACTGTGCTTGAAAACTCCCCTCCAACCTACAATGCAATGCATAAGGGACAAAGTAATCACTTAAAGGGCGAGCAGACCTTAATTTTACCATGTTGAAATCGGTTGAAAATAGAAGAAAACACTGGAAAATAATGATGATAATAATACAATTACTGATGATAATAATATTATTGCCAAAAATTAAGTGATATGATCACTAAAATGTAAGTCTGCCTCCCAAATCTTTCTGAAAATGCCACAGTACTGTATAAATATAGACAAGCTCTATGTTCTTGTCCATAAGTCCAACGGTAGGTGAATGTTATGTTAAGTCATTGTTGCCTAAGCTTACTTGTCAAAAGATATGATATTTTGATTAAATTCCACTTTTTACCTGGGCGGGTCGAGGGAAAAATTGGGAAGTAAAAGGCACTGAAAATTTGTCATGACTTTATTTTATTCTCTCTCAACTACTTAAAAAAAAGAACTTTAGATACACTACGGTATATACAATTCATGTTCGGATTAAGGAATACTAGTACGTCATTGTAATGTTGGCACATTTTGTGTTTTTTGTGAATGTGTTTGTTTACATTACTGTTGAGAAAGCATGTGTATGC
Source organism: Mesocentrotus franciscanus (assembly GCA_037976565.1). Lineage (NCBI taxonomy): Eukaryota > Metazoa > Echinodermata > Echinoidea > Camarodonta > Strongylocentrotidae > Mesocentrotus > Mesocentrotus franciscanus. The sequence continues at coordinate 12,185,512 of CP137684.1, forward strand.
TTGTAAGTAAGCAATCAGGGGGAAAATGGCTTTAAGTCCTTTCCAAGGGACTTGGTAGTGAGGATTAATGCCTTACCAAAGGGCACGAGCGCATAGACTTGGTTTCGAACCCGGGACCTCCTGGTTACGAGACCACTGCTCTACCACTAAGCCATCACGCCTCCTCTAATATGTCAAGATGTCATTCGGAAGACTCGTGAAATGGCCTTATTGAAGTTGACTTTCGGAAGTATTTTCGATCGTGTTTCTCCCGCTTGCAGGCATTTCGTATTATAAAAAGATTGTGCCCCTTCCCATACAAAATTCTGGATCCGCCCCCGGTAATAATATATGGATATAGTTTTGATCCATCGAGTCATAACAGCATACCATAGACAGATCAGTAGCAGCCTCAAAAGTAACGCATCCTTCCGGATAGATAAATGTATCTATATACAGAGCGATTAATGCTCAATCGCATTATCATAACATTCGAGCACTCTCTTTCCCCACATGCATGACATCTATTCTCCTAGCCATGCTTTCCGGTTAAGATCACGTACATAGTGAATGGCTGAATAGGCCACTCAGCTTTGTCAATAGGACAAACTGTTTTTCATTGGGGTCCAGAAAATTAAATTAAAAGTGAACTCACAATAAAAAAAGTAAAAAAATAATATTACTAAAATTCTATAGTCTTAAAACTGATGGTATATATAGAAAACAAGAAAACGCAGCTATAACTGCAATTAGCCCCCCATCCCCTCCGAACTACATTGGCAAAATAGGCATATCCCTTTAAAGGTCAAAGCAAACTTTAATTTTTATATTCAAATATTTGCAAAAGATGTTCAAGTTATTTGACAAATTAATTTCTAAAGGTAGGTCTTTGTATTGACGTGACCTACGGTATGAAAACATTCTTCGGCACACTCACTCTTAGGTTTTGGTAGCAAAACCTTTCCTTGAGATCTTAGAAAGTATGAGTAATCACAATACTTTAAGGACTCCTCTAAATAAAAAGGAGCCATAACTATGTACAGATTTGCAGACCATCATATTTAAGTGCATATATCGTCTGGACTGTAGGGAATTCCATCCTAATTTCAAATGAATATCATTATTAGAATTGCGATTGAAAGGATTCACTTTTAAAATAATACGACGATGAAGAAGATGAAGATGAAGATGAATAAGACGAATAAGAAGAAGATGATGATGGTGATGATGGTGGTGGTCTTGATGATGATATTGATGGCTGTGGTGTAGTAGTGGTGATGAAGTTCATAATGATGGTGGGGATGGTGATGAGGAATAGTATGAGGAGGAGGAGGAGGAGGAGGAGGAGGGGGAAGAGGATGACCCTATTGGTGGTGATGGCATCTGGTATATCAACGGACTCCCCTTCTGCTTGGCGTTCATGAGGCTCACTTGAAGGTGAAAAAGTACAAGAGCTCATTTTAAACAAACCAAATTTTACTTACGTTATCATAGTAACAGTCTATACCCTCAGGAGCCACTTCTTTGAGAGTCTTGTCCAAGTCACCCATGGTCTTGTAGTTAATGGCGACATCATAGCCTAAATCCTTCAAGTATTGAACCTTCTTGTCAGACCCAGCGAAGCCAATCACTCTACATCCCTAGGAAGCAATTAACACAATAATTATTGCATGATGTCATGATATTTCGGCAAATTTAAAAATGCTGGCATCGTTGGAGGAACCTGTGTCTTAGAATTTTTTTTTTTTCAAAACAGAAAAATGGCGTCGTTGAAATGCTGTGAATAATATTTATTGCAACTTTGCAAGTAAAAATTTGCTAAGTTATAGGTTTTTATTTATTCTGCAAGACCTAGATATCGTTAACTTCAACATCTATATGGGACCATTTCGGTTTTTGATAGATTAGTCGAGCACACTTATTCTGTAGAGAGAAAGGAGTGTGACAGGGTATGAAGCGTGTCACTTGTTAAGTAGAAGGGATCTTTGTCAGGTCTTACCTTTATTTTGGCTATCTGTCCAACCACGCCACCTACGGCACCTGCCGCTCCATTCACGACTACTGTCTCCCCTGCTTTAGGACGACAGGAATCCAACAAGCCGAAGTAAGCCGTCTTCCTGCAAAACAAAACGAACCAATTACAGTACAAAATCCTCTACATAATCATGCAGACAATACATACGGATATGATTTTGTGATCTGGTCTAGTGGACAATACCCGGATTGTGGGCCTCAAGGCACGCGGTTTGAATCCCTGCCACAGTAATTTATCCACATTTGCCACTCGATCTCCATCCAGGTAAGGTAAAGAGATGCCCGGTAGCAAGAAATTCATTGAATGCTTTGGCTTTGTGATGTTAGCATCTTATATAAGCATCTGTTATCATAATTATATAATTTTACCGTAAGAAATGAACTGCTTGGAGGATTTCTTAGCGTGTCGTAGTCCACTTATTGACCTTTATGGTCTATTGTGACAGAAAGAAATGGGAAGCAGATCTTACATTTAGATAAGCACAATTTTGAAACGTTGACTATTTCTTCGTCAGGAATATATCATATGATATTCATATCATATTTTTTCCTTCTGATCCACTTAAATGTTAGCGGTTGAAATACTTTTTAGAGGGTGGATTCCATGTCTTTTGAGCTTGGAATTCCACTCCAAACAAACGAAGTGTGTGTGATTGGGGTTTTTACAGACGTGTATCAATCAGATATGATTATTTACGTCTGGGGACCGACCTTTAACGTCACCATCCGAAAGACGTGACTCAGTTTTGAACACGGGTCCGATCAGAATCAATGTATAGGCGAAGACAGAGAGCTGACCGCATACATCACTGCTAAACCAACTCACATCTGCCTATTGATCCCATGACTCCTTATAAAGTGGACTTCCACTCCAGCCGTTGGGCCTACATTTAGACCCACGTCACACCAACTCAGTGGGACACCATGCCGATACCAAACGGACACCAAACGGACACCATACCGACACCATACCGACACCAAACCGACTCCATACCGACACCATACCGACAACAAACCGACAAAAGACCGCACGAAAAATTTATATTATTTCTAATGGTCTAGCATCGGTCGTTTTGGAATCCGCGTTGAGTCGGTTTGGCGGTGTGACTCAATTATCAGAGGATACATGTTTATTTAAATCTATTCTATTTTTCTTTTTAAACAGTTTCAGAAAATATCTGCACTGAGAGAAAAGGAATACTGGGTAGTAATCGTATTTTGTTTGTATTATTACGGAGCGATACAATAGTAATTTCTTACCCAGGCATTCCTAACACTCCGAGTGCAAGAGACTTTGGCCAATCAGGTGAAGGGAATATCGGTACCGGTGTGACGTCACTTCCCTTGGCAACGGAATGTGTTGTCCATCCGGTCTGGGCTTGAACCAAGGAACCTACGGCTATGTTCTCATCCCGGCTCGCTATCACCCTGAAGATACGGGAGACAATAATTACTTGTTGTTGTTGTTGGTGTTGGTGTTGGTGTTGTTTTTGTTGATTATTATATTATTGGGGTTCCATCGAATTTGACAATTATTTCACGCCTCGTGCAGTTTTAAAAGCTGTATAAGTATATAAAAGAGTCTTTTGTTTATATTCCTAGCTTGGAAATAATAACTCAAACATATCGCTCATACATATAGTCTTGAACATACATTTTTGTTCAATTTCTTGAATATGCACATTTTGTCTATTTAGAAATCAATCAAGATGAGCTGTACACATTTTCATTTTCTGAATTCTTACTTGGCCACTTGCTCTCCAACCATCAGTTCCCCTTCCTGAACTCCCCATACTCTAAAAATAAAGAGAAAAGATGACGAAATGAATTTGAGATCATATAAAAAGAAGGAAAAAAAAGACATTGCATACACTCTAAAAACTGAAATGTTAAATCACCATTTAAAAGGGCCGAGGAATGACCACTCTTTCAAAATGTCAGATTGATACTTTTAACATGCTGGATTCAACCTTTAAAGTGTTGGATCCAGCATGTTCAGAGTGTTAATCTGCCATTTTGAAAGAGTGGTCACTCCTCGGCCCTTTTAAATGGTGATTTAACATTTCAGTTTTTAGAGTGTACATATATCACCTATACAGTGTGGAACATGTACGTGTAGGTGAATTTGATAGCGGAGTCTTTTTTTTACTAAGAATACCATTGATGAGAATTATGCTGTATTCCTTTAAAATGTAAATAAGATAGCACTATTCTTCTAATTAACATACCACTGAGACATTGCTTAAATATGAAATTTTTCTATTCGTATGGTTTGGTTTGCCAAGAAGAATGACTTGCTGTCCGGTACCCGCCATCTCATTTGAACTTCGCACTTAATTAATCAATGTATTTATTGTCTATTTATTTATTCGCACAGCACGGCAAATACTTATTATCAGACGATTATATTTGCTTGTGGACGGGTAGGTGTGCGTTAGTGCGTGGGTGGGTGTATGGATAATTTAAATGAATGTATATACATGTGTGTGCGCGCGCGCGCGCGCGTGTGTGTGTGTGTGTGTATATTATATATATATATATATATACACACACACTCAGTTGACACGCACATGCAAAGAGATGAAACAATATTTCGCACATAGGACTTCTACAATTTATCGAGATTCTAATTCTGTTTTTAGTATATTATTATTATTAGTCGAAAGTCCGGTTTCTAATGCATTGAAGCCAATAATGGTTAATTGTTATCATGAATGATTAAAAATGCATTACAAACCAGACTGTCGACTCATCATTTCAGTCTTATATACAAGCCAATACGTGAACTGTCATTTATATATATATATTGGGCAATTCTCTTGGAAATTAAAACAATGCGAAAGGAAATTAGAGAACACTTTTAGGCGATACCATACTTTGAATTACATTTGCTGTACAACTTTGCAAACATAATATGGAAAAATAGTAAAAACATTCGTTCACCTCATGTAGGGGTCAATAGTTAGATACAGAGCTTCCAGCAACACCTCTGGAAAGGAAAGGGGATAATTCATGGAGTGATCATCGATTTACACAGACATTCACATTTCATATAATATATACCTGTGCATTAAGTTAAACATAGTCTCGATTCTGGAACTCTTTTTACGCCATTAGATGAAATACCTGTCTGTGTGAGGTCACATGTTATAACATACAAATAACAATTTGTGTAAAAGTTGCATGGATTTGCAAGGCCAATTTTCAGGTGAAAATACCTTGGATAATTTATTTTACCAGGCATCAATGTTACTTTCTTTAAAATTTTACGTTTTGCAGCTGTAATAGTTAATACATCATAATTTATGTATGAATATTTTTTTGGGGAAAAACTTGATGATTACTTCATAATTAATAATTATTAATTTATTACTGATATAAGTTTTCATGTTAAGATTGCACATAGGTATGTTTACACATAATAATTAAGATTAAAAGATTAATCCTACCTCCTTCATTCGGAGCGGGAATCTGTGTTGATTCCATACGGAAATTTGCCTCTTTGACGTCACCATCAAAAGCTTCCGCAAGCACAAACCGTTTCCCAGTTGTAGCAGCCATTTTGTCTATCGTTCATAAACGTATAATATACTATCGTACGTGTGTTCAAATGCAACCAGGCTATCGCATATGAATGTCTGAATCGGACAGGTGCAAGTCATCCGCGTTAACTGTAGCCAGGGTTAAGGTGTCTGCCTTTTTGATATCTCGGCCATTAAAGTGCCAAAATTAGTAGCAAGATTTCCAGGCCAAAATTCAAAATTATCGAGGCAATGACTTGGTATATCTGAGTATCAGCTCTCTATATATCCATGGGCTGATGAGTGTGTGTGTGAGTACATGTGTACGTGTTGTTTCAAAGTTCAAAGAGAGACGGTAAGAGGTGAATATGATTTGAAAGTTAAATTCCTCGATCCGCACAGCTAGTTCTCGTAAACAGGAGTGAAAGTCAACTCTTTTGGATTGGATTGGATTTGCACTCAGTAAAATAGAAAGCCGTGGGCACTCTTAATACTTAAGAAAAACCGTCAATAATATATAGGCCTACTAAAATATATATCTCGAATTAAGAAAAATTAATACTTTACCAACCTCAATTAAGATCAGGTTTTGAATTTTCAAGCTTTGATGGGCACATTCGTGTAACTATTAGACGGCCTGAAAAGTTGAGCTGATTAGATAGACAAAAATCTAAAAGGCCCATATATAACCATGGACCTATTACGGATGGACATTCGACGTGATTCTTTCTTTGATCCAATGAGTTCCACCGCCTTCTGATTATGTGCATCTTAATGAGAACATTCAGCTGTTCTAACAATAACGACTGCTCAAGCATTATCGGTCATTGACAAGGAGCAGTTTCCCTCTTTTGGGTTTTGTTTGGATGGTGTGCTCTGTAAGAGTGTGTCTTTTAAAAAAAGCATCCCCAATGGGGAGCAGCAAAGTGGAAAAGCAGACGATTTTGGTGATATGAAATGTATTATTACTGATTCGCACACTTCCGCACACACCCATGACCTTATAAAACAATTAGAAGGCCATGATCTTTATAAGCCCTGTGCATTGTAACTTTGGAATATTATGAGGAAATTGGAAACGGGACTTTAAATCACAACCAATCCAAATATAACCTCTATCTGGAAATATAAACGTGTTTTTCAAAATAAAATACAGTACACGGAACAACAATTTCCGGTTATAAACCAGAACTGCACATCGATTTTCCATGATTTAAGCGAGTTATTATCTTCTGCGCATGATGATTAACATGTGTAAAATCACTATCTTGATTCTGTCCCGGCTTTTTGGCGGTGGACCTCATGAGATCAAAGTGAAGAAACATGTACGGAATGTTATTGAGACGACATTGACGGAGACAATCACAATGAATTCGTTAAGAAAACGACGAATGTCCATCCGTAATAGGTCCATGATATAACGTAGGGTCCTCACAACACAGATTCGTAATGTAACCAAATTTAATGCATACGTCTTTGTGAAGTGCCTCGATACAAACTATTTCATTCACCTGATAAGAATAATGACACAGTTATTCAGCCCAAGGTATATGCATGTTTATGTCTCTCCCGTGGACATAGAATTGTTTACTTGTCTATACTTCTCTCTTTCTCTATATTAAATTCTATTTATGCTGGATATATTGAATGCATCGTTCTCCATTGCATCTCTCTCTTTCTCCACTCTCTTGCTCTGTTTCCCTTCTCCTCTCTTATTTTGCCCCTCTCCTTCTCTTGCTCTGTCTCTGCATATATATCTCTCTCTACTCTTTTACCCTCTCCCTCTCTCTCTGCCTCCCTCTACCTCGACCTCTTGCCTTGCCTCCCTCTTATTCTCTTGCTCTGTCTCCCTCTGCCTCTGCCCTTCTCTTTTCTTTCTCTCTCACCCTCTACCTCTCCCGCCTCTGGTTCTCGTTCTCCTTCTATTATGTCTTGTAATGTTCCTTAATTTTCTATAGCTCTGCCCTTTGCCCTTTGGCCTTGGAACTCAAAATACGAATTTGCATATTATGACGTCAGCATATTTATGGAAAATTGATTGTATCTCTGTAAATATGGATCGATTTTCTTCCAAATTTTGATATGTTGTAGCTAAGACAATTTTCTACAAGATCAGTTATTCAGATTACATAACAGACCACCTAATTCGTCTTCATGACGAATTACATTTCTAGTTTTAAATGCTTACAGTTATCCATGGCTTTTCAATACTTTTTTCTTTTAGTCTTACTGTCTCCTATTACCAATACATCATCGTAGACTTTGGATACCATATCTATGAATGTATTATAAAATGCATCAGTATTTGTACAGTTAAATACATCACTCCAGGCAATCAACATTATACACTTTTTCTTAAAAAATTATAAAAGTACTTTCATTTATACGACGAAATTTACGAGTAGGAATCCATTGTGCAGGAAATTTAAATTGGGTTATTTGAAAAACTCGGAAATGATCTGTAGTATCATTGTAAAATAAGCCAGAAAGCACATTCGATCCATAGTTGTTAGTAAGAAGCTACATCTGTATTTTACAAAATATTACAACTTGAGGAAACTGTGTTTAACAAGTGTAGAATAACCTCTGCAGGGAAACTGTTTTTCACGAAGGAAAAGTATCAATCCTTCTTACTTAAAGCCAATAGATTACTTGTCATCATTAAGGATTCAAGACATAATGATAAAATGCATAACATACATATATATATATATATATATATACATAAAACAGCTTTACAGCAAAATTTTCCATGTTAATAACCCTGAAACATCCAAAGCGTTTGACTATCTCAGAGAAATATATGGATTAGGGCCGTAAGAGGTCAGAAGCCTCCTTTTATTACCAGCAGGCGTAATAATAGACACAAAACTGAGAATGACACAATATAAGATTCTAAATGATTTGTGCCTAGTAAACACGTGGGTAGTTGGTATCGGGGGAAAAAAGTGACGGTCGAAGCTCTTTTTGCAACAAAGATTTAGCAACCATACCACGTTTGTTCTTCCGCTGCCCCAAGGGTTGGGTATTTTGGGAATCAATTTTCATTCTAGTTTTTCAACCAAGGACAATTTATGTTTTACAATTTTACTTTTGTGAAAACATCTTACTCTGACCACACAACCCATACACAAATTCATACAATGTTTAATTTTATCGTGTCACTTTGAAAGCAATTTATATTAAGATGCAAGTAACAAAACACTTTAACGAAATCAAAATATTTTGCCCACTATATAACCATGTACAAAGGAACCGGAGACGAAATAGCCAAAAGGAAAAACAAATGATATAAATACAGAGTAAAGTGGCAACAAACGAATGATATCATACAAAATATGGTCCTTCCATGTACCTAACACATGGTCCTCTAAACCGAGGGAGGGGTGCAGCCACAACCAACCTAAACGGCGTCTGTTTCGTAATTTTTTTATTTTTTTAATATTTAATTTAATGTATTAATTTTCATTTTCTTCTTCTTGGTATTTGTTTTCTTTCTTTTTTTTTTGTTATTTGTTCTGTTTTTAGTATATTGTCTCTCTGTTTGTTTTGGCTCGACTTGATAAAACCTGGTCGGATTTGTTTTTCTGTTGTTGTTTGACGTGTGACTTTCCTATGTAAACGTTATTTTTAATGTACTATATCATAAAAAACATCATTAAATTACACATAAGATATACAATCTTTCTTAAAGTATATACACTGTATGTTGACAATTTATGTATTTCTATGTTCAGTATGTGAAAAAGTATGTATCAGTTGATTATAAATTATTTATATGATATGCTCCAAATACGTTTAAGAAAAAGAGGACAAAAATGTTTGTAAACAAAATGTTTTGTTAATATAAAAAAGAGGAAATTCTTAGTGACATCACTTTCAGAGCTCACTATCAAGGATATATGTAAGACGCTTCCAATACAGCATGGTCAGACGGGGTCCGCTTTTGGTCTGCATCTCACGACCACTATGAGGAGGAGAACGACGACGTCGATGAAAGCTAAGAGTTTGAACGTTGCGTTGTAGGATGAGAAGTGATCCGCAATCATGCCTGAAAAATACAATGAGAGCAATTTAATTGAATACACCATGTTGATCTGAATAAATCCCTGAAATTACAGTCATGGGATCAGTCACTAGTTTGTTCTTATTTCATTCATTGTGTCATCTCATTAAATCCTTAGCGGAGTGTTCTTCTTCTTTAGGAAGAGCGATCCATTATATTCAGTCCAATATATTTGTAAATAAATAGCACGCGTCCCTTTAATAACTTGGTTCGCGATAGACCAATCACTTGTGAGGATCCTTTTAATGACGAATATTGTGTGAAGAATATTCATTTCATGATGAATATTCGATATAAATATACACTGATTTTTATCAATTATATATCAGGAACCCCAAGATTTTTGTTTTGTCTGCATACAGGTCCTTTAAGTGCTGCCCTCTACCGCCACCATCTTATCCCTCGTCTGCGTTTGATATCTGGTACATGTCTCCCGGCCGCGTCTTTAAAAAAACTATTTACACAACAGCCTGTGATTTTACGGCTTTTATTTCAATAAACCCGCTCGCGAAGAGTATAGTTTGCTACGAAAGCTTGGAAAGAGGTCACAAACAATTAGACTTTGATTATTTATTGCATTTTTTGCCTCACTTTTTATAAAGGCAAAACATAGAATTGAATAAATAAGTATTACGCTGTCCTTACCGATTGAGCTAACGATGGGTTGATGAAAGATGGGTTTGCATACTTAAAAAAACCCTACCACTAACACTAACGGTTACCATGTGCGCTTGCGCGGGTTCAGCTAGCTAGTTAGACTCTTCGCGAGCGCGTTTATTGAAATTAAAGCCGTAAAATTAGCAGGCTGTCGTGCATATAAAAATTACGTCTCCCGGCCACCAATGTGAGTGGTCTTGATATCCATGGCAACCAGCAACGCTTAAATGCAAACTATTTCTCAATAACTGGTAAGAAACTGTACCTCAAACCTACACAATTTTACAGTCCTTTTCCCTTCTACCCTTGTAGCTAATAACATTATAGATTTTTTGTCAGAGTAAAAGCTACAAAAATCTAATAAAAATGTCGATAAATGATAAGCATATAGGGTACCTTTAGAATTCAAAGATCATAATTTCATTACCCCCACACAATGTATTTGGGAAAGTATTTAAGCCTGTTAGCAATTTGAGTAGTACACAGTGGTATTATATGATAAGTTTTAAACAAATTAAAATAAATAAATGTTGTTTGTATAGGGAGAATGTCTTGCCGAAGGACGTTAACGGGTCCTCTGTTTTTAACAGAAATTTGATTGGGATTAAACAATTTCGCCTACGTAAATTTGATTTCAAGCTTTTATATGATATGCGATCAGTTCGAAAAAATCGGTTCAAGTGGGGTCTTCCAAACGATGAACTTTGTTTCAAGTGCAAAGAAACTGAATAGGTTGTTCATGCTTTTATTTCATGTAAGGCAAACCAAACCTTCTTTAGGAAGTTTTAGAACTTAGTATCACATGCTTTTATTCTCGAAATAGAGATAGATGACGATTGCATTTTGGTCTATTTATATCATTATTATTTTTCGTAATAAGTATGGGTATGATAATAGGGATTCGAATTTGATATATTTATTTAAGAGAGAAATGACTCCCAGTCAGACTAAAAATAAATGAACATATGAAGGTACAAAATATGAAATTACCTGCGAATTTTCTTAGTTATATCTGCAAAAATATTATGTGTATTATTGATGTTCCATTGTTTTGCTAAATTGTTTGTGAAATTATATTATGGTTGAATATTGAATAAACACCTCTTTAGAGGCAAAGATACTTTTTTATATAGGTTTTTTGTAAGCAGTTAGAACTATTCAGTTCATAATCGTGTTTTAATAATTGCATTCCAAATTAACGGTTAGAATCACGGGGAGAGTGCATTGTTGAAATTAATCTTATCAAATTATTCTTTTAGCTTTGACGGAGGTTGTAAATTAGATTTTAACCTTTTGGAACGACACGAAAACAAACTAACAAATCCTGTTTACCCAATTCAAGGTACTTTATAAGGATATTTTGTGTAATTGCTGACAAAAATTATATTTGAATGGCTCATTCTCATTTTGGTGATACCTTACCACCCAAATAGCCTCCGAGAAACATCCCGAATCCGACAAAAGCTGTTCGACTGCAAACGCGACATCAAACTTTTCGAAAGACGCTCTATTCCTCACAACCAGCGCTCCCAACACCGCCTTCCCTCCTATTGCCATTGCGGAAACACATGTCGTCACCAACATGACGTAGTAGTTGACGAAATACACATCGCAAAGAAGAGCGGCGATGTTCGAGATTGTAGCGAAGAGATAGAGGGTGATAGGTTTAACATGGCTGTTGGTAAGGACACCTATAGTAACCCTACTGAAGGTATTCCCTATTGCAGCTGAGAAAGTGATGATAATGGTGTTCCGGGCAGAGATCCCCCTTTGCAGAGCATGAGGTACAAGAAAGGAGTGCCAGCCACACCAAACCATATAATACGCGAAAGTTATACCAAGTATCACATTGAACACAGGATCCACGTAAAAATCAGATTGGCGAAGACTCTTGGTGATCCAACGAAAAACTCCGCTGTCGTCTCTGTTGTCATCTTTAAAGAAGAGATAATTGTAAAGGCCACAAAAAATAGTTTAATGTCCAAAATGCATTTGGTATGAAATTACCTCTTAGGAAAAACCCTCGTACATGTCCATAAAATGATCTGTTTCCGAGGTGGCACCTATGAAATTAACAGTCAAAGCATTCATGTTAAAGTCGGACAAGGTTTCATATTGTCGACAATAATTTATGATTTATACCAATCTTCTTAGACTAACCAATCCCGGCAACAGCACACGACACTAACAAGCACACGACACTAACAGCCCACGCGACTGACAATGTAGGTCTATCGAATCTTCTAGCAAACTGTCAACATGGTCAAATGCCGACGAGACCAAATGGCCACAAGACCGACATGCTGGTCTTCTTGACCTTCTTACATCTTTTTGAAGATTCACAAGACCGACATTGTCGGTCTGCTAGGAGTTTCCGGCTGAACTCACCTTTTACGTCCTGACTCGTGCTGCTGTTGCATTCTTCTCCCTCGTTCAACCCGGGAGACGAACTTGGGACACGCTGAAAGCCATTTCTCTGTGTGCTACTCTCATCTGATTCCGACCTAATTGTCATGCCAACTGGGATAATATTTGCCATCAGAGCGCTTATGATGAGCAGTCCACTTCTCCAACCGTAAGCTTTATGTAAGAATTCAGCCAAGAGCGGCACCAGAACCATTCCAGCGCCATAGCCAGTCAAACCAAGGCTGTACAGTAGGTTGTAATTCTTCCTAGCAACACGGTGCAATGCCATGGTACAACATATATCTACCATACAATACCCAAGACCTGTTTAACATGAAAATAAAACACGTGGGGCCATTTATATTGAATTATCGTATCTAAATATATTGCATACTCATTCAATTAGATGTGCAAGAACAATTCACCTACGCCACGTTTCAGAGAAGGTATATCATAATGTATCAAGATTCTAGCTTTCTGGTTTGGAAGAACTGCAGGCATTTCGCTTTTGGATCGCTACGTCTAAATTACCAAACACTTAAGCCAAATAACAAAAATATCGTGTTTCTCGTCCGGACTTTAAAGCCCCTCTGTACTACTTTGGCAGGAGGGATTAGAGAGATTAGCGTGGTCACTGACAGGTGGTTATCTAATCAACTCAGCTGTCAATTAACATAAGAAAAAGAGGATCATGGGGGACCAACGGGCACCGCTTAGGCATTGTTTTCTATATAGAGGGAGCAAGTAGCTACAAGTAGTACAGTGTGGCTTTAAAAAAGGAGGAGGCAAGGCATTACTATTTACTATTTTTGAATTTTTTTGGATTTTTTTTTCCAAGATGGCTGCTATGCTAATTATAGCTGGCTAAGCATATTTATTCACAGATATTGTGCTATGTGAGGTGAGTATACTGATGCAATGTATGACAAAACAAATGATTTCTATCACTCTATAAGCTATTTAAACAAAATGTATATCAGAGGCTTCTTTTTTAATTTTTGCTTTTTTTTTTATAATTTTTTTTTATTTTTTTTTAAATTCTTCTGAATAGTAAATAGTATTTTTTTTTAAGTAGGCGATGGCCAAAAAGGAGGGGGGCGGGGACGAGAAACACTTAATTTTGTTATTTGACCTTAGCGCGGGCAATACTTCCTTTTGTGCGTCAAACAATTAAACATCAATGCACATAATGTTTACAGTGGATACGCACAATAAAACACGATCAGTATGCAAACTATTTTTGTCTTCAATTCAATTCTTTATTCAACCAGTATAAAACAATTTACAATGACAATAAACAATATACAATATAATGGTTAGGACCCCTTAGAAGCAGAAATCTGCTTGTAATCGGGGCCCTGTAACAAACAATAACAGGATAATGAACATAAATTAACAATGACAAGTAAAAGATTTGCATAATACAAGTAGGCACATACACATCAACACACACACATCCATAAAGAATGTTACACAGAAAGAATAGAAAGGAGCGAAAAATAGAAGAAAAAAAAAGAGATACAAGTAGAACAAAGATGGGAAAGAGAAGTACCTACTCAACCATGGATACTATTCTTTGAAAAATACCTTTTGTGTACATTACTTTAAATCTGTTAATTGTAGAACTGGATCTTAGGTCATGATTCAAGGAATTCCATTCCCGTACCCCAACAAATGATATAGAATTATACAGTGAAAGTGAACGACAAAGTGGGTGATGTAAGTTTTGACTTTGACGAGTGGGGTAATTGTGAACAGAAGAATTTGTTTGGAACATATTAATAAAAACAGATGGTAACAGTTTTTTTTATATACCTCACTTTAGAAATCAAGCCATCTGATTGGTCGAAATTGGAGTCGTGATTTTAAGCCATGCCCCACTCACAGGGAATATCCATTAATTTGTGCCCTCATCCTCCTGCGATCCCCATTGGTTTACGTGTTAAAATTGTCTTTGTGCGAGCGCGGACACCATACAGTGTTTTTTTCTGCGATTCCCAAATGATTGAAACTTTCAGTCATGTTCCTAGCAAAGATTAACATATAGTGTCTCAGATTTTCTGTGATGTTTTAACCAATCTTCACTCAATAAAAGGCTAAGGTAATAATTCTTGGTAGATTTTTGTTTTAATTCGTACGATCGGCATATAAAAGTCATATCGACTACTTTAATACTCGAGGACTGGCTGTTTCTATACTGGCTCGCGCAGGCGCGCCTCGGGGTGATGGCAGGGGATTCAACTTTTCCCCTGAGCTTATAAAAACAGCCAGTCCTCTCGTAGCAGTCGATATCTCTATATTATTAAATTTAAACATAAATATTTATATGCATGTATAAAGTTTGATCAAATCATATACAGGAATAATTTTCGGTTTCATAAAAAGTAGTAAACTTGAAGACATATAATGACTATTTGTAATTAAGCGAGCTGCACGTTTCTGTAACATATAAATCTTGAATAGTTTTGTTTTGTAAGTATTACCCCAAATAATATTGCAATAATTTAAGTGGGGAAGATTGTTGCATTGTAGATATTCATTAATATGTTCCTTGGGAGAAAATTCTTTAGTCTAGACAAGACACCAATACTTCTAGAAATTTTAGAACGAACATAATCCATATGATATTTCCAATCTAGAGTATCTTCAATATTCGTGCCTAAAAAAATAACACTTAGTTCTCGTTCAATAGTTACATTCGCTATTCTAACAGGATTGGTGAAATTTTGAACTTTTTTTTTCTTTGTGGGAAAAATTACATATTTAGTATTTTCATAATTCAAAAATAATTTATTACATTTAAACCAATCATTCAATTTTGTTACATTGGAATGAGAATAATATACAACCGTATCATCAGCAAATAATAAAAACATAAATAATTTGGATGAACTAATAATATCGTTAATATATATGATAAATAAAAGTGGTCCGAGAACCGATCCTTGCGGAACTCCAGTAATTATATATATATTATCAGATTCGACACCATCGACCACCACAATTTGTTTTTTATTATACAAAAAATCAGAAAAACTGATGAGGTATACCACGTACACCGTAATGGAACAATTTTTAAAAGTAAAATATGGTGGTCGATGGTGTCAAATGCCTTAGATAGATCCATGAAATTTTCGTGGCTTTTATTTAACATTGGATTCTGTCATTTGTACATGTATCATTTTACCATGGCGGTACATGAATTCACGCCAATTATTATAATTGCATTACACACATATTTGAGTATCCAACCCAATTACAGAACTAGTGCTGGAATCTAAGCTGTAATCTGCACCCCATACATAAACCTTAAAATCAAATATGTGAAATCCAATCGTGTAGCCAGAGAAGGGTTAAACCACGGCTAGAAACCCTTCTCGTAAACGAATGTCCCCTCTGCATTGCCACGAGCACCCCTTGCTAGCCGTCAGGAATGCCCGATCAGACGGGGAAGATTTGTATGTAACCCGGATGCACCACCCATTCCCAGCTCTCATCAACGATTCCAGCAAAAGTGCATTACACACAAATTTGAGTATCCAACCCGATTACAGAACTAGTGCTGGAATCAATGCTGGAAAATGAGGAAATTTGCACCCCATACATAACCTGATATCCAAGCGTTTAGCCATCAGGAATACCGCCCGATCAAACGGGGAAAATTTTAAGTAACCCGGGTGCACCACCTATTCCCAGCTCTCATCAACGATTCCAGCAAAAGTGTTCCCAACCGGGCTCCATCACTTCCTCCAGGTATACCTCCCCGCATGTAAAATCGAGCGAGGCTCCTGGAATTACTTGTCTTACGAATGGTAATATAATTTCTTGCTATTATATGTAAGTGTGATGAAGGCCCAAATTGATAAATTCCGCCAACGAGCAAATTAAATAGCTCGCCGCCAAAGAACACGGTTTCGCTGGAGAGCATATAAATCAGCTTGAGGTGAAAATTCTCACCAAAAATTGAAGCCAACTAATTACCAAGCACGAATGTATAACCACTCCAGAAACCATATACCCGGTACCGCAGGCAACCCTTGCTTCTTCTTCTTCTTTTTTTTTTTTTTTTTTTCCTTTTCTCATGCCATGCTCTATTACCTAACCAAAGTTCTGACATACTCCCTAAACTTCGATTACTCCATAATGTTATAAACCTTACTTTATAACGGCCATCAATAACCACCCAGAAATATATATTTCTATCAATAACTAATCAATAGCTCCACAAAAGTGGAGAACCAGAAACAAAAAAATTACATATTTACAAACTTTGTACAGTTCAAGGGAATATGATTCACACATATACTGAATAAAAATGATGACACTCTTGTCATTTCGTCATGACCTTGCCCCACGGACATTCATTTCAAATCTTAGCAACCTCCAAATACAAAAACAAATCGCCATTGCCATATACACAGAACTCTTAGAATTTTTGGCTAATCTCCTCCGCTACCAATGTGCCCCTTTGGCCTCCGTCTCCGCGAGGTTAACATAAAATGAAGGTACAGAGATCAATCCTACTGTTCTTAAATAGTCGGACCTGTATTTATTCCAAGCAATTCCGGTCCCATATTGAGGCTTCTTGGAATAAACATTAAATACTTCATTCCAGCTAATTCCACAGTAATTCCAGCCAATTCCCAGGTACATACCAGAAACCTCAGTATAAAACAGTGCAATATCCATTACGCAACACACGCATACAATTACTGTGAATAATTGCTGACCAAAAATGAAACAAAATTTCACGTTCATGGGCTCCCTGCTTTTTCAAAAGCAGCCTCTAAAACCAACAAATATACATCATGCGTATCGAACCGCGATATCATGCCATGCTGTATGACCTAACTAAAATTCAGACATACTCCCTAAACTTGCATTACTCCATAATGTTATAAACCTTACTTTATAACCGCCAATAACCACCCATTAATATATATTTCTATCGATAACTAATCAATAGCTCCCTAAAAATGGGGAACAAGAAACCAAAATGTTTACATATCTACAAATTTTGTACTTCAAAGAAATATGATTCACACATATTCTGAATAAAAATTATGACACACTTGTCATTTCGTTATGACCTTGCCCAACGGACATTCTTTTCAAATCTTAGCAATTAGTGCTGCAATCAATGCTGGAAAATGAGGAAATTTGCACCCCATACCTAACCTGATATCCAAGCGTTTAGCCATCAGGAATGCCGCCCGATCACACGGAGAAAATTTAATTGTAACCCGGGTGCACCAGCCATTCCCAACTCTCATCAACGATTCCAGCAAAAGTGCATTACACACTAATTTGAGTATCCAACCCGATTACAGAACTAGTGCTGGAATCAATGCTTGAAAATGAGGAAATCTGCACCCCATACACTGTACATAACCTGATATCCAAGCGTTTAGCCATCAGGAATGCCGCCCGATCACACGGGGAAAATTTTATGCAACCCGGGTGCACCACCTTTTCCCAACTCTCGTCAATGATTTCAGCAAAAGTGTTCCCAACCGGGCTCCAGTATTAAAAACCAACAATTATACGTCATGCATATCGAACCGCATATCATGTCATTCTGTATTACCTATCCAAAATTCAGACATACTCCTTTAACTCGCATTACTCCATGATGTTATAAACCTTCCTTTATAACCGCCACCACTAACCACCATAAATTTATATTTCTATCAATAACTACATGTAATCAATAGTTCCACAAACAGTGGGGAACCAGAAACAAAAATTTACATAATTATTTACGAACTTTGTACTTTAAAGAAATATGATTCACACATATTCTGAATAAGAATTATGACACACTTGTCATTTCGTTATGACCTTGCCCCACGGACATTCTTTTCAAATCTTAGCAAATAGTGCCTGAATCAATGCTGGAAAATGAGGAAATTTGCACCCCATATATAACCTGATATCCATATTATATATATTATATATATTAAAGAAATATGATTCACACATATTCTGAATAAGAATTATGACACACTTGTCATTTCGTTATGACCTTGCCCCACGGACATTCTTTTCAAATCTTAGCAAACAGTGCCTGAATTAATGCTGGAAAATTTGCACCCCATATATAACCTGATATCCAAGCTTGTAGCCATCAGGAATGCCGCCCGATCACACGGGGAAAATTTTATGTAGCCCGGGTACGCCACCCATTCCCAACTCTCCGTCAACGATTCCAGCAATAGTGTTTCCAACCGGGCTCCGGTATTAAAAACCATCCATTATACGTCATGCATTTCGAACCGCGATATCATGCCATGCTGCATTACCTATCCAAAATTCAGACATACTCCCTTAACTCGCATTACTCCATGTTATAAACCTTACTTTATAACCGCCACCAATAACCACCATAAATTTATATTTCTATCAATAACCAATCAATAGCTCCACAAAAAGTGGAGAACCAGAAACAAAAAGTTTACTCATTTACAAACTTTGTACTTCAAAGAAATACGATTCACACATATTCTGAATAAGAACTAGAAATGTAATTCGTCATGAGGACGAATTAGGTGGTCTGTTATGTAATCTGAATAACTGATCTTTTAGAAAATTGTCTTAGCTACAACATAGCAAAATTTGGGAGAAGAGAAAAGAGAAGGGCAGAGGCAGAGGGAGACAGAGCAAGAGAATAAGAGGGAGGCAAGGCAAGAGGTCGAGGTAGAGGGAGGCAGAGAGAGAGGGAGAGGGTAAAAGAGTAGAGAGATATATATATGCAGAGACAGAGCAAGAGAAGGAGAGGGGCAAAATAAGAGAGGAGAAGGGAAACAGAGCAAGAGAGAGGAGAAAGAGAGAGATGCAATGGAGAACGATGCATTCAATATATCCAGCATAAATAGAATTTAATATAGAGAAAGAGAGAAGTATAGACAAGTAAACAATTCTATGTCCACGGGAGAGACGTAAACATGCATATACCTTGGGCTGAATAACTGGAAAAAGTAAAAACGTCTGGGAAGGAGACTAGCAAGGTGATTTGATATTGTAGCAGAGTTGGGAGATAAACCCTATATTAGGTTTAATACCAGATTTCCCATAGGGTTGTACTCAAACGATTGACATTCTTCTCCCATAGATATAACACGCAAAATTAGGCATTTTATTACATTGTTTGTGATTGTATATGATAATATGTTATAATAGTCGAAGAAGATCATAAAATCAAATCTAAAACGACGGCAAAAAAAAAAAAAAAAATGACCCACCAGGAATCGAACTTGGGTCGCCGGAATGGGAGGCAAGTGCTATGACCACTATACCAAAATAATCCACATAGACATTACACGTGAACGGAAAATGGAATTCTCAAATCTCACTTTGCAAGTGAAATATGAGCATGATCCCGGCATCTGATCGAAAAAAAAGGGCACACTTGTGATAGCTTATTGTCTCAGCTACAACATACTCAAAGCTCAGCGAAAACAAGACTAAAACGACAGAGATATTGCTCGCGAAAGACGGAATGTAGAATCCAGTTTTGAGAAAAGTCATGTCCCATAGAGAATACACGCAAAATGTGAAAAATTGACATGCCTCCTTTAATCGCAAAAATACGCCATGATGCCTTTGTCAAAATGAAAATTCGTGATGACTGCATTTGTAGAGAATTGTCTCAGCTAGAACATATCAAAATTTGGAAGAAAATCGATCAATATTTACAGAGATACAATCAATTTTCCAAAAATATGCTGACGTCATAATATGCAAATTGAAATTTTGAGTTCGGAGGCCATTATGATGACGTCATGAGTTAATTGAGGGTCAAATGAGACATGAAATCATATCTCCGACTCATAATCTATCCAAATATGAAAAAAATTGGGGTTCCATCCATTCTGAAGAGTTACAATGAGTTTTGTATAGGCATGTTTTTGCCTATGTATTGTGGATAGAGATAGCGCGTCCGCGGGTGCTGTTATACTTTGACGGACGCTCATTGCGTTATTACTGGTCAGAAAAAGATAAACAAGGTATCAAAATGCTTGGAAAAATGTGCCAAATATGATGACAGAAAAATTTGGCGATTCTATGTTGCAAAATGCCAATACGCGCGAAAACGCGCGCATAAGTGCGCGCGCAAATTTTGAAAATGCTTAAAATGGCCTGAAACGTACTCTCATTTGAATAAAAGTGATTTTGAACATTTTAAATTTTGCGCGCGCTCACGCGCGGACGTACGCATGCGCGCGTTTTTTTGACCTGAAATTGACCGGACGGATATTGACCTTGATCATGATAAATATGAATAAGAAATGACTTTCCGTTATGAAGATATGATCATGAGTTGAAGTCAAAAAAACACAAAATGGCGCCTGGATGACGTCATGAAGACTTGATGACCTTGAAAATGTTCCTGTCACGTCTCATGATAATGAACTATGACTGTGCCAAAATTGAAAGAAATTGACTAAACTGAACTTGAGTTATCCTCTGACCAAAAAAGGGGGAGAAATAAATAAAAATAAATAAAGAAAGAAAATTCTGACAAAAACAATAGGTGATCTGTCGATACCGACAGACCACCTAATTATGAAACACTTGTCATTTCGTCATGATCTTGCCCCACGGACATTCTTCAAAGGAATATGATTCGCACATATTCTGAATAAGAATTATGAAACATTTTTCATTTCGTCTTAACCTTGCCCCACAGACATTCTTTTCAAATCTTAGCAACCTCCTAAGATACAAAAAATCGCCATTGCATTATACAAAGAAATCTTAGAACTTTTGGCTAATCCTCTCCGCCACCAATGTGCCCCTTCCGGCCTCTCCGTGAGGTTAACCGAAACACAAAGGTAAAGAGATCAATCCTATTGTTCCTAAATAGCCGCCCCAGTATCTATTCCATGCAATTCCGGTCCCATATTCTTGGAATAAACATTAAATACTTCATTCCGGCTAAATCCAACAGTAATTCCAGCCAAATCCCAGTTACATACCAGAAGTCTTAGTATAAAACATTACAATATCCATTACACAACACACGCACGTATACAGTAGGCTTGCGGGTGCCCCATGTGATTACGCACGCAATTACTGCGAATAATTGCTGGCCCAAGATTAAACAAAATTTCATGTTCATGGGCTCCCCTACTTTTTTCAAAAGCAGCCTCTAAAACCCACAATTATACATCATGCGTATCGAACCGCGATATCATGCCGTGCTGTATTACTAACCAAAATCCAGTCATCTCATGTCCAACTTTAAATTTCAAAAATGTTCAAGTTCAAATAAAGGAATATTCCAACCATTCATAAGTGACAAAGCTATCAATGCTAGAGCTTATACCTGCTTCACACATAATGTAATCCCTCCTATCGATATATAAAATACCGGAGTCTCTGTATGCCATTACCCTGAGGCTCCATCCAAGCAGCCAAAATCAAATATGAAAAGGGGGTATGAACTGTTCCAAACAGTTTTACCCTGGCACCCTATGTATGAAAAGTAGTATTCCTTTTGCCAGAAACAATTTAACCTGAATACACTAAGAGTATTCCATTAAAAGGTCATTTCAAAAATAATTACCCTAAACAACACACACAATGTAGTTCCTTACTAAACTTCCCAAGCATCAAACTGGCTAACAGCTACAGCACTCATAAAACAACCTAAGTACTAAAGTTACCCAAACTTTAACGAATCTCATGCTGAACTTTAAATCTCAACAATTTTCAATTTCAAATAAAGGAACATTCCAACCATTCCTAAGTGACAAAGCTACCAATGCTAGCTAGGCTTATACCTGCTCCACAGATAATGTAATCCCTCGATCCTATCAATATATAAAATACCAGAGTATCTGTATGTCATTACCCTGAGGCTCCATCCAACCAGCCAAAATCAAATATGAAAGGGGGGGGGGTATGAACTGTTTCAAACAGTTTTACCATGTCACCCTGAACAACCCATGTATGAATAGTAGTATTCCTTTGCCAGAAACAATTTAACCTGAATACATTAAAAGTATTCCATTAAACGATCATTGAAAAAAGAATTACACTAAACACAATGTAGCTCCTTATTAAACTTCTAAAGCATCCAACTGGCTTAAAGCTACATCACTCATAATATACACACAATCGTTGCGTCGTAAGACTACGGCCATATTTTCTGAAAGATGTATGTACATGTACGGACGAAAAAAGCTCGCAAGAGGTATCTCCGGGTGCTCTTATTCAACCTCCTAGCTAGGGACCTTGCATATGCCTGTTTAATGACCGCCGCTTGCGGTCGACGAGGCCCTGCTTTTGACCTGTAAACTCCTTACAGCACAGCCGATGTAAGATATCTGGCCATGTGATGTTGCACCCACGTGGCCGCTCACGAATTCAAGATACATTTCAGCTCTTCTGAAAAATCCCTCATACTCTTTGCCTCGATACTGTTCGTCCCCACGTGAAATATGTGGCGGTGTCCAACCCATGGAAAAGGGGCGAAATGAAAGCCATAATTATTGTCTCGCCTAGATGGAGGCCTCTTCTGCTGTGCCAGGTATAATCACCGCCCCACAGCTGAGATCTCCGTGCCCGTCTGCTGGATACCCAGAGCCGTCCAATACACTTTTGAGTCCCCTACGATCCATACGGCCGTGGCTGCAAAAATTAAGATAAACTTTTTGGAGTATCTTGCACTAGGGACATGTAATCATAATCACCATAGGACTACAAGTAGGCCTACAATTCAATTCCGATCAAGTGATTTTCATGTAAAATACTATTCAAAGCAACTGAGAAAGTTGCATTAATTAACATACACATAGGGTGTCTGAACGATTTTTCAATTTTCCCTTTTGGATCGTTTTTCACCATTTTGGTTGGATAATTGAAAAAATTATTTACTCAGAATAATACATTTCAAATTTCAAGACTCACCGATGTTTCTATCAAAAGTTACAGCCCCTTCAATTCCCTACAATATTCATCCATTTTTTGTAAGAATCGACGAAAAAGACGTACACGCAGAGTTATGTTGTTTTGCTAAATTTAGCACAACAGCTGAATTGCGCAATATGCAAGCGTACACATACGCGTGCAAGCGTACGCGTGTTGCTTAACTGATGCGCGATCGGTAATCCATTGTCTTCAATGGGCACCCACTTCCGGGTTTGTAGACACGCGGCCCGATGCATATTCATGTGCAGATTTTACGCGCTATCACCATGGGTTCGGCCGGCGCGGAGCTCACGCCTCCCTACTTAGCTGATCCGAAAAATGTGGGAAGGGTATTTTCAAACTGTAATTGTTTGTGATCCCTGGGGCTAGCGAAAAATAAGCGTAGGGATATTTTCCTTACGACTGGGACTACATATCGCCAGGGCGTCATATCTCATAAGTGGCAAATTTCGGAGTTAGCCAGGAAACAATGTTTAAATAGCTGTTTTGACCAAGATATTTTTATAATTTCGAGATGACGCCCTCTGGAAATATTGGAATTAATCTGCTCTTTCATATGACACCTCATTTATTGAGTATCACCTTCAGGATCACAAAGAATAAAGGTTTGAACTTTGAAAAAAAAAAAAAAACTTTGACAATTTTGGATGATCGCGCAATGCACGTAGACCGCATAGGGCTGCGTGCAATCTCTATGGGAAGGATTTTAGCACACAACATCGGGTGCGCGATCAGACACCCTAATACACAGGTGCCTAACGTGAGATTTAATAAGAAATTCACTCACTTTCCACAACATTAACAATTAGTTGCTCTCCAGCCGTCCAGGCTTTAAACTGAGATCAAGAGTAGATCTAGGTCTAGCAAAGTAGCATTAGAACCATCGTAACAATTTCTCCTTATTGTCTTTGAGCATTCATAGGTAATGATTAATTGAGTCCAGTTTATCTTTAATTCAGATAGGCCTAGACCCTTCCAGGCCTTAAATGATCGAAAGAGCACTTTTTCCTCTTCAAATTTGACATATCATTCAAGCAAACTGATAACAAGATACCATTTTGTATAGGTGGAAACATGTCTTTGTTTTCAAGCTCGTGTGCTCATTTAATTGTAACTTGTATGCATATTGACCACTGCACTGGGCTTTATTTATTACTAGGCCTACGATAAAGCCTATATGTAGTCTAGGTCCTACAGTACTTCAGTAGGCCTAGGCTACAGCCCAGGCGGTGCAGCAGCGCACTGACTGCATAGGCCAGGGAGCCCCTATATAAGCTCCACATGATAACTTAGAAGCGACGTTAAACTACAGAACTAGCTTCATCAATACCGTTTCACGACTCACCGGATACATGTTGAGATTCCGGTCCTAAGGGCTTGGACTTGGCCTTGGTCATTTTGTTGGTCCGCAAGATCCGAGCCCGCTGCCTGAGCCTGAGGTTGTGATGTTTCTGGGCCTGCAGAACTAGCCGACATAGAATCTACATTGTAGGTCTAGGCCTACTCTAGGCCTCCCTCGCCTACGGGGTCGATCATTTCGTACCGACTCCTTCGCCTTGACAGGGTACCCGTCTTCCTCTTTTTACTTTCGGAATGCCGGTCGCTGATTCCAATTTACAGCACTAACCAGCTAGTCTTGGTCCTAGTCTACCGTACAATACTACAAACGAAATCACTGCAGCTCCAAATTGTAATCACCTCTCCACTGCAGTGCCGATGCCGTGACGAGGAGTTAGTAACAAATTTGACAATATACTAAGCGAATATAATACCAAAATTCAGACACGGTATTCAAGGAAAATAACGGGATTTCCACTGCCGATGCAAAACAAAGTCAACGTCAGTTAATTTCAGAATCCACTGATATTTTTGATTGTCCCAATCAACAGGTCTTGCCTCTACCAAAAGCCACAAGAGAATGACATAATTTCTACGTGCGCGTACGTACGCGCTCTCAAAATCGCGTGTTATGCGTTTCGTGTGCAAAAGGGAGCGCATTCGGAAACGCGCCAAAAAAGCGCGCCTTGTCTAAAGGCGCCAAATCCTGACAACAATGTAAACAAGCTTATTGTTGCGTCACCTTGACCAGCAAAACCAAAACACAAATGGAATTGCTTACCAGCCGTGTATAAATATGTTTGAAAGCGTTTTTGGTAACTCTTTAAAATTTCTTTAAAAAAATTCCATTATTAATTTCATGTAGAATATTTTTAGAAAAATTCACAATACTCAATTCGGTGCTATGGTTTTCACAGAAACCAAACTGCTCTGAAATAAGAACATTATATTTGAGTAAATAATCATACAACTTTTTATGCATTGATTTTTCCAACAGTTTTACAAAAACAGAAAGCAAGGCAATGGGTCTATAATTCTCTATATTTTTAACATCATTCCTTTTGTATAAGGGTACAATTTTGGCAACTTTTAATTTATCTGGGACGATTCCTCTATTCAAAAATTTATTAAATATGTCACACAATGGATTAACAAAATAATGAATAAAATTTTTCAACAACTTTAGGTGAAATGCAGTCAGATCCACTAGATTTATTTTTTTAACATAGAAGACAATTTGATAATTTCAGGAATACTTGTTGATTTAACATAAAATGAATTTAAATAAGGTATTTATCATAAGAGTAATTAGATGTTTTAATTGATTTTGATAGTTTTTTACCTATGTCAATAAAAAAAATTATTAAACATCTTTCCTACTACTCATTTTTATATTTCCGTGATACATATTTTGAGGTAGTTTATTCTGTTTCTCTTTGCCAAGTATCATATTGATCTGAGACCCTGTTTTTATATCATTCTTTAAGTTATAGAACAAAGACTCGTAATATTTCCTCTTTGATGCTCTTATGATATTTGTTAATTTATCTTTATAATCTAAATATTTTCTTTTATGATTGACACTAGGTCTTTTTAAGCTATTTCATATAATCTATGTTTACGTTTCACCGAATTCAATATTACTTGCGTAATCTAAGGTTTCCGTAAATTACCATTGATTTGTTTGACTAATTGAATTTGAAAACAGTTATCATAATTGGAATAGAATTTTGTAAAGAAAATATCATAAGAGTCATTTGCACTTTCACAATTATAGACTTCTGACCTATCAATGGATGATAAACTTTCTTTAAACATTGACATTGTTGAATCATTAATAATACGTCTTTTTATGTATTAGTTACCATTCTTTCACTTGCAATTGAAAATACTGGGAAATGATCAGATAGATCACTATAAATGAGTACTGTATATTTTTCTTCCTGTATGGTATTTGTAAATATGTTATCTATCAAGGATGCTTTATTTTCAGTAATGCGAGTTGGCTTTGTTATTAAGGGAAGTAAATTAAAAAAAAGCATCATATCTAAAAAGTATTTTTTTTTAAATTATGGATACCATAATTAAGCAAGTTTACATTAAAGTCCCCTAAAATATATAAGTCTTTCTTCTCACTTTCAAGTATTTCAAGAACAATTTGTATTTTCTCATTAAACAAGAATATGTCAGAATCTGGTGGACGATAAACACAACCAACAACTATAGGTTAAGGTTTCTTACTGATTTCAACAAGTATAGTTTCATAATTGGTTTCAGAATAAGCAAAGTCGGGTAGTAATTTGTAATTGAGATTATTTTTCATATAAAATGCAACTCCGCCACCGGATTTTGAGGGTCTACACTTTATAAACAAGAGAATATCCGTTTATACATATCAATATTTGTAGAAGAATTTAACCACGTTTCAGTTATAGCTTTGGTCAATACAATTATCCTTCCATCTGATGACCATGCGGCATTCATCCTTTTGTTCAGTACCTCCTTTTTTCGCTTCTTTCAGCAAAAGTCGATTTGCTGCTGTCAGGTCCTCCTCAACCCCCTTTCTTTTTCCTTTCAGCAGTTTGCGATTCCTGATCATGAGATTGCGGGCGAGATAAGAGGTGAATTTCACTATGATGGGTCTTGGTGGGAGTGACTTGTTGTCTTTTCCTCTCGTATGTTGATGCGGAAGAGCTACTCGATGCGAACGATCGTTGTCATCAGCTCTTAGATTGAGTTGGAGATCGTTGTTGGCGAGGTCAAGCGTCAAGGCATCGGTATCCTCATGGGACTGCTCTGGGACTCCATAGAGTCTTACACAGTTCCTGCGTGAATATTTCTCTGCATCATTCAGTTCCCGATGAAGTGCACGGATGTCTCCGATGATTCGTGACTGTTTCTCTTGGAGATGGCCTATGATGGCTGCCTTTTCCCTGACATCATTTTCCAGCTTGAGTATATTGCCCTCAGCCTTCTCCAGCTTGTCCCGAAGCTTCGTCATCTGCTTCGTGATTGCATCAGTTAGCGATACCTGAAACTATGGTGGCTCATTTTTCTGTACTCAATGGCCCTGAAGGGCCACGCAGACGTGAAAATCGGCTGGAAAATCTGCGTCAAATATTCACGTCTGCGCCTCCCGAAAGGGACACGCAGACGTGAATATTGGACGCAGATTTTTGGGGCTGGAAAATCTGCGTCAATATTCACGTCTGCGTCTCCCAAAGGAAACGCAGACGTGAATATTTGACGTGAATTTTTTTTCAGTAAGCTGAGCACCATGCAGGAAGATAAGTGTATCTTGGTTTGTTTTGCTATGTTTTTAAACAGCTTTATCTCGACATTAATTGTACCAGGAATACAGCTTCCTGATTGTACACCACTTCATTATATTTTATGGACTAAAATTGACATAGACTAGAAGGCCTAGATACATTACGCTTTGATATTTGTAAACATATTTTGCCTGTACCAAGCAATTACTTCTTTTGTGCATCTTGTTGCCATTTGCCCCCCCCCCTCCTATCACATCCTTTTCCTCTATTTCTTTCTTTCTCTCTCTCTCCCCTTTCTCTTAATGTCTCACCATTATCTCTCCCTTTCTCTCGATCTCTTCCTCCTTTCTCCCCTCTCTCTCCTCTTTCTATCACAATTCTGTCTCCCCCTCTGTCTTTCTCTCCTCTCTCTCCTCTTTCTCCCAATCTGCCTCCCCCTCTCTCTCTCCCCTCTCCCTTTCTCTCTTCTCCTTTCTCCCAATCTGCCTCCCCCTCTCTCTTTCGCTCTCCCTCCATCTCCCTTCTCTCTCCTCTTTCTCCTTTCTATCTCCCAATCTGTCTCTCCCCTCTCTTCTTTTCTCTCTCTCTCCTTTCCTCCCTCCCTTCCCCTTTCTCTGTACTATGTGTATTCGAAATTTCTCGGCATTTACCATAATAAATCCATTTCCAAGCATGCAAGTCACGACAAAATGGAAACAATTATTATTACAATTTGTTTTCACGAAATGTAAAGAACTTTTTTATAATTTATCAATGATTACTTTCTTCAATTGCTACTGAAATACATCCCAAGTTGATTCATGAAATTACATACATGTAGTTAAATATTTATAAACCGTTTTTCATAAAGATTATGTTATACATGCATGCAGGTGTATTATTATTACAAATCAACATATAACATATTTTTGTTTAAATACAAAATACCAAGTTTACTAGTACATAGTGTACAACACATGATCTTTAGTTAAGTTACATTAACACCTCATGCCTTAAAGGGGAAGTCTGGTCAAAAATTAATTGGTTTGAATAAAAACAAAAAATAAAACACATCAAAAAAGGTTTGAGGAAAATCGGATAACTACTTTAAAATGTTCCTAATTTTTTTTATGACATGAAAACCTGGGTAACACAATGAAAATCATTTGACAAATTGGCAACTCGGTTATGAGTATGTGACGTCATTGGTGCATAACTAACCATTTTTTTGGTATATATTAATACTATACAGTGAAAAGAAAAAATTATATTGATTCTCTGGTTGTTTACACAATTTCATACATCATTTTGGGATTCAAAAATCCATTACAAAACAACAACAAATGCATTTAGTTTATCTCATTGAAGACCACTTTACAGTTGTGTTACTATAAACAAATGTTTAATATCACATGAAATAATTAACAAAATGTTGTCCTTTTTTCAAACACTAGTCGAGATCTAAACAGTAATATCACTATACATCATAATTCCAGTACATGTATACAGGTAAATTGTCAGCATAATTTGAAGAATTGGAAAACTAAACAAAACAGTTGAATTAACATATAGTATAGTTCTACTTTGAGGGTTTCATACAGGTGTAAAAAGGAACATCACAACACAAATTAATTACTTTCTTAACTTTTCTTAGTGTCCAAATGAAATGGAATAAAATATCATTTTGTTTCTCTCACATTGAGTAGACAATATCTTGCATTTAGATGTCATGCAAACCAATAAATATGTAAAATGGGGGTTAGGCGGTTTAAACCCTTGGGCTGCCAAGTGAAATGTGATGTGCATAGAAGAATGCCATCATGTGTTCAGACCCACACAGTATCCGCATCGTCATTGGGTCAACCCCCTGGTAACTTAACCATATAACTCTATATAACTCTGGATATAACTGTGTATTAAACTGTTACTTGATTTAAAAGACGTTATCATGCAATGCTTTTTATGGTCTCCATTGTGTTAGTAGATGCCAGGAAAACATCTCCGCATCGTCATTGGGTCAACCCCCTTAGCAAAAATCTAGATCCGCCCCTGTGAGCCATGAGGAGTGGTGGAGTTGTTGATGTGCTAGGAAGACTAGTCATGTCTTCACTGCTTCTAGGCTTTGGAGGCTTGCGTTTTTAACAGTCTATAAGGGACAAAGATGAAAATAGTTTGGAAAAAGAAATGGTTAATTCTCCGAAAATTCACAGATTTCACTAATCATTGTCCTTAAAATATAACAGCCATTATATTGGCATTTCTATAGTAACTCAGGTTATATTTTCATTTCAGATAGATTTTTAAATATAAACAAAGATGTTCATTTATGTGCAAATGGACAACATAAACCTGCATACTACTTGACAGAAGTAAAGCAAATGATATTCATAAAGACATATTTCTTTTTTTAATGTTCTGTTCCCTTCTCATGGATATGCCAATATACAGCAGAAACATCACGCCTTCAAATGTCTTATATTTATGAAATTGAAATTGCATTTTTTAAATTGGTGTTACTGGTTTCTTTTGGAAAGGGATACATACTTTGGACCAGATCAGTTTACATTCCCACAATATATGAGTAAAATATGCATTTAAGATTTTAAATGCAAACTCTTTTTAGAAGAACTTTTCTATGATTCAAACCACTCATCTGGAAATGAAATGAAAGTTGAATTGAACTGAAATTAATTAACTACTGGAACAATTATAATCATCTGTTGAGAGCCAGAAGGGAATTAACTCTGTGTAAAATATATGAGTTAACACCCTTCTAGCTCTCACCATACAATATTTTCTTAAATAAAGGAAACATTCAAATAATCTATCAAATTATCAACCACAAGAGAATTTAGCATTGGTGTTTACCTTCTGCAGATGATCAGGGAAGAGGAAAATGGTTGGAATAGCACCTTGGCGAAGTCTGGTTGTCTGGCCAATGCGGTCAAAACGCTCTGCTTCAAAGTGGTCCGAGCACACGGTGGACTACTGGCTTGGTGTCCACTTGTCCCTCCTCATCTTGAAAAGCCATTCTTTCAAAAGGGCTGGACCAGCTTTGGGGAAACCTGGAAATTGATAGAAAACAAGATAATGGAGGATAAGTGGGATGCTGAGAACATCTTCATTTCATTTGCCTTTTATATTGCATTTGCCTTTGTCCTATTTGTATGCATGATAGCATGGGGGATGTGTGTCCAGATAATGATAACAAAAATTAACTGGTCAATTTTTGCTGTTTGATTTTATATAAAAAAATAAACACGTACCTCATCAAGCATTCTTTTAATATTTGCAATACATAATCTTGTTAACATCACAGCATAGTGACAGTTTGCATGAACCTGTCCAGATCAATTTTACAAAGCAAAGCATTTCAAAGGCAAAAGCCAAAGCTACATGTCATTCACTATAGCAAAGCATAGTAGTCAATGCTAATGGATGCGTATGCATGTCACTCACATCATGACATGTATTATATGCAAGGTTATTTGCAGCATGCAGATAGACTAGTCGATGCAAATGTCCAAAAATATGGCAAAGATCTGGGGCCGTATTCTGAAAACTGGTATTTCTATGTTAGTGAAAGGTAGATCTTTATTAATTGCCAAAACAAATTGAAATTGCGTGTAATAATATGAATATAAATTATAGATCTAGGTCTAGATCTAGACCTCTAGAATATCTCTCTTAAAAAATTAAAAGTAGGGGGTCTATACAAGTACACAACTTTGCTATGCCTATGGCTATGCGCAGACATATAACCAATGACTTCTTGTTGTTTAGATTTGTTATGACTCAATTATTAGACCCTAACTCAGTAGGCCTCCTTGTTTCACTTTCAGTTTCAGACTTCACCAACATACTGACTGACATAGAGAACAAGCTGTCATGCAGTGTCAACAAAGACAAGTCAAAGTCAAACATTGTTTTTACTAGGCTCTCGAGCTAGAAGTAGCACTAAAATGACTAAATATTTATGTGTTTGCCTATCTTTTCTTCTTTTCACACCTAACCAAGTACCAACACATATCCCCACTTGATTGGATTCAGTTTATGACTTTATGACTTATGTTTTGTGGCTTAATTTCCCCTTCCCCAGGCCAGGCCCAGGCCCAGCCAAGTTACAAATATTCACACACAGTCATAAAAACAAGCAGATGAGACTACAAGCGAAAACTAGACTACAAATGTCGCGACGATTAGATTATCATATGAAACCAGTCTTTAAACGCTAATTTTTGTAATATCTAAATGAAATGATCACTTACTTGTGAAATGGGTTTTTGAAGGAGCCTTTCACGAGTCGATTTGTGCATTTGATGGCTGCACAAGAAGGCATTTACATCTGTTATGCACTATGCAGGTGCTCAGCTTACTGGAAAAAAATTCACGTCAAATATTCACGTCTGCGTTTCCCTTTTGGGAGACGCAGACGTGAATATTGGACGCAGATTTTCCAGCCCCAAAAAATCTGCGTCCAATATTCACGTCTGCGTGTCCCTTTCGGGAGGCGCAGACGTGAATATTTGACGCAGATTTTCCAGCCGATTTTCACGTCTGCGTGGCCCTTCATGGCCATTGAGTACAGAAAAATGAAAAAATTACCAAACAAAGGTATACGTCCATTTTTTTGATTTTCACGTCTTGGACGTAAAAGACAAAAAATTTGTTGCATAGGTATACGTCAATTTTTTTGATTTTCACGTCTTGGACGTAAAAAACGAAAATTTGTTGCATAGGTATACGTCAAATTTTTTGATTTTCACGTCTTGGACGTAAAAAACGAAAAATTTGTTGCATAGGTATACGTCAAATTTTTGCGTTTGCGTGTCCCTTAGGAGCCACCATATGGAACAGGTCCCGGAACTCGTGACTTCTGAAGTAGTCTTTAACTTCCTCGCCGATCTGGTCAGAATGATCAGCAGGGTATACATCAGAAGAAGCAGCAGCCATGATTCTCTCAGATTTCTTCCCCTTAGGTGGCATGACTTCTGATACTTCATCTTATTGAATAATAGCTAAAAGTCAATGGACGGGACACTTACTTTCAATAGGGTTGTTCAACCCAAGCACCTAAGCTTGAATAGAGCTTTGTGTCTGTATTAAAGCTTATATCAATGGGTCATTAGTCACAATATAAGCTCTCAAAAGGTTGTTAAAGATTTCCCAGGCGGATAGTGTACTGGTTGACAAGATAAGCAAACTTAGAACCATAAATATGAACACATGGGACCAGTTGTGAAGACATGAGTCCAATACCAAGTTGGGTCTCCAGGCGAAACAGTTCATTTTACACTAAAGACTACACTTGCCGCATGTTTTATGCCCTATGAATTAATCCACAAGGCTAGGTACACATGTCCATCAGTACAAAAAGTTCTTTAAAAAAAAGTTTACCTCGGGCAATAAAAAGATTGAATGCTATCAAGCGCGTCAATCAGGGGGGACAGGGAACACGACCCCACGATTTTTCCTAGAGGGAACACCATATCAAATGTTCACCCATGTTTTATCAGAAAAGAAGGGACCACCCACTTTGATTTTGATTTTAATTGTTTTTAACTTAGTGCTCGCAATGCCCCCCAGCATTATCAACATATTAAATGTGCGCTTACGCGTACGTCTCCGCGACAACGACCGCGCAAAATTTAAAAAAGCTCAAAATTGTCTCAGCGTGTACACGGGCGTTTTTCGCGCGTCGGCGTTATACAAACTTTAAACACCGTTCTTTAAAATGATTTAGGCTCCTGATCCTATTCTCGATAATTCGAATTCATTGATAGAACCTTTTTCACCATCTAATTCCAATACGCGCACATGACACCTCGAAATGAACGCGCGCGAATTTTACTTAAAGTTGCAAAAAATTGTATAAAATTGCCAAATCTGAATCTCCTAGAGCTCTTTAGAATGGACACCCCCGCCCTATTTTTATTTGGTAGATTCTCAAAGGGCTTGAATGTTACTTGAAGTGTTTTTAACAGAGGTTAATAAGTTACGGAAGTGATGGCTCAGTGGTAGACCACTCGTCTCGTAACCGCAAGGTCCCGGGTTTGAAATCAAGTCGAGGCGCTAGTAAGCGCCCTTGGGTAAAGCGTTAATCATCATTACCAAGTCCCTTGGAGAGGATTTAAAGCCTCTGGTCCCCTAGTTGCTTACTTACAAGCAATACGCATGCTCTCTTATCAGTCAGGCAAACAAATAAAGCAGCCGACGTCATCATATTGCAATTTAAAGTAAGATTTTTGTTTAAATATTTTTTTATTACTGACGTCAAATACTCAGGCCTCTTTTGACATTGTCTCTCTTGTTTCTACTCTTCCAAATGTTAATATTATGAAGCTGAGAGTTTGCGCTACAATATTTGTAACATTTACTTTTCATTTAGACAATGGGATCACATAATCAAATTTTAGAATTGAATGTACAAGTCAAAATTTGCCTCAGCGCTTTTTGTCCCCTTTTACCTATGACCGCGAGTTGTGTTGAAGTATTGTATGGAACAAACATCACTTTGCTACATTATATTACGAAAAAAGGTTAATATTGTTATGACATCATAACAGTAAACACTATGACACATGTTACAGTACTCCATTAAAGTATCGGTATGAGTACTTACCGATTGTACTTGTACAAGTTACAAGTACAATTTCTAGCTTTTATTTGATATGTATTTTATGTTGTTTTCATGTTGTTTCTAGAAAAAGAAAGTCTGCTTAATAGCCTTCACTAAAGCGAAAATAATGAACGGGTATGACTAAGTTCATTTCAACAATTTACTCTCTTCCTTCCAACTACAATCGAAAACCTTTGATGTAATCAATGGTAAGGTAAAACAAAAAAAGACTGAAATTTATTTTAATGGGTTTAATGTGCAGTTTCTTACCGGTAATTGAGAGATAGATTGCTATTTGAGCGTTGCTGGTTGCCATGGAAGTCAAGACCACACCCATTGGAGCGAGACATGTACCAGATATCAGAAGCAGACGACGAATGGAATGGTGGCGATAGAGGGCAGCAATTAAAGGAGCTATATGAAGACAGAAACAATCTTAGGCTTATATTATTACAAACATTTCTTATGACTTATATACATTTCTGTATATCTATTTCAACTATATAGAAATCATGAAATGAATATTCATTTACACAATGTATCAACATAACAATAGTATTTTCGACTATTCAGGATAGCTAAAACAAAAGGTACCATACAGCTTTCATAATAACAGATTGTGAAAAGAAAAAGAAAATTCATGAAATTGGTCAAATATATGAACTTATTGAGGAAAAAAGTACATTTCTTTTTTTAAGTGCCAAGCCAGTTTAAAGTGACTCGGTAACATTGTTGAAGGTTGATGAAAAAACTGTAATTTTTGTATGAAATGTTCCTTATTATATTCCTTCTACTGTATTAACCCTTTAGCATGCAAACAATCCTGAAAAAAATTCTCAAATCACAAAGATATATATATTTTTTTGAAGACGTCACTTCTAACAGTAAATTCTCCCAACAATTTTTGAATTTTCCCAACCGTTTTCCAATGAAAATAAGACATAAGACAGGATTTTAAAATCTTTCAACACTTAATTGTCTGGAATGATGTATAGAGCCAATTCATAGCTTTGTTACGATTTACATTCACCTAAAATGTAATTAAATTGTAATAATATAGTTGGGACTCTTGGGAGAATAAAGGAATCGATCAGATCAGTTTTTCCCAATTTTTATCGTTAATAATGGTCTGTTTTCACTCAAACTTTCAGATTATCTTTAATTTTACATCTAGCATTGAAGTCACTACCTTAGCACCATTTTCTCTCATCTGAACAATTTTACCAAGTCCCTTTAACTCTCTGATGGAAAGAGAAATATTGTTCCACGTTTTCAAAAAAGCAACTGTAAGAGGTTTTTCGGAAGATGAGAGTCTGAATTTGGGAAATATTGGGTTATAGTTGTCAGTTCCTGAGCGAAGGTTACGAGCTGGTGTATATATTTGGAGGGTCTCGTGCCAATGAGCAAATTGCCATCGGGGTTACCATCTGACGTCACGTACTATTCTAAGATACACAGATCCTATACACGGCGTAAGACACTTCCTCAAAAATTGTTTGCGGTACCTTATGGTGCAGATATTCATGGTAGATCAATACATCTAAGCTTTAGCGAACAATTAAACAATAAACAAAATGATTATCCTGCCGATATCCGATTTTGGTAGAGTTGTCGTGGTCTTGTAGGGTATTCTTAACCGGACTTTGGATCGCATGGTTCACGGTTCGAATCCCGCCGCTATGCCAATGTCCTTTAGCAAGTTATTAATCTACCTAGGTGATGTAGAAGTGAACACGGTAGAGAGAAAATTTTCGCTCAGGGTACCTCGGCTAGCGGCCGGGGTGATATTACGACAGCGCTTAAAAACATTAGTGTTGTGAAAATTTATTGAAAAATGTATATTTTTCTCCTTTAAAATTAATGATGTTATATATTGGTGATTCATCACATATTATTCTGTCCGATTTCCATCATAAAATTGTAAAGATGTTTTGTCTAGATATCACACACAGTTTGTGCTCCTTAAAGTGCGGGTTCAAAGAAAATCACAAATACGGCAAATAACGTATCACTAGAAACTGGTAAGCTAACAGATGGCCATCGTACAAGTTTGAGGTTAACTACATATCGGGTGATTTATAAAAATACAAATAAAACCATCTCCATAGCATCTGGGATATGCGAAGGATTCGCCAGAAAAATAACGATGGTTTAATGCCGTCAGAAGATGAACCAATCCTGCCCAAGCAGACGACATCCCATCAAGAATGAACATAATTGCAATGCTATTATTTCTCAAATTATAACGAGTCTAGTGTATATAAATGTGATGGAATTTTACACCATTCAAAAAGGGATATGAAATCGATTCTGATAACTAAATTCGTTTGTTTGTAAATGCACAGGAGAGGGGTTAATGAACGATCAAAGAAACCACACTTTCAAATTTAAACCCCGGAATGATAGCATGGACGGCATTTGTTCCCTCTTGAAACGCCAAACATACCGCGGTTTATGCAGCTGAAAATGCAATGGTGTCTTATTTAGTTTACAAGCGACGGATTCCTTTATTTTTTTAACGCTGCAATTTTCATCAAAATAATACCATGCGCGTGAGGCAATAGATTAAACATTTAGCCTGACGGTAGTGAAGTAAGAGAAATAACTGAAGAGAAGATTACAAGACAGGCACTGAAAATGTGTGAGATGTCATAGGATATCGCCTGCTTGTGCCAATCATGTTCAACATGTGACCTTACACATCTCAGCAGCGTTCGGAGAGCTTTTTAGGTGCTATGCCGGGGCTGTATTTGAGCGTTTTGTAATTGATAATAATCATTACTTCCAACGTTTCCAAGCGTTGAATTTTGATAACCTTGATACCTTGTAACCTTGATAATCAAAGTGTCACCTTTGCAATAATGACAAAATTAGTTTTCAAAATCAATGAACCTTCCCTTTAACATATTGATTCTATGTATGTTGCTCAGCATTGTACATATGCAATATCACTCAAGGTCCTCAAAATCTATGATGAAATAGCTCCACCTTGTGCCCAACTCATCCTACAGTCAAACAGTGAAAACATGGGACTAATTTGAGGACAGATTTGCCCAATTCCAGGACATCCTGGAAACCTGGTTATTTCAATTTAGTGCATAAATGAGGCAAGGAGGTTAGTTTATTAGATGAATGATGTATATTACGAAATATTGTATGCTAGAGGTGAAAATTAATAGGTTCGATTTGGATCTTCGTGTAGCATGTGTAGATTACATCGCAATGGCTCCATAGACCATACGTTGTTTGCCATAAAATTTGAAGATGATGATAAATGTATATGAAATTGTCTTGTATAAGAGGTAGATTTATAATAGTAGGTTGGAAATCATGATTTAAATGAATACGTAAGATTCAGGTTTTTTTTATTGAAGAGTGAAGCTGTATGTATACCGTGTGAGTCAAAAAAAGGTTTACACCTAGAAAATTGCTAATTACTTTAAATATCATCTATGAACAGTAAATTATTATACATCTTATGAAAGAGTGTTTTATCCCAAATAATTTGATATCATTTTTGTGTGGTATGTGTTCACGCTTGGATGAACAGGAGGCATTGTTTGCGAGAGTGCAAAAATCGACTTGCGCCAAAGTGATGCCTACAGCATGTATTCTGTTGGGATTAGTGGAGTGAGAGAATGAATTGAATGTATCAAATGAAATGCATTGCATATGCTTTTTGCAGAAGCAAAGTCAGACACGCACACAAACGCACACAAACACGCGCACAAATGTTCTTTGATATTTGATATTCGATATTTGATATGTGTGGCATGATTAATTTTGTTAGGGATGTTATTTAGATCTGCAAAAACCGATTTAATACCCAAATCCCAATTGTTTTATTTAAACATCAGATAAGCAACTTTGGCGCAAGTCGATTTTTGCACTCTCGCAAACAATGCCTCCTGTTCATCCAAGCGTGAACACATACCACACAAAAATGATACCAAATGATTTGGGATAAAACACTCTTTCATAAGATGTATGATAATTTACTGTTCATATATGATTTTTAAATAATTAGCAATTTTCTAGGTGTAAACTTTTTTTTGACTCACACGGTATATATGTCAAGGTGAATGACAATGTCGTAATATGTAGGTCAGCTCCAGGTCAAACTGCATGTATAATTTAAGCACATCCAGTCACCTTTTAGATATAACATAGTGTTGATAGCGAATGATATGTTGATTTATGTCAAGCTGTTGGATATTTCATTTATAATAACTAGATATTTATGACAAGAAATGCTAATTTTGCCCTTTGAGTCTGGATTTCTAGAAAATTACAGAAAGTCTTACCATATCAAATATTACTGCCATGAGAGGAGAATTGTTGCATCCATGTTTGTTATTAATACTTCATCTAAGTTTATACACTAAATACAGAAATAGTGTAGCTAATGTTTGAATAGATTACAACTGATGTTATATACCTCACTTAAGACATCCAGCCATCTGATTGGTGGAATTTACTGTCGTGGTTTTAACCATTCCCGTAAATAAACGAAAAATGCCAAACCCATGTAATAGTTCTAGGGTAAAATCCCGGCAAAATTCACCTTACATCAATTTTGTACGATAATTTAGTCGCTACATTTTAGGTTTTTTTAATTGCTTGAAAATTTCAGTCATTTTGCTAGCAAAGATTAACAGACAGTGTCCCAGATTTTCTGTGATGTTTTAACCAATCTTTACTTAATAAAAGGCTAAGGTAAGAATTCTTGGTAGATTATTGTGATAATTCGTACGATAGCGACTGCTTTAATACTCGAAGACTGGCTGTTTTTATACGCTCGCGAGAAAGTTGAATCCCCTGCCATCACCCCGAGGCGCGCCTGGGTGGGCGGCACGCCGAGCCGATTTGTGTTAGCCATGCCCATGTTTCCAGTCAGCAGGTGAAAGCCCCTACATTTAACTTTAACAATTGAACAGTAAACATCTTAAACAAATGGGCTTGCAGTCAGAGTTACAGAGATTTATGGAGTTATTTTCTACGGAGTTACAGAGTTTTTACGGAGTTCTACTGTCACTGTTATTCAACGAGTTATTCAACTATTTATTTCTGCTCTTCCTGTTCTACCAGTTGATTGGTAAGTTGACTCTTTTTCGGCATATAAAAGTATTAATGACTGCTTTAATATTCGAGAAATAGTTGTTTTTATACGCTCTCAGGAAGGTTACAATTGGGCTATTGCCCTCGGCACGCCTCGGGCAATAGCACAATTGTAACCTTCCCTTGAGCGTATAAAAACAACTATTTCTCTCAAAGCAGTCATTAATACTATACTATTATCCACATATATTTATGATGCAAGAATAAATGTTAAACAATGCTCCCATAGAGACCTTTCTCTATTGTTTAATTTCTTCGGTCTTAAATGCAGCCACAATTAGTATTAGGCGCTACATGGAAAGATGTGTCAAAACCTGCTCTAAACGATGAAACAGTTCGAAGAAAAAAAATGACCCATCGTTGGAAAGTAATCATTAAAGTAAAACAATAAAGTGCGAAGGTAGTTCAGAGGCGTATCCGGAATTTTGTAAAAGAGGGATACAATCTTCCTAAAATTTGCCAACACACAAGCACAATATAGAATGGAAAATATAGGGTCATCGTGATTTTTAGGAGCCCTTTCGCAATAATGATATATATATATATATATATATAGTACTATCTCTTAAATGAGCTTCATACACTTTCAACATACAAAAGCACATACCCTAGATTTTCCTTCTAATATTGTTGTTAAAAACACACCATTAGAACGTAAGAAATTTATAACAAATTTAGGTATCCTTGTTGAAAATCTTACCTGGAATGAACACAAACGAAATACAATTGCATGCATTTCTAGGAATATTGGTATACTCTATAACTCGCTTATCTTGCCATACATTTCATTTTGTAATCTGGTGTGTGCTTCAATGGTAAAAAAAAAATTAATCTCATTTATCTATTTATTGCAAAAGAAAGTGTTTTGCATATGAGGTGACTTCCTTTGTTCAGCCCTTACAAACCAATTATTTAATGAATTTAAAACATGGACAATTTTTACATAAACGCGAAAGAGATTTTGATCTGTATGATTAAATTAATGAATAACCTGCTTCCTGATTCATTTAAGAATTTCTTTGCATTAAATAACACTATCCCTTCTTACCCTACACGGAATTCATTAACTATCATTGGATAAATCCTAAACTATTGATCCTGCATTAATGAATAAAACATCATAGACCAGATTTATGGAATGAATTCCCAGACTCACTAAAATTATGCAAAACCCTAAATTCAAATAAATTCATTAACAGGGCTGTCGTTTAAAGCCGGTAACCGGTAAAACTTGCCGCCTATTCACTTGTTTCTTACCGGCTATAATTCCTATAATAAACCTTGCAAAAATCACAGAAAGTAAATCTAAATCAATGCTAATCCAAAATTTCCTTAATTTCGTCCAAGATATAATTAGTGCCGCACATACACGGCCGCAGTCGACGAAATCCCTTACGATCACGAACGCGACGTCGTCCGTACTTACCTAGACCTATCTATCTAATTACGTTACATCGCAGTTCTCCCCACAGCGCGGCGGCAAGCCCGCCCGTCCCTACCCCATTGCGATCCCGATGTGCACGCGAGAAGACGATGCACTGCACAAAATATATACACACTGATCATAACAAAACTGAAGCTAGCTCGCTGTAACCAAACTATCCGTTGCCGATTTGATATTTGAAGATCACGGAAACCGGGGCCTATACACGTGCGTGCAATGTCTAGAGACAACGTACTTTAGATTCTGAGATGCGCAAATCGGCAACAGAGTTTTGAACTCGGCTGAGTTTAGGCCGGCCACGGCCGTCCCCGGCGGACCCCCGCAGCTAGCTCGCATGATATATGCAGGCTCGCGCTCCGCGAATATTCAAAACTAACTTCCGATCGCAATCGATCTCGAGGCCGCGGTACCACCAGATCCAAGGTTACAGTGGATCACAAATTTGTTGGTAAGTCCGCATAACTTATAAAATTTTCCCCAAATAACAAGCATCGTAGAAAACCAATTTCATAATGGTTTCTCGGTCGTTTTGTCAGGAAAAACAGTGATATAACATTATAAAATGAACAGGAACTGAAGTAAATTCTTAAATGTATTCAATAATTTCATGTCAAAAAAAAATAATTA
Source organism: Mesocentrotus franciscanus (assembly GCA_037976565.1). NCBI lineage: Eukaryota > Metazoa > Echinodermata > Echinoidea > Camarodonta > Strongylocentrotidae > Mesocentrotus > Mesocentrotus franciscanus. Next base: position 12,227,507 of record CP137684.1, read on the forward strand.
AATGAGAATTTATATGGGGAGCCAAATAAAAGTCACAAGTAAAAAAATCAAAATCTAGCCTCTGCTGCCCATTATTTAAATACTGTACATGTATTCAACAAATCATGATGTAGAAAGATTGAGTATGGTGCATCATCTCAGTTTAATTAAAAATTACAAAGTAATGGTACAAAGTGATAAATAATTATCAACTTAATAACTTTTCTTATGAGTTATGATTGTTCATGTAATATTAAACATGAACAATATGTGTGTTTATTACAATATATGTGTAATACAAGGTAGGAAAGATAACTACCTACAAATTTTCTTCTTAGGTATGCACCAGATTGCACGATTTCAAGTGGAAAATCCCAAAAGGTCCCTACCGTGGGAGGGGACACCCCTCCCACACCCCCCCGCTTCGCTCCCTCGCAGTGATGGTACCTCCTATAAAATTCAAATTACCTCCTTCAAAAATAATTAACAAGACCCCTGCATTAAGATAAATTCATATATGTCAGAGTACATTGCTTGATTTTTTTTCCAGTAGTGAATTCATCACATCCATCACTCTGTTTTATAAATCCTGTATACCTTTTCTGTGTCAGACATATTTACATCAACATATTTTCATTTTTATTTTCATCATCGTCATTATCGTCAATAACATCACCATCGTCATCATCACCATAACCAGTTTTTTTTTAAATCATCAATACCCCACTTCCTTTCTTGGGCTATCCCACTATCAAGCAAGTGTTTACTGTGATAGCCCTTCTTCTACAGATTTCTTAATGAATAATTCTTGGTAGTGTGTTATCAGTTCATTTTGTTTTATTGTCAACAGTTATTATTATTATATTCTGTACACGTTAATTCTTTAAAATTTGTTGTATACGTTGTATCAATGAAATGTAATTTGAGTTGTATGTTGCAGAAGAATATCAATTTAATTGCGCACATATCAATCCCATGGGATGCTCAAGGCGCCTACAAAGTACTATCATGATTACCCTGGCTTCAGCCCAGTTTCCCTAAAGCGCTAAAACTATTCAAGGAATAAATTTCTACCAGATACACCTTTACTGCACTGTGGTGGAGAATGGCAAATGTTGATTAATGTCTTACTTGCTTGATAGGAGTTATCGTGTAATTGTCCGTGGCTTCCACTCTAAAAGATTCGATCTGAACTGCGACATTCCGCAAGGATATTGTTTGAGGTCCGTCTTGTTCTATATCTAAATATCAGTTCGATCTCCTGTAAAAAAATCTTGATCCAAAGAAAGGCAGTACGCTTCATATGCGGAAACTACCAACGAGATGTCAGCGTCACCAAAATGAGAGAAGATCTAGCACTTCCACCCCTAGAGGAGAGACGCAGGCAAGCCCGAGTAACCATGTTATACAAAGCCGTCAATCACCTTGTCGCAGTACCAATTCCAGACTACATCCAACCAAGACTCCGTTCAACACGTCAGCAACACCGACACAGATTCATGAGACCCAGCTCCAACTCTGACAGGCAAAGTTTCTTCCCAAGAACACTCCGGGACTGGGATGCGCTCCCTACCAACTTCATTGAACTGCCCTCTGTGGAGAAGTTCAAGGGAGCCATCAGTGCCTAAATCATAGGAGGAACTGTTTTTACTCGCACAACTTGTATACATACGCACGCTGCACTAATCAATCGTGACCACAATGAGAGACACCACACCACAATTTCCTCGTTTAGTTGCTGAAAAGGCTTTCGACGAGTACTGGCATAGAAGTAGAAGAAGTAGAAGATAAAGAACAGATTACTAATAACCGCGACATGGTTCCTCATCATTGACACATAAGTAACTCCAGAAGATCAAATGTTCCACATCGGGCAGGTTGCCAGGATAAACAATGTTGACATCATCCCTGCATCTCATGTAAAAAAAACTTGGGTTGCATTTTTTGTTTCAAACATGAACATGGATCGACATGTCCTGATGACACGCAAGTCGTCCTTCTTCCATCTACATAATATCCGGCGAATTCGTAAGTATTCTGGACCAGAGGACACTCCCACCTCATCTATGCTGAATCACTGTAACGGACTGTTTTATGGTGCCACTGCTACCCACATTGATAAACTACAGCGCCAAAATCTGTCACATTAAACCAATTCTTCGTCATTTGAACTGGCTACCCATTAGGTCCCGGATTCACTACAAGATACTTCTTCTCATGTTCAAATCTATTCATGATCGAGCTCCTCCCTAGCTTCAGCCAACCATCACGGTACTCCTTAAACTCCTATCAAGGCATCATGCTGTACCATCCCTCTCCCAAGACGCTTCCCACACTTGGTGACAATGTTTCCACAACTGCTGCTCCCCAAACTGCAGAATAATGTACCCAGATTTTCTCCATAACCAGCAATTCTTCAATACCTTAAAAATATCTAAAACCAATTTTGTATGTTAATTGTATAGCGCATTTGAACATGTATGTAGAAATTGCGCTATTATAAATGTATTACTACCAAATGACAATCGTGCCGCGGAGGGGGGCATATGTTAAGGTGTAACATGGTCTCAAAGTGTAACACGGTGCCTAAGCTCTTGAAAATTAGTCGCTCCGTTTGGACCACCGCGCGTTGGCAATACCTACCCTCTAAGAAAAAAGGGTGCAAAAAAGAGTGCATAATAAGAGTTTGCACCTTTTACATAAAAATGAAACCTATTGAAGAAAAAAGGGTGCAAAAAAGGGTGCAAAATGAAAATTTGCACCCTTCCCTTAAAAATGAACCCTATTAATTGAAGAAAAAGGGTGCAAAATAAGAGTTTGCAGATTTACCAAGTCTAATAGTACATGTAGCTTAGCTCAGACAGTGTCACTACTATCACTCAGTAGTCCCACACAGCCACTCATGTGTGGGGAAATAGTTGGTCTGCAGAAAACGATCAACTTTGCTTTGCACTGGACTGCTAGCTGCTGGAGCTACTTTAAAGATCATCATTTTGTCCAGGAGGTAAGCAAACCGATGCAAATAATAGCAGCACCTCAAGTATGGTTGCAGGATGGCACATTTTAAAAGGGTGCAGGATTGAATCCCTAAAGGTTCTGCTATTGCATCGGTTTGCATCCCTAAAGGAGCAGGATTGAACCACTAAGGGTACTAACATGTCCCCTAAAAGGTGCAATCTGGCACCCTTTTAAAGGGTGCAGGATTGAACCATTAAGGAACTAACATGTCCCCTAAAAGGTTTAATCTAGGACCCTTTTAAAGGGTGCAGGATTGCACCTTTAAAAGGGTGCAGAATTGAACCCCTAAAGGTGCTGCTATTGTTGCATCGGTTTGCACCCCTAAAGGTGCAGGATTGAACCATTTTTTTAGTGTATATAGCTAGGTGTATGCTGCTCGCTCGAGCTAACAAGCTAGCTGCAGCAATGTTTCGCCGAATATAACTAATCAATACATTCAGGGGGAACCAACAACAAAGGGCACTTTCTGGGAAAAAGGGGCATCTTCAAAGGAAAACCTGAAAGCGAAAATATACAATTTGAATACATTGGTATATACCCCTACATTGTGATTACATTATCAGGGATGATTTCAATATTGGTTTCTCTCGATACATGCAATGGTCCGAGATACTGTTTAAAGGCATCGTTTAACAATGTTAAATCTGAGATGCATGGCTCTACGTGTTATCAGTATCTGTGATATGGAGTAATATTGAAGCTCTAACAAAATTGCGCTTCAAAATGATCATGATCATCGATTATTATGAAGAAAATGGGCACGTATCTGAAGTAAAAGGGGCAATTTTCTTATATAAAAAGGAGCACTATTGGGGTACGTCAAAATGTGGGGCCTGCGTTCCCCCGGGAGCGCCGCCTCTGAATATATTATGAACAAACGCGTGAATGAAAGCATCAGTGAATGAAAAATGAAGAATGAAAAAGAGTGGATGGTTGATTGATCGATTGATTGATTTGTCACAAAATTTCCCATTTCAGGTTCACTATTTCAACACAATTTTCTCCCTTTCTCCCATGTACTAGTTTGTTTGTTTTCTCTTTGTCTTATTATCAGACCTGTGATCGATGGGTGTCGGGGTTCCTGCAGCAATCCTAGATGGGAATTTTTAGTGAAATTTTTGGTAAACCTTCAAATAATGAATTACCATCGACCCTCCTTCTTTTTAAAAGAAAGAAACCGAAGAAAATGTTAAGAAAAGAAGAAGGTACAAGAGGAAAAGAGAAGAAAGAAACAAAGAAAATAGTATAAAAAACAAGAGGTCGATAAAGGAAAAAGAATTGAAGAAATTTTTATCATCGTTATCTTGCTCCTTTCCCTTTTCTTTCGTTTTCCTTTCAATCTTTATTTTTCTTTATATTTTTTCTTTTTTAAAGATATGTTCATCTGTTTCTTTCTTCTTTGGTGTCTTTTCCTTTTCCCATATTCTTTATTTCTTCCATTCATTTATTCTTCCATTTATTTCACTCTTTTTACTTTTTCTCTCTTCTTTCTTGTTTTCCTTTTCATTTCCAGCTCTTTTTTCTTTCTTCCTTTCCTTCATTCTCTTTCATTTATTTATGTCTCATTTTCCCACTTTTCTTTTCCTGCTTACTTTCCGGCATATTTTCATCATTAAGAGAAACTTACAGGTGCTAGATGTAAAAAGAAAGACAGGTTGAATATTGGTAATGGTTGTATATTAGGCTTATCGAAAAAGAATAACGAAGAATTCTCTGCAGTCATTATTTCAGCGCTGCTATATTTTCTTCTTTCTTTAACTTGTATTTACCTTTCGGCCCAAAATTGTGACCTTTTGCCCGATTGTTGCCGAGGCGAGGATGTGAGAGGTACATGGTTCCAGCGGCACAAACCATCACCTACCACGGAATTCTGACGATTTAGTTACTGGGCTCGGTGTAAAAAATGTCAGAGGTAATAATGTCAGAGGTAAAAATGTTAGGCTCTTACTTGGCACTCGGAGAATATGTGACCTTTCACGAGGTTTGTTTGTTTACGATCGAAAATGAAAATGTTGCACGGTTTAGATGCGGAAGGTGGGTTGAGGTCGACTAGTGCGGGCGCCACCACTTCCGCTGGTCGGTGGAAGGTCGTGTTAACTAAATCGTGGCAAATTGGTCCGAGTAAGAGGGTGTGGACAACTAATGGTGTAAGTGAAATATACATGATTTATTTACTGCTGCAGGGATTAACTTACGCCGACTAGCAAGCCCCCGTCCGAACATGGGTTATATAGTGCAGTGTGCAGCAGTGCAGTCTTATGTGTCGCGCCAACCTTTGTCCTTAGACACTGGAATCTCTCTCTTTTACAAAAAAAACATGGCTCTGAATTGGCAATGCTTTATGTATGGGATAAAATAGAGCCCATGAACCTACTCATATAAGGCATGTTCTGTCCTTGTCTCTATTAAGCTCTAAATGTTGATTCTGTTACACCTTACTATATCGTGAATTCGGCGAAACATAGGAGCTTGCTAGCTCAAGCGAGCATGTAGCATATAGCCAGCTATAATTGAGTAATGACAACGCACTGTGTGTCCACACGCAGAGACTAATTTTTCAGGAGCTTAGGCACCGTGTTACACTACCATGTTACACTTTAAGACCTTAACAGACGTATCCTCTGCCTCTGGACCACGACGGCTCTAATTTTATGTCCTAAATCCTCTAAAAACAGAAATCTATGTCATCAGATAAAAAATGACACACATTTCATTATTTGCGTGTGATAAGGAGTCATCAAATTTTGCCACTTGAGTTTCAAAGGGGCGAGGCGCGGGCGAGTTATCCTTCCCTAACTCTAGCAGTGAGGTAGCTCATTATTTTGGAACCAAATCATCACAAAAATTTGTTTTGCAGATGTTTCTGCATTTATTAAAAAATAAATTACAACATATTAAAATAAAAATAATAGTATTTATATACCTCACTTAAGAAATCCAGCCATCTGATTGGCCGAAATTGCAGTCGTTGTTTTAACTATTCCCGAAAAATGCCAAAGCCATGTAATATTTCGAGGGTAAAATTCCGGCAAAATTCCAGTTACCGGGAAATTAGTTCAGTCTTGCTGAAATACCCATTGGTTTACGTGTTAAAAACTGGTTTGTGCGAGCAAAAGCACAATAATATTGTAACCTTCCCTTGAGCGTATAAAAACAAATATTTCTCTCAAAGCAGTCATTAATACTATAATAATATGGGCCTAATTGATTTAAATAAAATATGTAAACTGAAATACACACAACATGCTTGCAAACTTGAAAGTATGGAGGTAAATAAAAGAATCAAGATAAATGCAGAGGCCAACTATCATGATAATACTGAATGTTATTTTTCACTGATCCAACAGTTAGTTGAATGTGACAGTCACCACTTACAATTAAATGTGGCAAAAACGAAGGAAATCATAATAGACTTTCGTAAGAGAACTGTAGTGGATCATGCACCCTTTGTATTCACGATTCCGTAGTCGAGCAGGTTAGCGAGTACAAATATCTTGGCGCTACTATATCATGTAAATTGGACTGGTCACAAAATGTCAACATTATCCAGAAGAAAGCAAATCAAAGGCTTTATTTCCTTAGACAACTTAAGAAACTACACATAGACAAGACACTTCTTGTCCTGTTCTATAAATCAGTCTACCTTGACATTTAATCTTATTTGTTACTTTGGTAATGTAACATGTGCTAGCAAAAGAAAACTAAAAGAATAAGGAAAATTGCTCAGCGCATCATCGGTTTGGAATTGCCCAGTTTAGACAATATATATGTTGATCGTACATTGCGGAAGGTAACACCCATTATGAAAGACCCAACACATCCTTTGTTCCATAATTATAATTTTAACCGATCAGGAATTCGCCTCTGCGATCCCCGCACTAGGCGGGAGCGCTTCAGACGTTCATTTGTGCCGGATGCGATCCATATTTACAAGAGTAGGGCAAAACGAGGGCAAGTATTGTAGACATTGCTCTATAGAAAAGCTTTCCTCCATTTCCTAGGTAAGCAATCACATTGTACCTATCATGATGTAGGACGTCGCTCGTATTGTTGGATGTAACGCCATTGGTGGTACGCCATTGATGTTATGTTGTTATTATGTTTTATAATTTGTATAATTATGTACATTGCTTGTAATACATTCATTCAATTCAATGAGCATGAGGAGGGGTGGTGGGTATATGACGCTGTTATAGGAATACGTAGGAGAATAGAGAGTCACGTATACACAAACAATCAGAAAGTATGTAAATAAAAAGTGGGAAGAAAGTAAATAAGAATACAAATTGCAAGTGTGTGCATGTGGGTGTGTGCAGGTGAAGTGCGTGTTCGATTCGTTTTGTTCATGAACTGGTCATCTTAAACTTATTTATGTAAAAAAAAATTATAATTGTTAAGACCCTTATAATGTGCACCGTGCAGGATGCTTTTAGATATGATTTGGCAAAGGACTGGAGTGGTCGCAGTAGGAATAGTTTAGATTTAGATTCTCACCTGGAAAGTGGCAGAATGCACTGAGGAGACCAAGAGCAATTCCGATATCCGTCGATGTCGTTCCAAGACTAATGTTGATATCTTCCAAGTAAATTCCAATGGTCTTGATAATACCTACAGTACTGGATGTCCTCAAAAAGGCACACAACACCAAAGGTAAACTGGGAGAAGTTAAAATGTTATTAAAATGCCCCATGGTATGCTATGATAGAATGATAAACAAAATTTAAATTCGCGCTTCACTTCTGTAAGCTGGGTAAGATATATGACACGCAAAATAGGTTAAGTATCAGTGTCCAATTGTCCTGTAGGAGCTCCAAACTTCTAGTTCAATTTGCATTGGTTATTAAAATGCGGTGTACGGTTTTGCGTGAAAACAAGTTATGTACTTTCTTTCAGCAAACAACGAACCGCGACAGCTGGAATTTATGATCTATAGAACTATTCTTCATTGCATGAAAGAATAATGGTATATATCCCCAGTCGTTTGGAAGAAATTGCAAGTGTGGATCCCTCTTAATAATTAGACACCACATCGCACCAAGATCACATTATTATTATTATTATTATTATTATTATTATTATTATTATTATTATTAATATTATTATCATTATAATAATTATTATTATTATTAAATCTATATCTTATTTACAACTATAGAGCCGGATCAAATCAATGGACCTACGGCACTACAGAGGTGACGTCAACTGAATATATACACGTATACAATTCGGGCAAAAGGACCGCCATGGGGTACCCAAAGATTACACTAGCCCTACCACAACCCCCTGCTAGGTCTTATCGCCCTTTTCCTGTTCCCCGGCAATTTAAGGGCCTGTCCAAAAGACTCATTACTCACAAGGTGCTCTAATAAAAGAAGCATAACCCTATTCTACCATCCCCATGCAAGGTACCAATCACCCAGTAGCATATGCGTTAATTTATTTACGCTACTTTGTGTAGAATGTGTTTTGTCCCTAGGTCGGCAAAATTTTGAACGGTGCACAGATCAATGTTGCCCGGGACTTCTCCAATCCATTCTTCATGAGTCCTAGAGGTCCTGCAACCACTCGGATTGTTTCAGCCTTCATACCCCACATCCTGCCTACTTCAATTTCAATCTGGAAGTTCAAAATACATATACTTAGATGGGTATACTATATTTTTCAATAACAAATATGTGGTATATATAAAGTTCAAATTGATAACGGCCATAATAGTCGCATCCACATCCAACTTTATGGCAAAACAAACAGATTCTACTAGCTGAGGGTTCTAGATAACAGATCATTTGACATTGTTGGATATTCTGATTGTTCTATATTTTGTATCGATTAGTAACTCTTGGGAGCTGGGTATCATATATGTAAAGTAAAATAGACTCGCAGAATTAATGACAGAACTCCATAAGTATCAGTGTACCATTGTCCTGTCGAAACTCCAAACCTCTAGTTCAATTGGCATGCTTGGTGTACGGTTGAGCAGTAGTGCATAACTTTGCCTGAATACATGTAGTTTCTTTCAGCAAACGACAAACCTATTTTATATTGTATACAATAATATTGTTATCAACCCCAGTCTTTTTTGAAGAAATTGTTGATGTGGATCGCTCTTAACAATCACACATCACAAATCAATCGCATTGGAAAAATGTATTATTAGTAGTATTATTATGGTTGTTGTACTATTAATATGTATTTAGCGCAGTGGCGGATCCAGGAATTTCTTACCGGGGCACAAAATCGCATGGGGTGAAATATATGAAAAACGATGGAGCGAGGCGTCAGCGGCGAGGGAGCGGAGCGACCAAGCGGGGGTGGGTCTGGGAGGGGGTCATAACCCCCTCCCTGAGTAGGAAGCATTTGCAATTTTAGAACCACATTAGGTGCATTTTCAGGCACTTCCTGGAGTAATATGACGTAAAATTGCTTTCTCCTACCCCTCAAAGAGTAGGGATCCAGGGGCGGATGATGGGATCTAGCTTTTTGCTAAGGGGGGAGGGTTGACCAAATGACGACACGGAGCATCGTCCACGAGCCGCGAAGCGGCGAGGCGATTTTCTGTTGATGCTATTTTGAACCCCCGTAAGTGATGTTTTCCTGGCATCTACTGACACAATGGAGACCATAAAAAGCAGTGCATGATAATTACGTCTTTTAAAATCAAGTAACAGTTTAAGGGGTTGACACAAAGACGATGCAGAGCATTGTCCACGAGCCGCATAGCGGCGAGGCGATTTTTTGGGTGCTATTTTGACCCCCCGTAAGTGATGTTTTCCTGGCATATATATACTAACACAATGGAGACCATAAAAAGCAGTGCATGATAACGTCTTTTTAAATCAAGCAACAGTTTAAGGGAGGTTCTACCCAATGACGATGCGGAGCATCGTCCACGAGCCGCGAAGTCCGAGCCGCGTAGCGGCGAGGCGATTTTTTGGGGGGCTATTTTGAACCCCTGTAAGTGATATTTCCTGGCATCTACTAACACAATGGAGACCATAAACAGCAGTTCATGATAACGTCTTTTTAAATCAAGTAACAGTTTGAGGGGGGGTTCGACCCAATGACGATGCAGAGCATCGTCCACGAGCCGCAAGTCCGAGCCGCGTAGCGGCGAGGCGCCTAATTTTTTTGTTGCTATTTTGAACCCCCGTAAGTGATGTTTTCCTGGCATCTACTAACACAATGGAGACCATAAAAAGCAGTGCATGATAATTACGTCTTTTAAAATCAAGTAACAGTTTAAGGGGGGGTTGACACAAAGACGATGCAGAGCATTGTCCACGAGCCGCATAGCGGCGAGGCGATTTTTTGGGTGCTATTTTGACCCCCCGTAAGTGATGTTTTCCTGGCATATATATACTAACACAATGGAGACCATAAAAAGCAGTGCATGATAACGTCTTTTTAAATCAAGCAACAGTTTAAGGAAGGTTCTACCCAATGACGATGCGGAGCATCGTCCACGAGCCGCGTAGCGGCGAGGCGATTTTTTTTTTTTTTTTTTTTTTTTTGGGGCTATTTTGAACCCCGTAAGTGATGTTTTCCTGGCATCTACTAACACAATGGAGACCATAAACAGCATTTCATGATAACGTCTCTTTAAATCAAGTAACAGTTTGAGGAGGGTTCGACCCAATGACGTTGCGGAGCAGCATCCACGAGCCTCGAAGTCCCAGCCGCGTAGCGGCGAGGCGCCTAATTTTTTTGTTGCTATTTTGAACCCCCGTAAGTGATGTTTTCCTGGCATTTACTGACACAATGGAGACCATAAAAAGCAGTGCATGATAATTACGTCTTTTAAAATCAAGTAACAGTTTAAGGGGGGGTTGACACAAAGACGATGCAGAGCATTGTCCACGAGCCGCATAGCGGCGAGGCGATTTTTTGGGTGCTATTTTGACCCCCCGTAAGTGATGTTTTTCTGGCATATATATACTAACACAATGGAGACCATAAAAGCAGTGCATGATAACGTCTTTTTAAATCAAGCAACAGTTTAAGGGAGGTTCTACCCAATGACGATGCGGAGCATCGTCCACGAGCCGCGTAGCGGCGAGGCGATTTTTTTTTTTTTTATTTTTATTTTTTATTTTTATTTTATTTTTTTTTTTTTGGGGCTATTTTGAACCCCCGTAAGTGATGTTTTCCTGGCATCTACTAACACAATGGAGACCATAAACAGCATTTCATGATAAGGTCTCTTTAAATCAAGTAACAGTTTGAGGAGGGTTCGACCCAATGACGTTGCGGAGCAGCGTCCACGAGCCTCGAAGTCCCAGCCGCGTAGCGGCGAGGCGCCTGATTTTTTTGTTGCTATTTTGAACCCCCGTAAGTGATGTTTTCCTGGCATTTACTGACACAATGGAGACCATAAAAAGCAGTGCATGATAATTACGTCTTTTAAAATCAAGTAACAGTTTAAGGGGGGGTTGACACAAAGACGATGCAGAGCATTGTCCACGAGCCGCATAGCGGCGAGGCGATTTTGGGTGCTATTTTGACCCCCGTAAGTGATGTTTTCTGGCATATATATACTAACACAATGGAGACCATAAAAAGCAGTGCATGATAACGTCTTTTTAAATCAAGCAACAGTTTAAGGGAGGTTCTACCCAATGACGATGCGGAGCATCGTCCACGAGCCGCGTAGCGGCGAGGCGATTTTTTATTTTTTATTTTTATTTTTTATTTTTTATTTTATTTTATTTTTTTTTTTTTGGGGGGGGGCTATTTTGAACCCTCGTAAGTGATGTTTTCCTGGCATCTACTAACACAATGGAGACCATAAACAGCATTTCATGATAACGTCTCTTTAAATCAAGTAACAGTTTGAGGAGGTTCGACCCAATGACGTTGCGGAGCAGCGTCCACGAGCCTCGAAGTCCCAGCCGCGTAGCGGCGAGGCGCCTGATTTTTTTGTTGCTATTTTGAACCCCCGTAAGTGATGTTTTCCTGGCATCTATATACTAACACAATGGAGACCATGAAAAGCAGTGCATGATAACGTCTTTTTAAATCAAGTAACAGTTTAAGGGGGGTTCTACGCAATGACGCCAATGAACCCCCTAACCCCTCCCTCCCATAGATCCACCACTGGGATCTTTTGCAAACTGGAATCAATAAGCATCACATGCAGAGCATTATCCACGAGCCGCGTGCATGATAACGTCTTTTTAAATCAAGTAACAGTTTAAGGGAGGTTCGACCCAATGACGATGCGGAGTATCGTCCACGAGCCGCGAAGTCCGAGCCGCATAGCGGCGAGGCGATTTTGGGCGGGCTATTTTGAACCCCCGTAAGTGATATTTTCCTGGCATCTACCAACACAATGGAGACCATAAAAAGCAGTGCATGATAACGTCTTTTTAAATCACTTAAGTAACAGTTTAAGGGGGGGTTCTACCCAATGACGCTAATGAACCCCCTAACCCCTCCCCATCCCCCATAGATCCGCCACTGGGATCTTTTGCAAACTGGAAGCAATAAGCATCACATGTAGGCGATGGAAAAAAGTGCTTGCGAAACGAATAGAAACTTTGTGGTAGACTCTTCGCGGTCACAGGGATGACAGAAAATAATATGACAATGAAACCAGCAACTGTGGCAGGATTAATTGCCTGCCCCCCCCCCCGCCCCTTATCCGGTAAAAAAAAACACCTTCTTATAATATCATCCCCCTTTTTTTCTTTTCCCTTCTCATTATTCTCCTTTTCCCTCTTTTCTCTCCTCCGTCTTTCCGCCTTTCTTCTTTTTCCGCCTTTTCTCTCCTCTCTCTTCCCCTTTCCCCTCCTTTTTCTCCCCTCCCCTTTTTTTTCCTCCCTCTTTTCTTCTTCTTTCTCTCTTCCCTTTTTTTCCTTTTTCCTCTCCTTTTTCTTCCCCCCTCTTTTTTCTCCTTTTCTTTTTTTTGGCCGGGGGCACGTGCCCCCTGTGCCCCCCCTGGATCCGCCACTGTAGCGTCACCTGTGCCTGGGATGGCGAAAGCGAACTTAATCATTGAAACACAGGGTATTTCCTCCCGGTATAACTGTATGAAGGGTGTACGGGTGGTCCACTTCACTATGCTTTCCCTTCTCGTATACGAATAGTGCAGTGGGTTCTTAACGTGCAAAGGCGGTGAATTCCCTCTACGCGGGGCCTCCATTTAACGTTCTATCCGAGGTACGGAGTGTTTTCGACTGTAGCATAGCCGATGCCTATGAAACAGGGGAGGGCAAGTTAACACACAACACAGGCTTCAGTCATCCGCATGAGTTGGATTCGAACCCACGATCTTTGGTTCGATAGGCAAACGCTTCACCGACTGAGCCAACTCGCCTCTTCATATCAAAGAGGTGTTTGATATACAAATGTTCTCGAATAAACTAAAAGGCGGAATAAAAACAAACTACTTCTTATGAAGTATCGGATAAATATATATGGCAATGAGAACACAGTAACCAAAGTGTATTGTCTATACAAAAGCAATATTACACTAATTCTCGCTATCGCCAATACCCCCTAATGATCGGATGCCCCCATTTATGCCCCAATTTCAAATGCACTTAGAGCTAGCTTGGTGACTTAATCGCTTCCAGTCCATTTAATACAGCTGTAATGGCTTTGATTTGCCCAGCCTAGCAGCATGCCGGATACACTGTTCGAATCCTAGCTATCGAGGTGCGGCTATAATTGGCTGGTGGGTTGGTTCATTCCTATCCTGGCGCCTCGCGGGGGCTATGCGTATGATCCGATCACTTTGCGAGGCCGGCCTACTTCTACTGTCCCATTGTACCTCTGCCAATTTACTGTTGAATGGTCAGGAATCTGATTGTTTGTTTTTACATTTTACATTTCACATTTTACATTTTACATTTTATGCTTCCATTCACTTCTAGCACCTTTTTAAATGTATAATTGAATAGTGATGAGGTTTGGTGGCAATCATGACATGGCCATTCAGATCAGATGGTGTTCAATGTTTTAACTCGTGTACTTATTTTACTCCTTTGTATGAAGGTCGGGAAGGAGATTTCTTGTTTTTTGTCATTTACATTCTGACATACTCAACACTTCTTGATGGGCGAGCAGACCTGAGCTAGGGTATTTGGAACTTCTGTGTGATCAGGATGGGAGTGTGAATGGGAGTGTGTATAAGAGTGTGAATTTGAGTGTTTATAATGTAAGAGGGTCCATGGGAGCGTCAATGGAAGGGATTACAGGAGCTAGAATAGGAGTGTGTATAGGCGTGAGAATGGGAGTGTGCTTTGCTGATTAATGCTATGAGTTTTCAGTGTACTGGTGTGTGGGGGGGGGGGGCGAAATGAGAAAAGTTCGTCAGAAGAGCGTGTCTGAGAGTGTGTAAGAGTAAAGGGACTGCTTGCTCAACCTTTAACCAACTCTTGTGTCACCTCACAACATATAACTTGATCTCCTTTGCCCCTTTTCTCTGTCTTCTACCTTTTGTCTGTTAATGCTTTTAATAGTCATGTTGGCCATGAATTGTGTTATATATATTATATTTCGTGCAAACAGCATCTTCTACTTTTCAAAGCTGATCCATTTTTCAAAACACATTTGTATGTAGTATTGCCCATGTAAATTGTACATAACTCAGCCATTTGGCTGCGACGTGCAATCATAATAAAACCTTTTCAATCAATCATCCGGCCTCGACCGGCGCGGCAGCGCCCGACGGCCGATAGTCACAGAGCAAGTTGGATGGTGCTACCTTTCACAAGAAAAATGATAGAGAGAATAAGTATCAGACGAAAGATACTACAGCAAGAAAGGAAAATAAAAAGAGAGTATGGAAAGAAAGAGAGAGGGAGAGAGAGAGAGAAATAGAGGGAGCAAGGTAGAGAAAATAAGAGAGAGAGAGAGAGCAGGGAGAGCAGGGAGACATGAGGTAGAGATATAGGAGTTAGGATGAAAGAGAGAGAATGCGAAAAGAAATAGAGAGGCAGCGCAAACGAGAGGAAGAGAGATAGATTTGAGGGCGTAAAAAGAAGAGAACAGCATGAATTGGAAAAATTGCAAAAAATTGATTTAGAGTTTACGGAATATTTTACACTTTCAGACTGTTTAAAAAAAATGTGCGGGGTTTTCAAGAAAGAAAAGTATTACTCCTTCATAGAAGCAATACATTACTAGCCATTATCAGGATTCAAGACATAATAATAAAATGCGTAATTTACATTTATATATATATATATATATATATATATATATATATATATATAAAACAGCTTTACAACAAACTTTTCATGTTAATAATCCTGAAACATCCAAAGCGTTTGACTATATCAGAGAAATATATGGTCTAGGGCCGTAAAAAAAGATGACCTCTTCGATGTAGGCCTAAATGATTAGTCCTGATTAAGATTTTTCCGAATAATATGTCCTAAATAACCAATACATGGAAAACGAAGGCTCTAACTTTGAAGTTTCTTCCTACAATGTATGTCCAGATACATTTTATAAAGGTTTAGGAAAACACTTTTTGTTACTCAGAAAAAAGCAATAAGAACAATTTGCAATGCACCATTTAATAGTCACACAAGCAATTTATTCCTTGAATGTAAAGCATTGAAAATCTCTGATCTTGTACTTATGAATACTTATATCTTTATGTATCATTATCATATTAATGCCTTGCCAGATATTTTTAATGATCTTTTTAGCATAAATGCCTCATATCACTCATATTTCACCCGTCAATACGCAAATTTTCATCAATTTCTTCCCAGAACTACAATCAGTCAAAATTCCTTACGTTGTAATGGAATTAAGTTATGGAACGACTTTAATAGACAATGATATTAAACTAAGTAAGACTGTTGATAAATTAAAAAAACTTTTGAAGAATGAAATGTTCATGCAGTATAATAAACATGCCCAATTAAATAATGAATAATTTGCTCCACTTGTTTTGTAATACTGTAAAGCACCGGCTTGGGGCGCATATGGACGCAGAGTCGCTTGACGCCGTGTTCATGTGCGCTCATTGGCTGGTGCTTTGCTGTAAATGTATTATGCTCATAATTTAGGTCTTTATAATTTTTTCTTGTATATATTTGTTCTCCCTTTAATGTTGTTTTTGGTTTTTTTCTTCTAATTTTTCGATGTATATGTCATGGTGTGCCCCAACCACAAGTTTGTATTCAAACTTCTTCAGGGGCTCCTTACCCCATGTTTTTATATTTCCATGAATTATTGTATATCTATTTTTATGGTTGAATGAATTGAAATTGAATTGAAAATTGAATTGTCAAATTCTATAAGTTTGTCTCATGTGAACATTCGGTCACTGAAGAAAAATTATGATGAATTATCCCTTCTTTATGATAACTTAGATTCTAAATTTGACGTAATTTCCTTATCAGAAGTTTGGAATGTGTGTACCACGTCACTGCTTTGTTTACCAGGATATACCTTGGAGGTTAAATGTAGAAACGATTCAAGGGGAGGGGGAGTAGAGGAATATATTCGTTCATCTTTAAAATATTCCACTCAAAATTGTGTAGTATCACATGCAGAAAGCCTTTTGCTCGAAATGTGTATTGCCAAGAAAAAAAGTAATTATGGGTATAATATACAGAAAACCAAACACTGATGTGGATGAGTTCCAAGATAGTTTGTTGAATTTTATTTCACATCTGAACATTGACAAGGTAAATTGCATTTTGACGGGAGACTTTAACATTAATCTTTTAGATACTGATCAGAAGGTCGAACAATTCCAAACTGCATTGTAATGTGTAGGATTAGAGCAATTAAGTACAACCCCCACAAGGGTTACAAAATTGACTTCTTCTTTGATCGAACATGCATATAGGCCTACAATTGTAAATTCTTCAAAATTCATGCAGGCGTAATAGAAACTGATATATCTGACCATTTTCCTATCTTTGTAATTTGTAAGCATTGTACAGTTACTAGTAGTGATACGTGTCATAATAATAATAATAATAATAATAATGATAATAACGTTTCTTATAAAGCGCTTACCACCGAAGTCTTTAAGCGCTATAACACACAGAATAGACTGATAAACAATTACATATTAAACAAAACATAACAGTGCAAATAAACCTACAAATTACAATACAAATGAAATACACATCAATGTGAACAGAGTAGTTAATCATTAAAAGCAATTTTGAATAAATGTGTCTTAAGAGAAGTTTTGAATTGGTTAACAGTTTGACAGTTTTTTACATTTAAAGGTAGTTTGTTCCAAAGTTCAGCAGAAGCTTTGGAAAAAGAGCGATGGCCCAAGAAAGTGTTGATACAGAAGTAGACATGAGGTTTAATTGAGAAGATGACCGAAGATTACGTGAGGGTTTGTATTCATGGATTAGTTCTTGCAGATAAATTGGTGCCAATTCATGAATGCATTTATAAGTTAAAACCAAGATTTTGTACGTAGTACTGGAGTTATGTGTTCACAGGAACGTGTGTGTGTAATACAAGCCTGGCAGCAGAGTTTTGGATTCTCTGGAGTTTTGCTATGTGCAAGTACGGAAGGCCATAAAGAAGGCTATTAGGGACTTTTAGATTTACACGACGAGAACGTGGACTGCCACGTGTGTCATTCTTTCAAGGCACTGGCCCGTGCCCGGCAGTGCCTTAAAAGGACGTCACATTACCTTAAAAGAATGTCACCGTGGCAGTCCACGTTCTCGTCGTGTAAAATCTAAAAGTCCCTATTGCATTGATCAAGACGGCATGTAATAAATGCGTGTACAAGCGTTTCAGTAGATTTTTGATCAAGAAAATTTCTAATACAATTCTTGTACAAGGCATATGAAGCTGAGCGACAAATATTTTGTATATAATCATCCATCCTAAGATCATTTTCAAAGATGACACCAAGGTTACGTGCACTTTTGACAGGTTGTATGGCAACATTAGCAATTTCGACAGATGGTAAATGTTGGACTTTCTGAATCAAGATGTTACATGAATAACCTCAGTTTTATCCTCATTTAACTTCAGATCATTAGCAGTGGACCAAGCTTTGATATCATTTATACATCTTTCAAGTTTGGTAATGACAGAATGGTCAGAATCACGTTTTAAAACAACATAAACTTGGGTGTCATCTGCATATATCATTCGGCCTAAACCATGCGCATCAAGTGGTGCAGTGTACAAAGTAAATAACTAAGGGCCGATGACAGATCCCTGAGGAACACCTTCAAGTGGTACATGAGGTTTGGATAAAGAGTCATTAATGACAATAGATTGAGAACGATTCATAAAATATGTTTTAAACCAATTCAAGGCAGTACCTGATACACCATATCTATTCCGTAAGCGATCAAGAAAAATATTATGACTGATAGTATCGAAAGCCGCAGAATAGTCTAAAAGTATCAAAACAGCTTCATAGGAGAACTACCACCCGTAGCTTTAAGAATTATGAAGATAAAAAGCTTCAGAAAGAATTATCAATAGCAAGATGGGATCTTGTTTCAAACAAAATGACGTGAATAAAGCATTTGACATGTTTTACATTCTATTTTAAAAGATATGTGATAACATACACCAATCGTAACATAAAGACCAACAAGAAATAAAAACACTGCCAAAAAATCATGGATAACTAAAGGTATACAGAAGTCAATACGCGAACAACAAAAATTGTATTGTTAGTATAACAGATCCAATGTTTAATTCACTATCTGGAGATAGATATAAAAAAATCAGGATTATTCTTACTTTAGTTATAAAAAACGCAAAGCGTAATTATTATAGTGATATTTTGAAACAAACAGGCACGACACCAGAAAAACGTGGCAGACTATAAATGTGCGGTGCGGTAAAAAAAAAGTGTCAGGAAAGAGTACCGACATTGAAAAATTGACTGTTCATAAAAGCAGATGGAGTAGGGTGATAACAGATGGTCATGAGATTGCTTCTGAATTTAATAAAGTCTTTGTTGATATTGGAAAAAACCTGGCAGATAAAACACCACAGAATGATGCAGATTGCACTGCATATTTAGAACCTAAGCTGAGTAAAACTCTCTTTTGGAAACCAGTGACTGAAAAGAAATTGAGAATCACATTTCTGCCTTAGATGTTAACAAGTCATGTGGGTGTGATAACATATTAGCACGACTGCTTAGAGAAGCAAGTCACTTTATTAGTTTACCGTTATCCCACATATTTAATTTGTCTTTACAGAAAGTTACATTTCCTGATGCCTTAAAAATACCCAAAGTATCACCAATTTACAAGAAAGGGGCAAAATTTTTGTATTACTTGGAAAAATTTTGTAAGAATTGAAGTATGGGGAACCACATACAAAACCAACTTGAATTGTATTTTCCTTACCCAGAAAATTGCGCTGAGAACGATAACCTTTAACCCAAGAGGTGCCCATTCGGAACCCCTGTTCCAAAATATAAAATTTTTAAATATTTACAACCTTCATTTCCTATCTGTCTCAACCTTCATCTATGATTTATTAAATGGCAATTTTCCTCACTCCTTAATTAAATACTGTCAGGTAATAGAGCACAGATATGGCACAAGGGGCAAAGAACATGGACAAATTTATCTGCCTAAATGCAAAACCACAGAAGGTCAATTTTCAATATCATTTATGGGCGTGAAAATATAGAATAGTATACCATATGATTGAAGAGCAATAAGATCTTTAAAAAAGGCTTTTCGGAAGGGGTTAACGAAACATCGAAATACTTTAAGTTACTAGTAAACAAAAGTTAAGAATTCTTAAAATTGCAAAAAAGAAATCTCAGATGAGAGAATGTCTAAAAAGATCATCACATAAGATAATGATTATTTTAAAATTTATTCTTGGTTCTGATACGGAAGTCGAAATACATTTGACTTACATGTATGTATTAAATAAGGATTATTTCTTAATGAATATTCTATTTCCTTGTTCACTTTCATTATATAGTTTATGTTACATGTAAATATATGTAATATAGTATAGTAAAAAAAATAGTTTAAAAATTCTTGCGAAAGACAGGGAACCAGACTCGACTAGCACTTGTGCTAACTTCTGGTACCCCCTTTAACAACATGTACACGTAATCTTTTATTTCGTTTGTATATAACATACTTTGTAAAACAATGTTTATATTGATCGAAAATAATATCGCTAGTAATATTCGTTTGTTTCGCAATGTATGGTCAATACGGGATGTACTACATCCGCAATGAGTAATAAATTTAGCAATGTTTATATTATTCATGTGTAATGTTATTTATCTTGTGTTATATTGTTTTATTTTATGTAATCATGATTGAAACATTGTGTTTTACTTGTTATTATTTTTATTGTTAATAAACTCAAACTCAAACTCAAAATCTAAATGGTTAGTAGCCTCTATTAAGTAACAGCAAGCGTAATATTAGACACAAAACTGAGAACTACACAATGTTGAATTCGAAATGATTTGTGTCCTGTAAACACGTGGCTGGCTGGTATGGGGGAAAAAGTGCCGGTCGACGCTTTTATCCTTCCGCAGCCCCAAGGTTTGGGTATTTTGGAAATCAATTTTACTCTATTTTTTCAACCAAGGACAATTAACATTTTACAATTTTAGTTTTGTAAAAACATCTTACTCGGGACCCCACAACCCAGAAATAAATTCATACAAACGTTTAATTTAATCATGCTACTTTAAAAGCAATTGATATCAAGACGCGAATACCAAAACACTTTAACCAAATACAAAATATTTTGTACAAAATAAAGTCCTTCTATGGACCTAACACGGACCTCCAAACGGAGGGAGGGATGCAGCCGCGACCAACCTAAACGATGTTTGTTTCGTTATTCTTTTTTTAATTTTTTTGAAATTAAATTATATGTGTTAATGTTATTTTTTTCCTTCTTGTTTCTTATTTTCTGTTCTTGATGTTGTTGTTGTTGTTGTTGATTGGTCTGTTAGTATTTTGTCTCTCTGTTTGTTTTAGCTGGAATTGACAAAACCTGGTCAGAATTGTTAGTCTGTTGTTGTATGACATGTATTTTTAAATTTTATTTATATGTACTATATAATATTAACATTTTAGTTAAATTAAAAATAGGAGATACAATTTTCTAAAATTATATTTACTGGTAATTGAGAATTTATGTATTCCTTTGTTTTATATGAAAATATATGTAGGCCTATCATTTGATTATAAATTATATTTATATGATATGCTCCAAATACGTTTATGAAAAAAGAAAAAGAAATAGGTTTGTAAAACAATGTTTTGCTAATATTAAAAAAGTGAATTTCTTAATGACCTCGCTTTCAGACCTCACTATCAAAGATATCTGAAAGACACTTCTGATGCTGCATAGTCAGGCGGGGTTTGCTTTCGGTCTGTATCTCACGACCACTATGAGGAGGAGAACGACGACGTCGATGAAAGCTAATAGTTTGAACGTTGCGTCGTAAGACGAGAAGTGATCCGCAATCATGCCTGCAAAAACAATAAGAGAAATTTGAATAGACCATTTTCATACGTATACCTATGTATAAATTCCGTACATTACAGTCATTTGATCAATCACTAGTTTGTTCTAACTCATTCATTGTGTTATCTCATTAAACCTGAGCGGAGTGTTCCTCTTCTTTGGAAAGAGTGATCCATAATTCAATCCAATCTACTTTAAAGGTGAAAGCAGTGACGAGATTCAATCCAATCTATTAGCACGAGGCCCTTTAATCACTTGGTGCATAACATACCAGTCACTTGTGAAGATTCTTTTCATGGCGGATATTGTGTAAGTGAATATTAATTTGATGATTATTCAATATAAATAGAAAGTAATTAATATCGATTCCCCCCCCCCCCAATATTGTTTTTGTCTGCATACAGCTCCTGTAATTGCTGCCCTCTATCACCATCATTCTAGTAGTCGTCTGCTTTTGATAATGGTACGTCTTCCTCCAATTGGCCTGGCCTTGATACCCATGGCTTCCGGCAACGCTCATATGTCAATTTATCTCTTCATAACCGGTAGGAAACTATACTTCAAGCTACTAAAATATTGTAGTCCTCATTCTTTCTGTTCTTGTAGTAAATTGCAGTATAGGTATTTGTAAGCAGATAGAACTATTCAGTTCTTAATCATGTTATATTAATTGAATTCCAAAGCAACGGTTAGAACCATGGGGAGAGTGCATTTTAAAATTAAATTGCTCTTATCAAATCATTCTTTTTGGTGTAATGAAGGTTATGAATTGGAATTCAAACTTTCTGAAAACGACATCAAAATAATGATTTTTTTTTTTTAATTCAATTCAAAGTATTTTAAACGGCCATTTACAAAATTGTGATTGCTTAAGGAAAATATATTTTAATGGCTTATTTTTTTTAAAGGTTTTTTAATGATTCCTTACCGCATAAAGAGCCACCAAGAAACAACCCGAGTCCGACAAAAAGTTGATCGACTGCATACGCGACATCAAACTTCTCGGGAGACGCCCTATTCCTCACAATCAGCTGTCCCACCACCGACCGACCTCCTATTGATATTGCGGAGATACATGACGTCGACAACATGGCGTAGTAGTTGACGAAATGCACATCGCAAAGAAGAGCGGCGCTGTTCAGGATTGTAGCGAAGATAAAAAGAGAGACAGGTTTGACGAGGCTGTTGGTAAGGACACCTGCTGCAGCCCTGCTTAAGGTATTCCCTATTGCAGCAGAGAAAGTGATGATAATGGTGTTCCGGACTGAGATTCCCCTCTGCAGAGCATGCGGTACAAGAAAGGAGTGCCAACCGCTCCAAACCATATTAAACGCGAAAGAAACACCAAATACTACATTGAAAACAGGATCCACGTAAAAATCTGACTGGCGAAGGCTGTTGGCGATCGTACGAACAACTCCAATCTCGTCACTGCTTTCACCTTTAAAGTATAGTTAATTGTTAAGGCAGAACAAAAGGTAATTTGATATCCTAAATACACTTGGTATGTTTTTTTCTCACAAATATCACAGTACACATGATTCATGAAGGTCTAATTCTGTTACTAACGATTACAGACAATATGATACAAAAAAGACATTATATTGAGAATTCCCCTCTTATCACAAAGGACATTATATCATTCCAAGAGTAGAAAATTGTATGATTATTGAGCTGTATAAAATTAGTTTCTCGGTCTCTTAACACAATTCATCGTTCGAAGGGTCGGTAATCCATCGACCGTGTCCTTAAAATAATATCTGTTTCCGAGGTGGCGCACCTAAATTATCAATCAAAGCATTTCTGTTAAAGTCGGACAGGGTTACATATTGCTGACAACAATTTATAATTTATGCCAGTCTTCTTAGACTAGAAGAATCTCGGCTATAGCACACGAGACTAACGGTGTAGGTATAGCGAGTCTTCTGACAAACTGTCAACATGGCCGAAGGCCCGTGAGACCAACAGGACACATAACGGACATGTTGGTCTTCTTGGCCTTTTGATATCTTTTTGAAGGTTCACGAGACCGATAATATCAGTCGCATGAGACTGTCGGTCTCGTGACAAAGAATTTTCGGTCGAGCTTACCTTTTGTGTCCTGTCTTGTGCTACTATTAGATTCTTCTCCCTCGTTACACCCCGGAGGTGAACTTGGGACACTCTGAAAACCATTTCTTTGTGTGCATGAGCAGTCCACCTCTCCAACCGTAAGCTTGGCGTAGGAATTCAGCTATGATGGGTAACAGAAACATTCCGGCACCAAATCCAATCAAACCAATGCTGTAAAGTAGGTTGTAATTCTCCTTAGCCACACGGTGCAATGTCATGGTACAACAAGTATTTATCATACAATATCCAAGACCTGTTTAACATTAAAAGAAAAAAACGTGGGACAATTTATATTGAATTATCATATCTACAAATGATGCATAATCACTCAATTAGATGTACAATAATAATTCATGTACGCCATGTTTCAAAGAAGGTATATAATAATGTTTCATGATTCTAGCTTTCTGATATGGCAGAGCTGCGGGCATTCAGCTATTTTGCCAATACGTCTAAATTACCAGCCAAATAGCGAAAACTTTTGAGCAGGCAATAGCTCCTTTTGTGCGTCGAACAAATTACAAATAATGCATATTACATTCACAGCAACAAAATTAAACGGAATGCGTTTTTTGCGGGTACTTGAGATTTAATAGAGGATGGAATCTTGTTACCCTGAATATCAACATCATGACAATAGCAACAACTACGACACAAACTTTCCCAACTGAATATAGGATACTTTTACTTGAAATGTTACACTGCTCCAATCCACCCCGGGAAGGACCCGGGTATTACTTTCGAATCTTTTAATCAATTTATACAAGTATCTGCACCTAAAAACAACCCAAAGTACTCTCTGCATAGGGGCCACCAACAGACGAGAACTTGTGTACACCCCCACAGCCCGTAAAAGGCGACAATGTTCCTGCATTAAACAGGCGAACAGAGTTTACCTTCTAATTTGAACTGTGAGACAGGATGTACGTATAACACCCCACTGCATCAAAGAAGGCAAACAGTTCCACTGCATAAAACAGGCGAACAGATGCCCACTTTACAGGCGGGTACATGTTATAAATAAACGACAGGACGGAATGCCTGTTATCATCGGGGCCCCAACCGGAAACCAATAAATATTGAGCTCTGCAAGATACAATGGCCAACTAAAATAATCCAATTCATATTCTCAAAAACACAACCCTCCCATGAGGTATTTTGGAGCAGTGTGTAATACACATAATAACCTTTATAATTATGTATATATCAACATATATACGCATACACATATATATATATGCGAAGAGGCAAAAATAGGGGGAAAAGAACTTGACACAGAGTTGTCATAGTTAATCTATGACAACCCCATAATCGGGACCACCAACGACCCCGCACCAGCCCGGGACGGCCCATCGTCGCCCGCCATGGACAAGATCGGCCAACATAAAAATTCGCGCGCCCTCTTTCGAACTTGCCATCCTAAGTGCGACGATAAGGCCGACCCGGCGTCAGTGCGGAGACGAAGGAGGCCCCGACCCTTACCCCAGGATTGGGTGAAAACCTGCTAAAACCGCAAAGCGGGAAAATTAAAATCACGCAGGAAAGCCCCAACCTGCCAAGCATTACTTCGACATCAAGATTTACTTGACTGAGGTGGAAAACGATCATTATTAAACCGTTATGTTAATCACACACTTCCTGACCACTTAATATTAGTAAAACCTACTATCGAATACACTTGAAAAACGTAAGGAGGTGGAAACTCAAATTGGGGGTGGTGGAGGGTAAATTAATTTGCCACCGATTAATGTCTACATCCATCCTCTACAAAATCCACAAGGTGAATGAGAATTCTCTCGCCAACACCGTGGGAACCCAATCCATCCCGGCCAATTGAATTCCATACATACATTCAAAACATACCTCGCGCAAATTCCGATATAGCTACGCGCACATGAAAGATACCGCGCGGCTGACAACAAAGGGGGCTGGTATGTTATTGTCTCCTCTCAAGATGCCGCCAAAACTCATCACAAAAGAAACGCCGCCGCTGACGCGTGCTGTCACTGATGAATGTAAATCATTTATATCGCCCTACGTGCGATAAAATTCCTTACATTCACAGCAACAAAATTAAACGGAATGCGTTTTTGCGGGTACTTGAGATTTAATAGAGGATGGAATCTTGTTACCCTGAATATCAACATCATGACAATAGCAACAACTACGACACAAACTTTCCCAACTGAATATAGGATGCTTTTACTTGAAATGTTACACTGCTCCAATTCACCCCGGGGAAGGACCCGGGTATTACTTTCGAATCTTTTAATCAATTTATACCAGTATCTGCACCTAAAAGCAACCCAAAGTACTCTCTGCATAGGGGCCACCAACAGACGAGAACTTGTGTACACCCCCACAGCCCGTAAAAAGGCGACAATGTTCCCTGCATTAAACAGGCGAACAGAGTTTACCTTCTAATTTGAACTGTGAGACAGGATGTACGTATAACACCCCACTGCATCAAAGAAGGCAAACAGTTCCACTGCATAAAACAGGCGAACAGATGCCCACTTTACAGGCGGGTACATGTTATAAATAAACGACAGGACGGAATGCCTGTTATCATCGGGGCCCCAACCGGAAACCAATAAATATTGAGCTCTGCAAGATACAATGGCCAACTAAAATAATCCAATTCATATTCTCAAAAACACAACCCTCCCATGAGGTATTTTGGAGCAGTGTGTAATACACATAATAACCTTTATAATTATGTATATATCAACATATATACGCATACACATATATATATATGCGAAGAGGCAAAAATAGGGGGAAAAGAACTTGGACACAGAGTTGTCATAGTTAATCTATGACAACCCCATAATCGGGACCACCAACGACCCCGCACCAGCCCGGGACGGCCCATCGTCGCCCGCCATGGACAAGATCGGCCAACATAAAAATTCGCGCGCCCTCTTTCGAACTTGCCATCCTAAGTGCGACGATAAGGCCGACCCGGCGTCAGTGCGGAGACGAAGGAGGCCCCGACCCTTACCCCAGGATTGGGTGAAAACCTGCTAAAACCGCAAAGCGGGAAAATTAAAATCACGCAGGAAAGCCCCAACCTGCCAAGCATTACTTCGACATCAAGATTTACTTGACTGAGGTGGAAAACGATCATTATTAAACCGTTATGTTAATCACACACTTCCTGACCACTTAATATTAGTAAAACCTACTATCGAATACACTTGAAAAACGTAAGGAGGTGGAAACTCAAATTGGGGGTGGTGGAGGGTAAATTAATTTGCCACCGATTAATGTCTACATCCATCCTCTACAAAATCCACAAGGTGAATGAGAATTCTCTCGCCAACACCGTGGGAACCCAATCCATCCCGGCCAATTGAATTCCATACATACATTCAAAACATACCTCGCGCAAATTCCGATATAGCTACGCGCACATGAAAGATACCGCGCGGCTGACAACAAAGGGGCTGGTATGTTATTGTCTCCTCTCAAGATGCCGCCAAAACTCATCACAAAAGAAACGCCGCCGCTGACGCGTGCTGTCACTGATGAATGTAAATCATTTATATCGCCCTACGTGCGATAAAATTCCTTACATTCACAGCAACAAAATTAAACGGAATGCGTTTTTGCGGGTACTTGAGATTTAATAGAGGATGGAATCTTGTTACCCTGAATATCAACATCATGACAATAGCAACAACTACGACACAAACTTTCCCAACTGAATATAGGATGCTTTTACTTGAAATGTTACACTGCTCCAATCCACCCCGGGGAAGGACCCGGGTATTACTTTCGAATCTTTTAATCAATTTATACCAGTATCTGCACCTAAAAGCAACCCAAAGTACTCTCTGCATAGGGGCCACCAACAGACGAGAACTTGTGTACACCCCACAGCCCGTAAAAGGCGACAATGTTCCTGCATTAAACAGGCGAACAGAGTTTACCTTCTAATTTGAACTGTGAGACAGGATGTACGTATAACACCCCACTGCATCAAAGAAGGCAAACAGTTCCACTGCATAAAACAGGCGAACAGATGCCCACTTTACAGGCGGGTACATGTTATAAATAAACGACAGGACGGAATGCCTGTTATCATCGGGGCCCCAACCGGAAACCAATAAATATTGAGCTCTGCAAGATACAATGGCCAACTAAAATAATCCAATTCATATTCTCAAAAACACAACCCTCCCATGAGGTATTTTGGAGCAGTGTGTAATACACATAATAACCTTTATATGTATATATCAACATATATACGCATACACATATCGTCCCTTATTTCACGAAGTGACGGTAATGAGGAAAATCGCATATAATTTCAGTTTTTTTTGTTGTTGCATTTTTGGACATCATTCACTAACATCTTAAACCTCACAAAATTTCGAACCACAATAATATCTAATTATGTCACTATGACGACGACGTAAACAAGAAAATACCTAGTAAAAGGATTTCCTGTTTTCACGAAGTGACGGCTTATAAGTACGCGCTGCGCTTACAGCCGGCCGTCACTTCGTGAAATTCTCGTCCGCTCTTTTCTGCTTTTATTTGTTTCACGAAGTGACGGAGTGAAAATTTCGCAATTTGGAACAGTCACAGACCATGAAAAGATGAGTTTGTTATAGTTTTTTTTTAGGTAAAGTAATGTGATACACTCTTTTGAGTTATTCTGATTCTTTGTAAGCCATAATTAATATATGTCCATGAGCGCAGAAATGTATACAAAATGCACCGCCGTTCCACACATCGCCCCATATACTTATTTTCATGTAAGTGAATAAAGGAGTGAAGTATGTGATGCAAAACTAAAACGACCAAATCATGTCTGAACAAACATACATCTAGACTAAATACCTTAAGTGGAGGGTCTTTCATATCTCATTTCATATCAAATATTGATTTAATAAGGTTTTTTTTTTTTTTTTTTTTTTACATCTGCTTAAGTTAAGAATTAAGAACGAAGTTTTACGTTTAACGAAAGTTAGACTTAGAGTTTAGACCCTACTTTTGTTTTAGTTTTAGTTTTACTTGTACTTTTAGTATTAGTAGTTTAGCTAATTATACATTTTATTTAGAGTCTATAACTCTAGATCATCATTTCATAATTAGGCCTATCAATTTATGTCAGCCACTATAATCTAGAGGTGAGTAGATCAGGATCTTAAATCTTAAATTTTAAATCCGCTATTCTTTTACTGTTATAATTGTTTAATTTGTATTGCGTCTTAATTTGAATGGTATATATTTTGTATGTGATTTTTATTATGTATGCACGGACTTGCAGAAGAACAGCCATTGGCTGAAGCAAGTGATCTGTGTTGAAATAAAATAAAATGAAATGAATGAAATGATCTAGACTGTAGACAAAACTGAGTCACTGTGACTTTACTTGTAAAGGTGTGCTTGGGGTGTAAGCAGCTTCAGGGCTCCAAGCCCAAGGCCAACATGGACAAGGGCAAGGGGGGTTATGAAAATTATCATCATGCTGAGCTGAGATGGCATGGGATATTTAGACCCTCCTGTTTAACTGATAGGGAATTCACTGAGTTGCCTTTCAAGCAAAAAGGGACATGAATGAACAGTTATTTAAAAATGAAAATCAAATAGTCTACGGTCCTACCCTGAAAATGACTAAATGGCACCATCCGGAAATGGGATACTTTTGTTTGGAGACTGAAGTAATCTCATGAGTAGTCTACCAGTTGGGGAACAATGTCCACACGTTTAGCTTATTTTCTTCCATTGTCTGTACTCAAGGTGTGTTTTAAAGGCAGCACTTTAGTATCCTTGGTCCCTCACCCTATAAAATCACTAAAGCACTAGGACTGGTACATCTACTTTTCAACAATGCCACAGGCCAGATACAAATCCAGGGGAGAATAGTTTTCATGGTCTGTGCAAGAAAATCACACATTAGCAGCATATAGAGAGTTATGATTAATCATGACCGGTCTGTATAATGCCATCCATTGATTTGCGCTCACTACCGAACTTGCGATCGATAAAAATCTTTGGAATACACTGCTATTATATATGATGGCTACATAAGCAATTAAATATTAACAGGAAAATATAGATATGGAATATGTAATGCACTTAGCAGACATAGTACAAAGCTGGACAGGAACGCGTTTCTAATTTTGGCGAAGGCTATATATGTACATGACCATTGGTATATAATATTTTCAGCTAAAACTTCTATGAACCAAAATTAGAATATTTGTTGTAAATAGAGTGTATAGAGTCAAGTCTTGATCATCTTGTATGACAAGTACCAAGCACACTCACTGCATATGTGCATTGGGGTGGTAGTTGTTTGGTAGGGGCAATTGAAAACGTCTGATTGGGGTCAGTTATGCCTAGTAATTAATTTGATGTACAAAAGATAATATTAGATTTATTTCTTTACCTCTGCTTGCAAAAAAAGAAGGAAAATAACTTGTACTGTAATTATTTATTTTATTCTACAAAATTAGATTGGATACAGGGACCGACATGCTGGTTAGATGGGTCCTTGATAATTCACTGAACACAGAGCTGCAGATATGACTTGGCATGGTGACCTCAAAGTGGGAGCGGTATGGAATTGTTGAAGCAATTCACTGAATACAGTCAGAGCTGCAGATGTGACTTGGCATGGTGACATCAAAGTAGTTCAGATGGCTTCGATGGCGATTCTGATGATGAGCCACTGTCTATGCTTGTGAACAAGTCAAAAGGTATCTTCTTCCCTTCTCGTTTCCCAATAGTTGAAATTTGATATATTCCTAAAGAATTGTTTTTAATGTTTAGGTCTGAATGAGTGGTCCTATCGAGGTCAGCATCTAAGTTTTTTTTAAATCCTTAACAAAAAATTGCTAATACTAAGGTTATACCAATAAAAGTATCTAATTTAAGAGCCTCTCTAAAAGTTGGTACCAAAACTACGCAAAATAATTTCACCTAATCATAAATATAATGCACTGTAAAGTTTCCTTTCATAATTGACATTCTGATAATGATTTTCTATTGATTTTGACTTTGATTTTTTTATTATGATTTTTCTTTCTCTTATTTCAAGAATCTTCGCTGCTTCAACCACTATCGCTTGGATGACATACGTGTGAAGAAACTTGAAGAACTTTTGTTGAAGAGCATGCTTAAGAAACTAGAATCAATCATATTGATCGCTGTGGCAATGCTTCAATGTTTCAATACCTCAATCTCTCTTTTATACTGTTTAATTGTAAACATTTTGAATATCATAAATATAGAAAACTCCACTCATAATTTTAATTGTGTGTAGAATTCAGTAATCGCAATGAAATGGATTGATTATAAAATCAATGAATTGATTTAAAGTGAACTGGTAACATTGTCCATGATTTCTGAAACAATGAACTGAATGGTCGTACCTGTGTCAGTTTTCTGTTTAATACAGTATTTTAATAAACTCCTGCAAACATAAATCTTTGATATTCAAATGTATAGCTCAGAACAGCTATTTATCAGGTATACCTACCTCATTTTTAGAAATCAGTAATGCATATTAGAGTTTTGGATTTCAGTTCCATGAATTCTCATATCGTATCTTTGTATTGAAGAATTTGTTTATTTCTGTTAAATGTTTCTATTTACAGGGGTTGATGCCTTTATTAGAACATGAATATAACTTACATCAGTGGCGGATCCAGGGGCCCGGGGCCCGGGCCCTCCCTAGAAAAAAACAGGTAAAAACACCCTTTTTGAAAAAAAGAAGATGGGCCCTCCCCTGGCGCCCAAGGGGGTGGCGGTGAAAAAAAAAATCACCCTTTGCTCACTACCTACCCCCCCCTCCCACTGAGCGAAAACAAAAATTTTGTCGGGTGCCAAATTTTTTTTTTTTTGCTCACTACCATTTGATTTTTGATTGAAATACCCTACAAAGAGATTGTGTAAACTGACTTGCTTCTAATACTCTTCTCACAAAACATTTATGAAAAACAGTGATGAACAAAAAAATAACGTTGATGATTATATTAGTCATATTTCCCATTGAAAAACTCCACCATCTTTTTTCTCAAGAACTGCCTTGTTTCGTTACGATCAACATATAAACCTTTCAGCTAGAACATGATAACCATGGCGTGCAAGAAAGAGACTATACCACACAGTACTGTTTTGAAGAACCTCTTTTGTCTTCAGGTAAACAATCTATGCAGATGATGATGCAAAAGATAAAGACATTTTAGCATATTTACAAGTACTGTATAATGTTTGAAATAACCTTCGTATTCCGTGGATGTATACCTGATGAGTCTTTTCCACAAAACCC
This sequence comes from Mesocentrotus franciscanus, assembly GCA_037976565.1. Lineage (NCBI taxonomy): Eukaryota > Metazoa > Echinodermata > Echinoidea > Camarodonta > Strongylocentrotidae > Mesocentrotus > Mesocentrotus franciscanus. Next base: position 12,259,335 of record CP137684.1, read on the forward strand.
TAAATGTACGTTTCAAAATGCAATACAATATTGATGATAATTGATGATGATATGTTTGGTATGAATTATTTGATATTTTAAATTTATGTTTACCTCATTTTTGTTTATTGTTGTAAAGAACTTATTGGCATGCACCCAGTAGATTTTCATCATGTGTTTGATCTTGTTATTGAAAACAAGATCAAACACATCATCATAATCTACAGAGTGCAACCAAAATTTCTTAACAACAATTGAAATTTCTTTCAAGAAGCCTAACGATAAAAGCTGTGTATGATTCAAAGAGCATCGTAGAGACGATGAACAAAATAATAAGAATAATAATACAACGTCGTTAAGCGTGAGACCGTTCACTTCTATCTCTCCCCGCCAAATAATCCGAACAAAAGAGTCAACCGAGGGTAATCAACTGTTAACCGAATTTTTCATGAGTCCTTGAAAAATTAATGAATACTGCTTGTCATAGTGCTAACGCGATTGTCGCTACAATTCAGAAATCGTTGCTTGGATTGCTTTTCTCTCAAAATTACCGTGAGATATCAAGCTACATAGAACTATGATCGACAAAAAAGATATTGTCTTGAAAACAGTCAGAAACATTAGAACTTGAATGAATAAAACATAATGCAAATGAATAAGACTAGAATGAATAGGACACAAGTTCATTTTTACCATTTATATCATCCAGTACCAAATACCTAAGCAAAATTCGAGCCAGATGCATTTAATGGTAAGCTTAAAGACAATAATTCATGACAATTGTCATGAGTTTATCGTCTATACGTATTGCAAAAGATAATCAGGATAATAAGGATCAGAATGATACCTATACTACTAGGCCTACTTCTACATGTATTATACTACACTACTGCCATTGTAGATTATGCTGATAATACAGATGATAATAATGATATGCTAACAATTATAATAATAATACTTATATTAACCGTCATCATAATCATCATGTTCATATTCATCATAATGATAATAATAATGATAAAAATGACAATAATAATAATAATAATATTAACGATAATAATCATGATAAGGATAATAACTAAAATAACAATTATAATAATTACAAAAATAACATTACTAACACCACCAACCATAACAATAGTTATAATAATAATTGTTGTCATTATTATTGTCTTACTGCTGCTAATACTACTCCTACTACATGTACTAGGAAGAAGGAGGGGAAGAGGAAGAATCTTATTGTTTATTTTCTGTATTATCGAGGCATACAAATGCACAGGGAGGTAAGAGAGGGAAAGTAAGGCGATAAAGAGGGAGATAGAGGGAGAGAGAACGAGAGGGGTAGCCTATGGCCCGGGTTCAAATTCAGCTCTCTTTAATTTATTTGACCCAGTACTGATGATCATAATTTTATCTACCATGCATGTGATTGCCATGTGTACGCCACACCAAATAGCACCTCACATTTGTTTATTGTTGTAAAGAACTTATTGGCATGCACCCAGTAGATTTTCATCATGTGTTTGATCTTGTTATTGAAAACAAGATCAAACACATCATCATAATCTACAGAGTGCAACCAAAAATTTCTTAACAACAATTGAAATTTCTTTCAGGAAGCCTAAAAATAAAAGCTGTTTTTGATTCAAGGAGCATCGTAGAGACGATGAACAATTAAGAATAATAATACAACGTCGTTCAGCGTGAGACCGTTCACTTCTATCTCTCTCCCGCCAAATAATCCGAACAAAAGAGTCAACCGAGGGTAATCAACTGTTAAACGAATGTATCATGAGTCCTTCAAAATAAAGTAATACTGCTTGTCATAGTATTATTGAAGAACAGCAAAGGCGAACGATTGTCGCTACAATTCAGAAATCGTTGCTTGGATTGCTTTTCTCTCAAAATTACCATGAGATATCAAGCTACATAGAACTATGATCGACAAAAAAGATATTGTCTTGATAACAGTCAGAAACATTGGAACTTGAATGCAAAAAACATAATGGCAAATGAATAAGACTAGAATGAATAGGACACAAGTTCATTTTTACCATTTAAATCATCCAGTATCCGTGACGAGCCGTGCGGGGAAAGGGGCTGCTAAGTCCCGGAGGCTCAAAGGCGCGCTACGGTTCGGCCTGCGATCGACCACGGATGCCAGTACGTTCCCTCCCGGCCCGTCACGTTCTGATGAGGTCCCTCGTTTCTCACGTTCTGATCAAGGTCTGACGAGTTTTTCACGTTCTATCAAGGCTTTCTACGAATGAAACGTGGATGCCAGGCAGTTTTCGAGCACGTTTGTGCCTACGGTATAAAAAGGAAGGCCTCCCAAAGAATCAAATTTATTTTCCTACGTAAATCATCCATATTCTACGGAATTCTGGTCTACCCTAAAAAGAAAAAAACACATAAAGTTTGCATTTATTTTCTAAGAGATGAAAAAACTTAGGAAAATGTTCACTGGTCTGGTCTGGTCTCAGAGGGGTTGGCTGCCAGTGCCGGTCCAGATGCTCCCTTGGATGACGAGCTAGATGCTTTCCTGGAGGCTCTCCGTACCAAGTCCGGTGTCGCTGTCCATCAGCTGGGGCTGGCTGATGTCGGTCCGCATTATTCTGTCTTCTGCGGTACGTCGGATGGCTTCACATACTTCCGTCGACGTAGGAACCAAAGGCGGTGGCTGTGTGTGCCTGACTCTGCTGCTCGGTCAGGAAGGTCTCCAAGGGGACCATCAGGATATCTGGGTTGGCGCCGACTGTAGACGACGTTTGTGTAGAAGCTGGGTGCCGGTAGGTGGAGCAGGTGAAGCGTCTTCTTCAGCCTCCTCAGCACCAGGTTCAGGTCCCAGTGCAGGGACCGGGTCAGCAGCAGAATCATGTTCCTCTTCATTTGGCGGCGGTGAACGGCGAGGATCTTCAGGCTGCTTCTGCTCCTCTACTGGTGATGGTGGTGGGGGAGGGGCTTCATACGTCTAGGCTTCTTCGGTGGCATAGCTTGGCCTTCTTTCTTCAAAGCTTGGCCTTCTCTCGTATTGTAGGTGCAGTAATGTGTCGTCGATTGCTCAGACTCGAATGAAGTTCCCATGCCTTGCCTGGCTTTTATATACTCCTTCCCAGACCGCGCGCGCCGTATCAGAACGTACTAGAACGCAACGCGATGTAGCGCGCCGGGCCCGTTAACCGTCACATGCCGGGACGCGCCGTGATTTAACGCGACGAAACGGCTACCATACACCCTTGCTTGCCGTGAGAAGCGTGGCAAAACGTGCGTGAAGCAACCGTGACAAAACGCGCACCTAACGCGACAGAACTTGTCAAAACTTGAAAGGACCGTGAGATGCCGGGGAATACACAGGCGTCCCGTCCCAATACGGACCGCCTCCAAGTTGTGTTACGGCATATTACGTACTGTCACGTTTTGTTGCGTTTACCCGTTTTACTACGGCCTACTAGGTTTCTCATCCGTACCGTGACTGCCGTGGCAATTTTTTGACAGTTTAAAAATCTGGCCCGGCATCCACGGCAATCACGGCCTGTCACGTTTGCCCTTTCCGTCCACCGCGTTGTCTCACGTCCATCCCGTTTTGTCCACGGTGGCCTGAAACGTGATTGCCGTGGCCGCCGGGAACATAGTGTAAACGTAGCATAAAAACAAAATCAAAGCATTCTATGTAATTTGTGTTTTCACGAAATGACGGTTGTGTTAAAAGTTCAAACAGAGGAATAAAAAGCAGCTACAGAAAGAGGAAAATGTACTCTATTTCGTAGTTCGAGTTATTTTATCTGTACATCAATTAAACATAACGTTTTGCCGTATTTAGTGTCCATTTCGGGAATTCCATCCACGAGATAAAAATCCCGTATGTTTTACGCGCGCGGCTACGAGCCGTCACTTCGTGAAAACAAAATTACAGCGCTTCCTTGAATTTCGTGTTTTCACGAAGTGACGGTTATGTTTACAGTTCATTTCCCCCAAAAATATAAGAAATTGTGGAAATAATTAAACATAGAACTAAACATAGAGATATGTTCTATCCCAGGATATAACATTTATTTGCCCTTGGTACATTAAAGAGGTTGAGATTATAGTTTGAAAGTTTGAAAGCGATTTATTCAAAACTAACTTTCTTTTAATTGCGCGCTCATCCGTCACTTCGTGAAAATAGGGACGATATATATATATATATATGCGAAGAGGCAAAAAATGACAATTTCCGCCACACGGGCACCGCCCGCCGCCACTGAGCGTATATATTATTTGCACGTACATTACGTATTCAATTCAAGACTTTCATCAGCGTCAATTATCTGAATTAACTTCAACATAAAATTTCTTCCAACAACTTAACATGCAGGTATATTCACGTCTGCAAACCTTTTACTTGCACTAAAGTGCCTAAGTATTCGCATATATTATTATTATTATTATCACGAATTCAATTCAAAATATTTATAAGCGTGAGCATCTACTGTACTAATGCAATAATCCAACCAAAACGTAATACGCTGAAAAGATTGCTTTCATTATCGATACTTTAAAAAGGGGGTGTAAATATTAATAATAACCGAATTTCATATCATCAATTTTAAATTCAATTTCTACAGTCCAATCAACATTTAATCTAACTTCACTAATTAAGTTTTTATATTGTGCCATAATATAACAACCCCACCAAGTAGATGAGCTTAACATATTAATCTCAACCCATCACCTAATTGGCTAATTTCATTTAACTATATACCTTTTAGCGATTTGAGGCTTGAGCAAATAGGCCCATTAACAAAATTAATCGTGAACAATTATCTTTCGTTTTAACAATAACATGAATAAATTTTAAAACCGAAAACAGTATTAAGTGACAGACGCCGTTATGAACACGGGTGAGACCAAGCTCATGAAAACAGTCTACAAATAAGTTAATAACAAATTAGAGTGAACCACAACAAAGAACTGGAATGCCGTCTTTCCAACGTTCGTCGACTCGCGAATAGGGCTTTGAAGGAACAAGTCATTTCCTGCCAAAAAGATGTATTCCATCGGCATCACTAGGAAACAGCTCGTGTCGCTCGTGCGCGAAGCCCGAATAATCCAATGAACGACCCCCGATTCTACGGCAGGTATTCCTGGCATGCTTGTTAAATACTAGCCGCGTTCTAGAATTATGTGGCTGTTCGTCATTGTCGAAACCTGGGTAAGTCCTTCGTGGCAACAAACTGGACCAAATGATGCGGGCATCGGGGAGGAGCGCGAAGGCGGCTAACCAGTGTATCATATCAACCTACGACAGGAATAAAAAGAAAAACTTCCGGCAGCTTATTGTTCACCACCATTCGACTTGTGTCATATCTAAAACCCTTCCCACTCACTATTGTCCATAAGCACCCGCTTATTCAAACTTATTCAAACCCAATCGGCTGTAGAGGGATCTGGTAACTTTGTCTTAGATCCTTAAAGCTAACATTAAAATTACAAAATTCCTAAACCTGTAAATCAATCAAAAACCCCTTCTTGGTCATTTTGAAGCACGTCCCCTATTATTTTTGCTATACATAAATGACATTAAGAAAGCTTCAGATAAATTTGAATATATTATGTATGCAGATGATACTACTTTAATTTATACGCAGCCAAATATTGTTGATTTGGAAAGTAATGTCAACGATGAATTAGAAAAGATTTCTTTATGGTTTAAATCAAATAGACTATTGATAAACCTTAGTAAAACAAATTATGTTACATTCCATAATAAGACTTGTAAATTAGCCAATACACTAAGTGGTCTCTCTCTCAAAATTGATAATATTCCGTTACTTAAGATTGATACTGTTAATTTTCTTGGTGTCCTTATAAGTAATAATATGCATTGGGATACACACATAGATTATTTAATAGGTAAAGTTTCTAAATATATTGGTATACTCTATAAATTGAAAGATACAATTCCTACATCCTCTTTAATATTGTTATATAATGCATTTATGATGTCACATTTAAATTATTGTATTCTGGTATGGGGTAATAGCAATCACACAAAATTGGACAAATTATTTAAACTACAAAAGAAAGCCCTTAGGATATGCTTAGGCTGTCAGTATCGTATTCGCTCTGCCCCATTGTTTATGAAATTGAAAACACTGAATATATTTGACTTGTATTTTTATTCAATTGCCCTGCTTGGATTCTTTTATTTTCAAAATAAACTACCGCCAAATATTTCGAAAATGTTTACTTTGAATAACGATGTTCATAATTATAATACCCGTGGGCGAAACTCTTTTCATTTTTGGCCAGTAAAGACAAATATATATCTAAAATCTGTAAGAAACAATTTTCCTATTTGGAACTCTATTCCTCCTGAAATATCCTCATGCAAGTCTTGAACACTATTTAAAAGAAACTTGAAGCAGCATCTTATATCTAAATATCAATGATTCTTGTACCAGTAATTATATTACACAACATTACCTATAACTGTAATAATAGTTTTGTCTGTATATGTAAATCTCTTAATTACTGTTTGGGGAACTATGCCTCCACAAGGCCATTTGGCCTTTTTTTTTTTTTTATATTGCATATGCTTATTTATATTGTATATATCTTTGTATTGTTTTTATTGAAAATGGAAATGAATAAAACGAATTGAATTGAATTGAATTGAATAGTCGCTTTAATAGGGCTTAAGTCAAATCATAGACCGAAAGCTTCAGTCTCCGATATAGACGGTTGTTCCGCTGAGATTGCATCTGGCTCCTCTGACCGCCTCTATACATAGACTGAAGAACGTCCTATGGGGACTGTACGGGAGGAATGGTTCGGTTCGGCCGGACCGCGATGAATGAGATATGCAACGAGTTTTTCACTCTTTACGTCTTCATATATACAATTTGGCTGCAATATTACACTGAATAATATTTAAGATAAAAAATAATACAGGAATGTCTACTTTGACTTACGATAGCTTGCTCATTTAGATCCTAAATCAATGATTAATCCGAGAAAGTCTTGTAGTCAACATGATTTGTTGTAAGCCATCTTGGTTTGAGTTGATGAATATTCATTTTTTCTTTCCGAACGTCCAATAGCTACGTACGAGTCGGCCCGGCTTGACCCAGTGATATTTGAATATTCATAAACCCAATATCAAACCGAGTGTTCTGATTGGCCATTGGCATTGTTTTGGTCGGTTGACCCGGAAATATATCGGCCGGGTCATGTCATAGATTACCAGTTCGAAACATGAACGTACCGTTTCCTTGGTTCTGAGATAAAAATTGGATAACTCATATACGTAAGTCTGTAAATTTTCCATTTGGAAATAAGTCATAAAAATTTTGATAACTGTACATAGGAGAAAAATAGACATAGTTTTTTTTTCTATTTGATTTATAAATCAGAAAATTAGATCTAAATAAAAAAAAAATCGGGGGAGAAACTTGCTGCAGCAAAGTGCTGCAGAATTGGCTCTATCTCTCCGCGTGGTGCGAGGCGTACGGGGTACCGTCTGTGTATGGGGAATGTCAACAAATGTCAGTTTTATTAAAGAATGACCCATACCAGACGGTTATTTCTGTCTAGTCAAATCACTGCCATGCAATTTATTCGTTCAAAATTAAAATGATATCTAACATCGTTGATCTTCGTCCGCCTTATGAAACATGTACCAATTAATTCATACTGGTTATACGAACGTAAAGAAGTGAATATGGATAAACCATCGTCATACTTAACTTTCCTCTCGGAGGTACCTTTGTAGATTCCGAGAAGACGTCCCAGTATGAACTATCCGCTACGCCGTATACTCTGTAGAACCAAGTCCAATTAAATTGAAACTTTTCCTCTATTAAAATCCGATGTGAAATCCACGTATAATAATTTTCCAGTACGAAGTTCCCTCAGGCTCAATAAAGCCCAACTAAATTAAATTAATTTGCCACCGATTAATGTCTACATCCATCCTCTACAAAATCCACAAGGTGAATGAGAATTCTCTCGCCAACACCGTGGGAACCCAATCCATCCCGGCCAATTGAATTCCATACATACATTCAAAACATACCTCGCGCAAATTCCGATATAGCTACGCGCACATGAAAGATACCGCGCGGCTGACAACAAAGGGGGCTGGTATGTTATTGTCTCCTCTCAAGATGCCGCCAAAACTCATCACAAAAGAAACGCCGCCGCTGACGCGTGCTGTCACTGATGAATGTAAATCATTTATATCGCCCTACGTGCGATAAAATTCCTAATGTACACGGAGGATACGCACAATCAAACACGATCAGTATGCCAATCATTCCATTCATGAATATATTTACACAGGATTCAGTTTACCTCGGGCAATAAACATATCTATGCTATAATAATGATGATTAGGAGAATTATAGTGTAATCATTATCATCATCATGATCATTAATATCGAAAATAATATCGCTAGTGATATTCGTTTGTCTTGCAATGTATGGTCAATAAGGGATCTAAAAGATCACGACGTTAATCCCGTTTTGACCATACATTGCGAGACAAACGAATATCACTAGCGATATTATTTTAGATACTCCATCCGCAATAAGTAATATATTTAGCATGATCATTAATATTTGTATTTTCGTCAAAGTGATTATTGGGTATTAAATAGTATGTACGAAAGTAAATATCACCTCTTATAATCGTCAGACCATTTATTTAAAAACAGATATCTAAAAATGGGTATACATGTAGCATTTTCGTTTGAAACTGGCACGATGAGAAAACATATTCAGAACTGGACACATGAAACTGTTCAAGATCATTTGCATAATGTGCCGTTATCTAGGCGCCATGCGCCATTTTGAAAAAGTGGCAAATTTTTAATCTGCTTTTGCTCCTCAAAATGGGCGCTGACCCCCCACCGCCCCCCCCCCCTATTTGTTAAATTGTATATTCTAAAAAAAATACAAAAGTCACTTCGCATATGTGCCAGATTTCTATAATACATCCATCACTATATTGTATAACTCCCGTACACTTATATACGTTTTTTGTGTGAGACAATTTTATATCAGCATATTTTCATTTTCATTTTCGTAAACATCATTCCACATTTTAATATGTTATAGTTGAGATTTCGCGCTACAAGGATCGTAATATTAAACCCTCATTTAGACAATCATCGTCAAATTTTAGAAATGATCTTACAGGTTACATTTTTTCTCAGCGCTAGTTTGGCGCTTTTTAATTATGACCGCGAGTTGCGTATCTAACTTTTCTCAGGAACAACACTGATGTGCTACATTGTACTGCGAAAAAAAGGTAAATTTTACTCTGACATCAAGACAGTTAACACAATGGCACATAACACGTTACTTCATTATTATTTTCAAATGAGTACATACCACCTGTTCTTGTACAAGTTACAAGTATAATCTCTAGTTCTTATTCGATGTGTATTTTAGTTTGTTTTCATGTTGTTTCCAGAAAGTGGAAAGTCTGAATTTGTAACCTACTTCAATGGAGCGAAAAGAATGATGTGATAAGAGTAAGTTAATTTTAACAATTAACTTTCTCCTTTCTTACTGTTTACGAAAACCTATAATGTAGTCAAATGTCATGTTAACAATTTTTTTTAAAGAACTATAAACATTTTTAGTTGGTACGTTGTACATTTTCTTACCGGTTATTGAGAGAAAGATTGCTATTTGAGCGTTGCTGGTTGCCATAGATGTCAAAGCCACGCCCATTGGAGGAAGACATGTACCAGATATCAAAAGCAGACGACGATTCGAATGGTGACGATAGAGGGCAGCAATGATAGGAGCTGTATGCAGACAAGAACATTCTCAGGGTATTATAATTGTTATACAGTGTCTATTTATATACAATAGTCATCATCAAATGAATATTCATTTACACAATATATTACAATAAAAATATTATTATCGATTATTTAGGAAAGCTAAAAACAAAAACAAAATACCAACGAGCTTACAAAAATGACATATTGTGAAAGTGTCAAGACAGGTTAACTTTTTGATGGAAAGGGGAAATTGTAAAACGTTAATTGTTAACGGTCCGTGTATAGCGTGCAAGACTTTTCTCAGATACTCAGATACTATACACAATATAACAAATTATGTGCGGTAAATGATTTATACCGCTTTTCAAATATTAGGCCACTGTAAAATGTTTTGTTAGATGAGAGTCTGGATTTTTTAAGAATTAGGTTTAAGTTGTCAATTGCTAAGCGAAGCTGACGAGCTGATGTTTGTACTTGGAGGGTCATTTTGAGGAATTAATATTAGTAGGCAAATGACGTCTTGCCCATCAGTCAAACGACTTAGCTGGAGTTCAATGACATCAAACAAATCATATCCAGAGCAAGCTGTGCCAATCAACACAATGATGAAATCTCTGCTAGATAAGCATGGATGGAGAGAAATAGATATCGGCAACATTCATCCAGATCTGCATGTTGGCTGTGACGGCATCCATTTGAACAAAGATGGAGTTCGGTTTCTTGCTAGAAACCTCATCAGTCACTTGAGGGGAGTGGCGTCCACAGCAGGTGACTCTGGCATGCCTAGAACTGGTATCCATCGACCCATGATAGCTCGCGATCTCTACAGCAAAACAGTGAGAAACGAGACACGCCCATCACAATACGCCCTACAAACACAAACTGAAGATTATTCAGGTTGCTATAACTGTGGCGAGATGAACCACAATAGAGCGGCTTGCAACGAACAGTCACGTATCACGTATCACGTGTCACGTTCACGTTTTGCGCTGTTTCGTAAAATAGGTGACTCTAATTTACGAAGTGTAGGGCCTACCATTCGTTGTTTTCCCCGCCGGTAAAACACGAATGATTACGTCTACCAAAACGTGACGTGAGTGTTTAATCAATATTTTTAAAATTGCAAGCGCTTGTTACTAAGACTAGTCATGACGTCACCGTATTATATGTATGATTTGTGTATGTACGTACTTACAGTATACGTATGGCCTGCGCCTAGCTAGCTGACAACGCGTCGCGACGATATCGACGAGGACGAGGCCGGCACGGTTCGACGACGTGGCGATCGAGGCTAGACAGCGCTCAGCGAGCCGCAGATTATCGATGATACAAAGTGAGAATGTATACTTTGGGATGATTAAAAGTATAACTTTTCAGCTGTTGTGCTTTCAGCTAGTATAGACTCTGTAATGACATGCGATACTATCTACGGCTACGCGGCCACGGCTCAACACGACTTTGCCACTGCAGTGGACTTTGGGCATGCAATTTTGCATGCATTCATTGGTCTAGCTACTGGCCTAGCCTGGCCGAGCTTCCTGGGTGACAATGAGTCGAGTGAGACAGAGTGAGAGTAAGACTGGTGATTGCCTGGCCTAGTGTTTCATAAAGACGCATGTTCGTAATGTTATGAATGACTTTTGAACGACTGGAAGTGGAATATGGCAAGCCAAATGGGTGTCTCGTTCATTTTCAATCGCATTATTTAATCATTAATGATTAGCTAAAGTTGAAATATGAAGATGACGATGGCGATCGTGATCATTGACATTGCCCCGTACAAGATACTTTTTTTTTAATACTTTTACATTTGATTGTACATTATATATTTTTTACATTTTATTTTAGTACAAGAAGTAATGGTAGTAGTATTTGTTTCATCCATTTACTGAATTAGTCGAGCATACATATGCGCAGATTAAACCACAGAGGTACACAACAGATTATGGCCTGAAGCAGCTTTTTTTGCCATTAGTCTCTTCTCAATGACAATTTGCTTTTTTTTAACGCCAACTTCAATTTACGTGAGTATTCGTAGATTGCATATAGCAAATCAACAAATTGTTTGGTCAAGTAACCCAACACTTTGTAGATTTGGTTGATCTGTTTCACGAAAGGGCGCAAGACGTGAACGTGAACGTGATACGTGACTGTTCGTTGCAACCCCAATAGAGTAAACTGTAGACATAACACCTTGATCCGATATCGTCAATGCTTGCTCTGGGGACATAAAGCTAAAGACTGTCCAACCGTCTACCAATATTAACATTTCGGCCAGGAAGAGTGGTTCGGTTCGGACACTGAAGTACTCGGCCCTGAAAACCACCATTTCTTGGAAGACATTGAACAGGATGAACGCAAAGAACCATTCATAACTCCAGAAAATGAATACATAGACGACGATGAAACAGACCGCCATACCATCGGCGATGATGCTAATGGTGATGACAACCTACTATAGAGATGTGTTAATAACAATACTCATGATGATCACAAACGTCCTGTACATTATCGTGATAAAGAATCAGGTGAAACAACAAACCAAAAAGACCTAAATAAGAGTATGAACATTAAGAATAAACATGAACTGAGAAAAGCACATCATAAGGTCGCTTCTTCCAAATATTGACGAAGTGAAAGTTACTATTCAGGAGCATGGATTCGATGTGTTAGCACTGAATGAGATTTCAGTTTTTCAGTTTAGTTTTCAGTTTAGTTTATTTCATTTCCATTTTTTCTAGCATCATTGCAAACACAATAGAATTAAATATGCAGTAAACAATAATTGTATAGTATACAACATGAATATACAAATCAATATACAGTAAGCAATGCAAAAGAATCAAATCAAGCGTGACGAAAATACTAATCAATGACTAAAACATTATTCATAATTTGGATTATTAAAAAATACAGAGTTAACATGGAAAGTAAATATTATGATTCTTTAAGTTGTTTTATTTTTATCTATTAGATTCGTCTTTGTGATACTATACATGACGCTAGAATTGACATTGAGGATTATGTTACGATTTTTATTATTTCAGGTCATTGAAAGAGCAACAAGAGTCACCTATAATACCTCTACAATTTGATTTAATTTTTTTTTTTTACAAATAATGAAAACTAAATTATTGAAAGTGGTGTAATGCATATAGGGACCAGTGACCATTCACTGGTTTACATTGAATGGGGAAAAACAGACATTCTGTTTCAAAACACGTCTAACGAACCTACAGAAGTTATAAAACATTTAATGAAAATTATTTTCGCCTCGCATTAAGTGAGATTGATTGCCGTCAAATGGCCAAAACATGGCAAATAAATGATCCTCAGTACTGGGTCTAATAATTTAAAGAAAACTTAATTTGAACCCGGCCATATTCTGTCTCTCCCTCTCTCTCTCTTGTCATTGCCTTCATTTTCCCTTGCTTACTTCATTCTTACCACGGTGTATGTAATATGTCTGTGTATGCCTCAATCATTTAAAATATAATCACTAATATCGCTGAAATGATTCAAATTATTTGCGGTACTGTGTAGTGCAGATATGCATGAGTAGATCGAAACATCTAAGCTTCATCGATAAAAGACGGATTAAACCAAATGATTTATACTGCTTATATCCGATATTGTAGAGTTGGTGATGTCTAGAAGTGGATATGTCATTGTACTGTGGATCGCATGATTCATGGTTCGAACCCAGCCGCGTAATTAATGATCTTTAGCAAATCATTACTCTACAATTGCCGCTCCCCACCAAGGTGATGTAAATAAGTAGCCGGTGGGAAGATATTTTTCGATCAGGGTACCTCAGCTAATGCCGGGGTGATAATCTTAAAGCGCTTATGAACATTAATACTTATAAGTTTAAGTAAAAATATACTTCTTATGAAAATACTTAGATTGAGATTATACGTTTAGAAGAAGAAACACAAAATCGATTACAATTATTTTAAAATGGTATGCAAAATCCTTGAAGGATTATTAAACAAGCAATGAATGTAATTTGAAGAAAAAAAATCAAAATTAACAAAATCCGACATGATAATGTGATTGTTGATGATCCTCGTAATATAGTCAATATCTTTATTGTATAGTTTTCTTTAATGGGTGAAAATCTTGCTCAAAATAATTCTGCTTCTGATTAGCACTTTGCATATTTATTAAGTACTCCCGATTCCGTGGGACATGATATTGATAAATCTTTACACACGGTGGGCATATTCCTGGACTTCTCCAAGGCCTTCGACACGATCAACCACAATATTTTACTTCAAAAAACTTTCCCACTATGGTGTACGTGGGAAGGTCTTGGAGTTGTTCGAGCAACCTTTCTATTAGAAAACAGTATGTTTCCGTGAATAATGTTAATTCAGAATGTTATATTAATTGCGGCGTCCCCTAAGGTAGCATATTGGGTCTTATCTTATCTAGTATTTATGTAAATGATTTCTGTAAAGCGTCTGACATATTGTCATTCATACTATTTGCCGATGATACTAATTAATATTTTACTCACAGTAATCCACTTACTCTATGAGAAATCATTAATAATGAACTATTCAAGATTTCTGAGTGGATTAGAGCTAACAAATTATTTTTAAATTTTTAGAAGAACTTAATATATGCTCTTTAGTAAATCAATAGATCCTTTGCAATTAAATATTGTTTTTGATAATAATGTGATAGAAGACGTGCGTGCCTCATATTATTATTATTACTTTTTTTGGGGGGGGGAGAACCTTCGATAATAAGCTTTCATGGAAATGTCATAGTGATAGTATTTGTAAAACCATTTCGCGTAATATTGGGGTAATAAATAGATTAAAAACTTGTCTCCCAATTTCGTCCTTCTTTATGTTATACTCATCTTTTATATTGCCGAACGTGATTTATGGTTTTCTTGCTTGGGGTATACGCACAAATCGTTAATAGATAGATTATTGTTATTACCAAAAAGGGTTATTTGTATTTTTTATAACTCTCCGATACGCTCTCATACAAACTTATTATTTTTTATAATAAATTATTAAAAATGAACGACTTATACTTGTATCAATTAATTTTGTCCATGTAGTTCATAATTCTACCCTTGTTTTCCATACTGCGTTTTATATGTTGATAACTGTTCTATTCAGTAGTCTCCGTAGACACAACACTCGTTTTTGTTCTTTCTTTTTCTTCTTGTGTTGATTTGTTAAAACCTTATTTGTTGAGGGGTCCACACTCTACAAGCCATGCTTTTGAGTGGATCCCTCCATTTTCACCTGACAAATTAATATACAGCAACATCTTGTTGTTTCTTCTTGATTTAGATTGTATAATATGATTATATTATAATTCCTTGTAGCTTAATCGAGAATAATATGAATAATGTTTTTTGTTATGCAAAGACAAATAACAGGTACACTTGTATAATTATTTGTGTCAACTCTGTATAAAATGTTGTTTGTAATCTATTTATTGTATATAATCTGTATTTTTCTTTTTGAAAATGGAAATAAAAACTTGAAACTTGAAACTTATATTAATAGCTATATACATGTTACTGTTTCTATTATTATTATTTTATGTTTATACTCCCAGTGACGTGCTTACGAGCCTTTCTCCTCCTAGGCTGCGCCCCTTATTAAAACAAGTTGCTATCACGTCACCTCAGTACCTAAAATATCCAAGCAGACCCTCACATCACAGTAGGCTTATAATTGTGCATAGTCCTATAATACAAAAAAGATCTCTAATATTATGAAATATGACGGTGTGCATTTTCTGATTAAAATGGATATATTTACTGAGACTAAGCAATACAAGAAAGTATGAAGGTAGTTAGAAGCGTATCCGTGATTAGCTAAAAGATGGGGTACATATTGCTCTTTAATGCCAACATACAAGGAAAAAATAGATGAAGAATATAAAGGGTCATCGTGAATTTTATGAGCCTTTTTCGCAATTTCGATATCTTCATTCAGATTGCGCACATATCCATTCCATGTGATGATCAAGGCACCCAGAGAGTACTTTCATGATTGCCCTGGCTCAAGCCCAGCTGCCCTAAAGCACTAACAGCATTAAATGAATATATTCCTACCAGGAACACATTTACTGCCCTTGGTTGAAGAGTGGCTCCTACTCTAAAAAGTTCGATCTAAACTGCGACATTCCGCAAGGATACTTGTTGGGTCTTTCTTGTTCTCTATCTTTATACAGTGCATATAACATTTGTTTGCGATTTAAAAACAGGCTAATCAACTTTGGTAGCTTCTAATTAAAAAGTAAAAACGTATGTCACCTTAAATCATGTTTCGTTGTAAAGGTAAACTTATACCATGTCTAATTCATAAAATCGTCTTGTATTAAGTTTTAAGCTGAAGAAATGAATGTGGGTCAAAAGCCATTATTTGTGTGTTATCTCATTTTGAAGGAAAAAAGGTTCACTTATTTACATTGATTATAAGGCTTTTACAAAAAAATGGTATAAATATCAACCCAAACTCAAGGACATTCTTATTACAAGCAAAATTTATGATATTCTCATCGATATCTTGACTACAATCTTGACTTCAATTGATTCTATTGTTGAAGGTAACCCTACCCATAGAGTGATACCAAATGAATAAAGTTTATTTTGAATATTATGTCTTTATGAAAGTCTTCTGCAAATTTCTTTGATACTTTTCATCATAAGTGTTCTTTATTTTTTATATATATATTTAAAACGTCTCTTGCTTCTTCATTTCAACAAGGAAATAACAAAAATACGTTTATAGGCGTTTAAAAAAAAATTCTATATTATAATAGTCAGAATCATAAATGTGAACAAAATTGGATGAAGGCAAATGAAACTAAGTATAAATACGCCTTTTAAACTACACAATAGGTTTTCATTTTGTAAGATGGACATTAAGATTCCCTTTACGTAAAACAATAATTCGTTCAATTTTCTCAAGGTAAAGCATATCTGCCTGAAACTGACTAAAAGTCACCAGTTTATCAAAATATTTGTTTTTATGAATAAAGTATTTACCATAAAATATAACTGTGTTTACAAAAATGTTTCCTAGTTGTATGCCAAAACAGATATCTAGTTTAGAAAGTGGTAAAATAATTAATTTTAACTAATATTACCACTTGTAAACATCAGTCCGAAATTTATTTACAATTAGACAGGAGAAAACAATGCATTAAATTCTGATTATCCTTCTGACAAAAATTACATTTTGGTGAGGTCTTTATACCAATACGAAAGAGAAATTTGTTGGCACCAATTCTCGGTGAATTAATTTAAATTGGAATGTTCGAGTTTTGTATCAAAATTTGTCTTGAATGTTTTAGCAAAACGGTTATATAGACATATTGTAAAACAGCCTCTGAGGAACTGATACTACAACAAACTCTGCTTCTAGTTAGTTCTTCTTTTCTCGTGCTTTTACTATTATATTTGTCGTTTCATTGTATATATTTTTGTAATATACTTATTCATTGTATATACTTGATTTTTTTCCATGAGAAATGAAATCATTTGAATTGAATTGAATTAAATTCGCTGGGCTTAAATTCAAATCATCTTCGCATTTTCTAAAATGGTTTGTCTTTTCCAAACTCAAGTAAATTTTGTTCAAACTTGTAAAAGGATTTAAGACCAAAGAAGCACATGCATATGTCTTAACCACATTCGTTTCATCAACCCAAACTTAGTACAAGGCGATTTTGACAACATTTTCTAAAGACCCTGGTGCTCTGTCATCCGTGGCAGAAATATTATGAATGTGGTATTTTATGACTAAAAACGATTTACCCTTCATCATGAAAAAAGAATCCAAAGCCATATTCGTTACGATCTTTAATTTAGGAGCTACCAAAATTGGGTACATTTTTTATGTACATTGTATACCTGTTTGGTCTCCCTTATGCCCAATGCTGCGCCGGTAACACACGACTTTAATACACTTGTTTTTCAGATTTCCCCGTTGCCAGCAATCCCTCAATACCTTAAAAATATATAAAACCCATCTTATTTCTGTCAATTGTAAGGCGCAATTAAACACGTATATAGAAAATAAGGAGAGGGCGTAACCCACATCAACTATACTTATCAGTCCTTAAATCTCTGAAAACCGAACGCTATGTCAGCAAATAAGAAAAGGGGGACATGTTCTTTGATTTGCGTATGATAGGGGATCCTAAAGAATTGCCACTTGAAGGGCAAGTCCACTCCAAAAATAATTTACTTTCAATGGAAGCAGAAAAATCAGACAATCCAATCAAAAAATAGTTTGAGCAAAATCGGATAACTAATAAGAAAGTTATGAATTTTTGAAAAAGTATGTAGAACTTTGGAAAAATGGAAATCACTACACAAATTGCCAACTTGGTTATCAGTTTTTAACGTCATGTCCTCACCACTTATCAATTGCTTTATATTTGTAATAGACAAATTTATATATCAAAATTGTCAACAAAGATGATTAATATGGTACTAAAAGAAAACAAATATCAAAAGCCTACTTCAGAAACCTACTGGAGATCAAAATATGAAATAAATGAAGAACATTTGGATTTTATATATGAATTACCTTTTAAATTATTCCTGATACAAGAACTAGATTATTCCAATATAAAATAAATACACGATGCTTACTGGTAAATGCAAAACTGAAAAAAATGAAAGTGATAGACAATGAAATGTGTTCTTTTTGTAAACAAGAGCCAGAAACGATTGAGCACCTGTTTGTAGAATGTTTATATACACGAGATTACTTGAACGAACTTTTAAGATGGTGGCACACTAGATTTAATAAATAAATGTTACAATTGACAGACGAGGAGATCTTGTTTGGGATACGAGACAAACAGCATGCTCTATTGAATCATTGTGTTATAATTGCAAAGAAAACATTATATTTATGTAGATCTCTTGAGATACTCCTTCTTTTAATTTATTTCTTATTAAATTAAATCAAACGTACCTTACAGAAAGATATATTTGCTATAAGGAGAGATCCATGCATAAATTTCGCCAAAATGGAATGTGCTAGAATTAGGATGATGTAGTAACCTGTTTATGTTGTTTTTGTTTTCTTTGCTTTTTATTCATAACTGTCGGTTTCACTCATATTATATTTGTCATTATTTTGTATTATGATAATTATATACTTGAAATACATGTGTTTCATTTTAATTTGTATTATGTATGAGAAGTTTTGACCGAATAAAACAAACAAAATGAAGAGAAAAAATTGCTTTATATAGTTTAATCCCATTAATTTCCCTTTTATCCCCAAAACTTGATTTCCCATGCCTTTGCCCAGGTTATATGATTTGTATGATATTGCATGCATGACATTTCAAAAAACTTTATGAGTTTTGAAGAATTGATACTATTTTCTGAATATTGTATATTCATAACAATTGATATTTTTTATACAAATAGTTTATCGAAATTCAAATTTTTCATGATTTAACTGGAAAAAATTACTCTATATTTGTGCATCCACACAAACAAAATATTACTCTCAATGTAACTTGGATGCTGGTATGAAGAAATAAGATTCTTAGGGGGGAAATAGGAAATTTATATTATCAATATAAAGAAAATGATGAGTCACAGACCCATGATTGAGTTGCCTAGTTGTCTAGTAATTTTCAAAGTTTTTCATGTCATTACAAATTCATAACTTTCGTATTAGTTATCAAATTTTGCTCAAACTTTTTTTGATTGGTTTGTCTGATTTTTTTGCTTCCATTGAAAGTAAGTTATTTTTGGAGTGGACTTGGACTTTAAGTTTCAAGTGGCGGTGCACGGGTCAGTTATGCTCCCCTCACTCCAGCAGAGAGGTAGTTAATTATTGTGTAAGCGTATCATCACTAATGCATCGTGCAGGTTGCTTTTTGAGATAATTTAGCAAATAATTGGAGTGGTCGCAGTAGGAATAATTGAGATTTAGATTCTCACCTGGAAAATGGGAGATTGCACCGAGGAGACCAATAGCAATTCCGATATCCGTCGATGTCGTTCCAAGACTAGCGTTGATATCTTCCAGGTAAATTCAATGGTCTTGATAATACCTACATTACTGGATGTCCATAACAAGGTACACAACACCAAAGGTAAATTTGGAGAAGTTAAAATGTCATAAAAACACCCCATGGTAGGCTATGGTCGAATGTTTAAAAGAAATGAACATTGTGATACACTTTGGGTGGCTGGTTAAATATACGACAAGTAAAATAGAAAATATAAAAGAGTAGACGTTAATTCGCGCAGAATATTGACCTAGCTCAATAAGTATCAGTGAACCAATTTCAAGTCTGACCTCCAAACTTCTTGGTGTGCGGTTGCGGTTGAACTGTTTTCTTTCAGCAAACAACAAAGTTACCTCAAAAGGTCGAATTTATGATCTTTATAACTATTTTGTATTGCTTGAAAGATTAATGGTATCAATCCCCAGTCGTTTCGAAGAAATTGCAAGTGTGGATCGCTCTTAATAATAAGACACCACATCGCACGGGGATCACATATTATTATTATTAATATTGTTATTATTATTATTATTAAATCTATATATAATATACACTTATAGAGCCGGATCAAATCAATGGACCTACGGCACTACAGAGGTGACGTCAACTGAATATATACACGTATACAATATGGGCTATACCATGGGGTACCCAAAGATTACACTAGCCCTACCAGAACCCCTTTATTGATCTAATTATTGCCCTTTTCCTGGTCCACGGCAATTTAAGGCCTGTCAAAAGGACAGGTCCTGCCGACTCATTACTCATAACGTGCTCTAATAAAAGAGGCATAACCATTTTCTACCATCCCTATTACCGGTACCAATTATCTAGTTGCATATGCGTTAATTTATTGTCAATACTTTGTGTAAAATGTGTGCTGTCCCTAGGTCGGCAATATTTTGAACGGTGCATAGATCAATGTTGCCCGGGATTCGGTCACTAAACTTCTCCAATCCATTCTTCATGAGTTCTAGAGTTCCTGCAACCAATCGGATTGTTTCAGCCTTCATACCCCACATCCTGCCTACTTCAATTTCAAACTGGAAGTTCAAACTACATATACTTAGATGGGTATACTATGTTTTTCAATAACAAATATGTGGTATATATAAAGTTCAAATTGATAACGGCCATAATAGTCGCATCCACATCCAACTTTATGGCAAAACAAACAGATTCTAATAGCCGAGGGTTCTAGATAACAGATCATTTGACATTGTTGGATATTCTGATTGTTCTATATGTTGTATCGATTAGTAACTTTTGGTAGCTGGGTAACATTATATGTAAAGTAAAATAGACTCGCAGAATTATTGACAGAACTCCATAAGTATCAGTGTACCATTGTCCTGTCGAAACTCCTAACCTCTAGTTCAATTGGCATGCTTGGTGTACGGTTGAGTAGTAGTGCATAACTTTGCCTGAATACATGTAGTTTCTTTCAGCAAACGACAAACCTATTTT
The DNA here is from genome assembly GCA_037976565.1 of Mesocentrotus franciscanus. Taxonomy (NCBI): domain Eukaryota; kingdom Metazoa; phylum Echinodermata; class Echinoidea; order Camarodonta; family Strongylocentrotidae; genus Mesocentrotus; species Mesocentrotus franciscanus. The sequence goes on from CP137684.1 coordinate 12,280,580, forward strand.
ATATTGTATACAAGAATATTGTTATCAATCCCCAGTCTTTTTAAAAGAAATTGTTCATGTGTATAGCTCTTAACAGTCACACATCACAGAGCAATCGCATTGGAATAATGTATTATTAGTAGTATTATTATGGTTGTTGTACTATTGTCATGTATTTCGCGTCACCTGTGCTGGGAGGGCGAAAGCGAACTTAATCACTGAAACACATGGTATTTCCTCCCGGTATAACTGTATGAAGGGTGTACGGGTGGTCCACTTCACTATGCCCCCCCCCCTTCTCTTATACGAACAGTGCAGTTGGTTCTTAACGTGCAAAGGCGGTGAATCTCCTCTACACGGGGCCTCCATTTAACGTTCTATCCGAGGTACGGAGTGTTTTTTTTTACTGTAGCATAGCCGGTACCTATGAAACAGGGGGCAAGTTAACACACATCACAGGCTTCAGTCATCTGCATGAGTTGGATTCAAAGCCACGATCTTTGGTTCGATAGGCAAACGCTTCACCGACTGAGCCAACTCGCCTCTTCATATCAAAGACGTGTTTGATATACAAAGTTCTCGAATAAACTAAAAGGCGGACTAAAAACAAACTACTTGTTATTAAGTATTGGATAGATATATATGACAATGGGAACACAGTAACCAAAGTGTATTTTCTATACAAAAGCAATATTACACTTATTCTCGCTATCGCCAATACCCCCATATGATCGGATGCCCCCATTCGTGCCCCAATTTTAAATGCACTTAGAGATAGCTTGGTGACTTAATCGCTTCCGGGCTACTTAATACAGCTGTAATGGCCGGACCTACAGTGCGTGGTCCCTGCGAGGTGCCTGTGTATGTGTGGACCCATTCGCTTGTCACGGGTGGCTTGGTCTCGTTGGTCGGAGTGCGAATTGCGTGACGTAGTTGTTGAGTTGGACAAACATTGATTTGCCCAGCCTAGCAGCACGCCGGATGCACTGTTCGCGTTCTAGCTATCGAGGTGCGGCTATAATTGGCTGGTGGGTTGGTTCATTCCTGTCCTGGCGCCTCGCGGGGGCTATGCGTATGATCCGATCACTTTGCGAGGCCGGCCTACTTCTACTGTCCCATTGTACCTCTGCCAATTTACTATTGAATGGTCAGGAATCTGATTGTCTGCTTTTACATTTTACATTTCACATTTTACATTTTACATGTTATGCTTCCATTCACTTGTAACACCTTTTTAAATGTATGAATGTATAATTGAATAGTGATGAGGCTTGGTGGCAATCATGACATGGTCATTCAGATCAGATGGTGTTCAAGGTTTTAACTCGTGTACTTATTTTACTCATTTGTATGAAGGTCGGGAGGAGATTTCTTGTTTTTGTCATTTACACTGAAATACTCAACACTTCTTGATGGGCGAGCAGACCTAGGCTGGGGTAATTAGAACTTCTGTGTGATCAGGATGGGAGTGTGTATAAGAGTATGAATTTGAGTGTTTATAAGAGTGTCCATGGGAGCGTCAATAGAAGTGATTACAGGAGTGAGAATAGGAGTGTGTATAGGAGTGAGAATGGGAGTGTGCTTTGCTGATTAATGCTATGAGTTTTCAGTGTAGTGGTGTGTGTGTGTGGGGGGGGGGGCGAAATGAGAGAAGTTTGTCAGAAGACCGTGTCTGAGAGTGTGTAAGAGCAAAGGGACTGCTTGCTCATCCTTTGACCCACTCTCACGAAAACGACCCATGGAAGGCTATGCTCGAATGATTAACACAAAATGAACGTTGTGCTACACTTATGGTAGCTGGTTAATATGCAACAAGTAAAATAGACGATTAGTCGCGCAGAATATTGCCATAGCTCCATAAGTATCAGTGAACCATTGTCCTGTCTGACCTCTAAACTTCTATTCAATAGCATGCTTGGAGTACGGTGGAACAGTAGTGTATAAATTTTGCCCGAATAAAAAAAAAACACAGAACGTTTTAAACGTCATCAGCTTTCAATAGAAAACATGGGTAAATTGATGAACAATATCCCGCCAGCCCATAAAATTTAAAGTCCTATGAAAGCAAACCATATATGCAGGTAAATGGGCCGAGTTTTCCTTTTATGCTGTGTCGACTAGTCACACAAATCACACCTACGAACCATCCAAGATGCACTTGAATATATGTAGTAGCTTTTAGCGAACAATCCTTGAATACTGGATATCATGACCCCTTTGAAAGAACGATGGTCTTTTGCAAGAAAATATTGGAGTGGATCGCTCTTAAAAATTAAATAGAAACGCATTTACGGTCACCTGTGCCTGGGAGATGAAAAGCGAGCTGAATCCCTGGGTATCTCCTTAAGGTATAACTGACTCAGGGTGTGCAGGTGAACAACTTCACCGGGCTTTCCGAGTCCCCCTACTCGTATACGAATAGTACAGCGAGTTCTTCACGTGCGAAGGTAGTGACTCTCCTTTGCACGGGACCTCCATTTAACGTCCTACCCGATTTCGACAGTAATATAGCTTGTGTCTATGAAACAGGGGTGGCGCACGTTAACACACAAGGCAGGCTTCAGTTAAGATAATAAAGCAAAAAACGAAACTAGAAAGAAAGTAGGATAGAAAGGATGAGAGAGAGAGAAAAAAAGAGAAAAGAGTTAACAAGAGAAAGAAAGAGAGAGAGAGAGAGGGATATATATATATATATATGTATATATATATATATGTATATATATATATATATGTATATATATATATATATTTATATAAGAGGAGAAAGCGAAAATGCGAAAATTTAAACTTTGAAAGAAAAGTCAATGTAATATGTAAACTAAAAATTAGAGAAAATTTATTTCGAGAGAGATGAAGTTATTGTATTACTTTGGTGTAGACTATTTTGCAGTTTGATACAGTTAAGACGAAATGCATTTAGGCCATGGGTTAGTAGGAGACAACTTAGTTTGATGCAATATATGATAGGCCTATTGCATACACGAGTATGATAAGAATAAACACCTTTGTATACGTAAGAGCTATCTAATGTAAGGGTATATCCCACGAGCTGATGAGCAAATTTCATGAGTCGGGACGACGAGTGATATATTTTCAAAGCGAATGCGATAAACCCTGGTGTCTCAAGAAAAAAATATCATTTAGTATTATTTAGTAAGAGCAACGAAACGAATATTGCTAACAAAATATTATGGAACACCAAACACGTTCTCTTTATTGTAAAATCTTTTATTAATCCCCGAATAGCAGAAAAAGGGTTTAAACACATTTCTGACATTTTAGACGAACATGGGCGACCACTACGCCGGAGGCATTGCTAAAGTACATATTTACAGTTTACGGAATACTTAACACTTTTAGACTGTTATAAGAAATGCCTATTGCATGAAAACTGTTTTTCACGCAAGAAAATTATCACTCCTTTATTAAGCCAATGAATTACTTGCCATCATTAAGGATTCAACACAGAATAATAAGATAAATAATGTATACATTAAACAACTGGAAACATATGGTAGAGGAGCGGAAAGGGTCAGTAGCCTCTTTTTATTACCAACAAGCACAATAACAAACACAAACCTGAGAATGACACCAAATAAGATTCTAAATGATTTGTGCCCGGTAAACATGTGGCTAGCTCGTATCGGGGAAAAAGTGACGGTCGACGCTCTATTTGCAATAAAGAACCTTACCACATTTGTTCCAAGGTTTGAGTATTTTTGCAATCAATTTTCACTCTACTTTTTGAACCAAGGACAATTAATATTTTACTATCTTACTCTTGTGGAAACATATTACCGGGGGCCACACAACCCAGAAATTAATTATCACAAATGTTTAACTTAATCGTGTCACTTTGAACGCAATTTATATTAAGATGCAAATACCAAAACACTTCAACCAAATAAAAATACTTTGTCCACTATATAACCATGTACAAATGAACCAGAGAGGAAATAACCAAAAGGAAAAACCAAATGATATAAACACGGAGTAAAGTGGCTACAAATAAACAATGTTATATAAAATATGGTGCTTCCATAGACCTTACACATGTTCCTTCAAACCGAGGGAGGGATGCAGCCACGACCGACGTTAACGCCGTGTGCTTCGTTACTCTTTTTTTTTTGGTCAATGTTATTTTATCTTCTTGTTTCATGTTTTCTTTTTTTCTTTTTATCGTTATTTGTACGGTTAGTATCTTGTCTCTCTGTTTGTTTGGTTGTCCTGGATAAAACCGGATCAGAACTTGTTTTATGTGAATTTGTTTTGATGCAAAAGTTATTTTTTAATGTACTATATAATACTTGAACATAAGAAAAACAAGTTTGTTTTTATAAATTACATACACATTATGTTGACAATTGATGTATTACTATGTTCAGTATGTTAAAAAAATTAAGTATCAGTTGACTATCAATTATTTATGTAATATGCTCCAAATACGTTTATGAAAAAGGAAAAGAAATGGTTTGTTAAAAAATGTTTTGTTAATAATATAAAAAGAATCCAAATTCTGAACTCGCTTTCAGAGCTCACTATAAACGATATATGTAAGACGCTTCCAAAACAGAATGGTCAGACGGGGTTTGTTTTCGGTCTGCATCTTACGACCACCATTAGGAGGAGAACGACGCCGTCGATGAAAGCTAATAGCTTGAACGTTGCGTTGTAGGATGAGAAGTGATCCGCAATCATGCCTGAAAAATACGATGAGAGAAATTTGATTAGACCATGTTGATCTGAATACCTATGAATGAATTCCTTACTAGTTTCTTCTTTTTTCATTCACTGTGTCATTGTCTCATTAAATCCTTAATGGAGTGTTTTTCTTCTTTAGGAAGAGCGATCCATTATATTAAATCCAATCTATTTGTACATAATTAGCATGCGGCCCTTTAATCACTGGGTGCGCGATGGACCAGTCACTTGTGGAGATTATTTTCATGACGGATGTTGTGTGTCAGATTTAAATACTGAAAATTATTATGGTCTGACGATAAATTAGGTTCTGATGAAATGAGTATGTATCACAAGAAAATCAAGCAATTTCAAGAGTAAGAATATAGGGTACAAACAGTTTATTTAAGAGCCATCGGCTCAATATAATTAAACATGCAAATAGTTGACAAAAATCAAATGTTTCAGAATCACTGTGAACTTAGATAGGAGTATATCCTATCACTGTTTATGTCGTCTTATCGGTACTCAATTATATCACAATATAATTCTCCATATTTCCAAAGGAAAATAGATTACCTGATGACCAGGTCATCCTTCGAGGTATAACATACAGTTAATCACCCACCGTCTCTAGCCCGGTCTTTATATAAAAAGTATACTGTTGTGGGTTAGAGAGTCCCGATTTAGAGTTCGTAAATACCACCTCTTCCTGTTTCTGAATAGGCGGAACGAAATACTCTGGTGTATGTAGTAACCCGGTACGATATGATGCATGACCTGCTAAGCCTGACCGGTGTACGACAGCACTGGGCGTTGACTCAACGACTTGACGCGAGTAGGTTGCCTGAGCGTGTCGACTACGAACACATGTCCATTCACTGATGGTGCCTAGGGTTATGGCTACGAGCCCAGCTTGTCCCTAAAAGAATTAAATGGAAACCAAATAGCCAACCATCTACAAAAATAAACACGATAGCTATAGCGATGTAAATCATAACAATTTACAACAATCATTTACAATCTCTAGAGCTTAGCTTCACTGACATAAACCACTAAAATAGGCGACATTTATAAATGACCATGTACGGTATCTTTCACCTAGAAATTATAGAATAACACCTATGTCTTTACATATGGTTATACATGTATAACTTTTCAGTGCAATACAATTTCTTAAACTTCATATATTCTAAGCAAACAAAATAATCAAGGTTAAGTCTTCCTTATTCAACAAGACAAAAATCCTTATTCAACAACACAAAAATCCATTATCTCGTAGTACATAGAAAATATCTTTCTCTTTACGAAATGTATGAAATTAACCTTCCTTCCAGATAATTACAAATAAGGTAATACATTTATTTCTGTAACTTACAGTTCAGATGTTCAAATGATGATTCAAGTTGAGGCGAGGGCTGATGAGGCTTCTACCACGTCGGCCTGTGCTGCCTGGTTCTTGCCTGGTCCCATAGTATAGGAAAAGTCTATGCCAGCAACAGCATGCTTATAGCCTGTGGCTGTAACATTTACCTTCGTGGCCAACACCCCTCATTTACTCCCCAAATCAGACCAAATTCTGAAAGGTCTGATCCTCTCGAGATCTCATGTGCAATCTGATTAAACTACCTAAATCTCTAATCCACGTTGACTCTCTCAATAGTAACCTCCTTAACATTCTTTGTATTCCTTTTACTGAATCCTCTATACAAAACTTTCCTATTAACATTCTCCTCATCCTTTCCCCACACACAGACAAAGACAGACACCTGCTCTACTAGAGACCCAAGTTAGTGACCCAAGTTAGTTGACCTAATAAATTGCTACCAACAACATCTATTCATCTAACACCTGTCCATTACATTCTCTGTCTAAAAGAAATCCCAGTCACATTGTGACATATCTCCCCTTCCTTCAAGAAATTTATATAATTTCAGAAAAAAATTTCAGAGTGGTTTTCTCATTCTATACGAGGAAAATTTCAGAGTGGTTTTCTCATTCTATACGAGGAAAATTTGTTTACAGGAAAATATAAAGATCAATAATAATTATTAAAAAAAAACCTTCTGTTCCTGCTTTACTTGAAATCAACTACTGGTATCTGGTATCCTACTTAAGTAGTCTGCACCGACGTTTTCACTGCCCTTGATAGCTGTGATGCTAAACTGGTACGGTTGAAGCGCCAAAGCCCATCTCAGAATCCTTGAGTTCGCGACTTTTGATTTCGCGATACACTGCAGTGGCTGGTGATCAGTTTCTAGTTCAAAATGCTTGCCGTAGAGGTATGGTTCGAACTTCTGAACACCCCAGACTACTGCTAAGCATTCACGTTCCATAACACAGTAGCGCTGCTCTCTTGGGAGAAGTTTCCTACTAGCGTAGGCGATAGGGAACTTCTTCCCTTCCGTCTCTTGTAGCAGAATTGCACCGAGACCATGATCTGAGGCATCAGTCCTCAGGATGAAAGGAAGATCTAAGTCCGGAAGATGGAGAATGGGTTCACTAGCAAGTTTCTTTTTCAAGGTAGTGAAAGCTGCCTCTTCCGCATCTCCCCATTTCACTAGAAGTGGCTCTCCTTTCTTTGTTCGGTCAGTCAGTGGTACTGCTAATGCTGCGAAGTTGGGAACAAACCGTCTGTAATAACCCACAAGACCTAGAAAGGATCGAAGTTGCTTTTTGGTCTTAGGTCTCGCAGCTCCTTGAACTGCATCGACTTTGTCTTGCACTGGTCGAAGCTCTCCTTGACCTATTCGATGACCAAGAAATTCGATACTTACACATCCTACAGTGCACTTGGTAGGCCTCGCTGTCAAGTTTGCTCTCCTCAGTCTCTCGAACACCTCACGGAGGGTATCTAAATGCTCCTCAAAACTTACTGTATGGATCAAAATATCATCAATGAAATTGTCTACACCATGCAAGCCACGGAGCAAAACCCTCATGATACGACTAAAGCTTGCCGGAGCATTAACTAGCCCAAATGGCATGCTTCGAAATTGATACAAACCATCTGGTGTCACAAATGCTGTCAGTTCCTTGGCTTCCTCTGTTAAGGGTACTTGCCAATACCCTTTGGTTAGATCAATCTTTGTGAAATACTTGGCCCTAGAAAGTTTTGCAAATATTTCTTCCTGATCAGGTATCGGTTCTGCATCAGTTACGGTAACTTGATTTAACTTACGATAATCACAACAAAACCTGATTGTCCCATCTTTCTTCTTTACCATCACTACCGGGGATGCATAAGGAGAAGACGAGGATTCAACTATGCCAACATCTATCATCTTCTGAACCTCCTCCTTCACCTTACCTCGCAAAGCATGTGGTAATGGGTACGGTTTTCTCTTAATGGGTTCCTTATGGACAAGTTTAATGTCATGCTTACCTAAGTTTGTCAATCCCGGCATATCAGTCAAAACTTCTTCATACTCCCGTAAAGAGAGTTGACCTCCTCACGCTGCTTATCATCTAGATGTGGACTGATCTGCACATCTTTGAGAGATTCTGTTGGGGTAAGATTGGGAGATGAAGAATATCCTTTCTCGAAGAATGGTTTACATCTTCATTCTCTCCTTCGCTACATTCCTCAGACAAGCCATCATCCACAACAGAAACACCAGCAACATCAAACCCACCTGCACTCTCCTCTCTCCTGTAGTACTTCTTCAGAAGATTTGCATGGAAGGTTTTTATCTTTCCATCCTTATCAATTCTGTAGTCCATTTGTCCTATCTTCTTTACCACCTTGAAGGGTCCTTTCCAGTGCATCAACAGTTTGTTGTTGTCACTCGGAAGTAGAAGAAGGACTTCATCATCAACTTCAAACTTTCTCTCCTTTGCTTTCTTATTGTACTGTCTCCTGTACCTCTCTGCTGATTTGCTGAGATTCTGTTGGGCAACTTCACAAGTCAATTGCAGCCTGTCTTTCAGATCCAATACATACTGATATGTAGTCTTGGTATCCGGTTCATCAACCTCTCCAGTCCACAGCTCCCGTAGGATAGCAAGAGGGCCTCGAACTGCTCTCCCAAACAGGAGTTCAAAGGGTGAGAATCCCGTGCTCTCCTGCACTGACTCTCTGTAAGCAAACAAGAGGGGTTCAAATACCTACCCCAGTCCTTGGGTCGTTCTTCACACATCTTGCGGAGCATAGACTTCAAGGTACCGTTGAAACGTTCAACCAACCCATTGCAAGCGGGATGATAGGGTGTAGTCGTCATCTGACGGATGGAGAATAGACGACTGACTTCCTTCATCAGCTCTGATGTGAATTGGCTGCCCCGGTCTGTCAACACCTCTCGTGGTATCCCCACCCTGGAGTAGATGTCCATCAGTGCCTCTGCAACTGTCTGTGCATCAATCCTGCGAAGTGCTACAGCTTCTGGGTAACGTGTAGCATAGTCTACAACGGTAAGAATGTACCGATTACCTTTGCTAGTAGCAGGTTCTATCGGTCCAACCAGGTCCATCGCCACACGTCTAAAAGGTTCATCGATGAGAGGGTTGATCCCAGAGGCACCTTCGTAACCTTCCCCTTAGGCGAAGTACGCTGACATGGTCCACATGACCGACAATACCGCACTATATCTGCATGCATACCTGGCCAGAAAAAGTGAGTCAAAATCTTATCACGGGTCTTTTTAGTTCCAAAATGACCACCAAGAATAGATTCGTGAGCAAGCTTCAAGACTTGATTCCTGAATTTAGTGGGTACCACAACTTGCACGAGTACATCTGACCCTGGGGTTGCATCAATATATTCTCTATAGAGTACATCCTTCTTAACGAGAAAGTAAGACGAATTTCCACTCTTACTTATCTTCTTTTCTCCACTTTCAGCGAGTTTCCTGGAAGCATCCAGTGCATTGTCCTCCTTCTGGGCCTGGATTAGATCATCCACAGACACAATGTCATTCAGTGAATCAGGTACGTGAAGGGGAGGCCTCGTACGTCCTGCCTTCCGCTTCTGTCCTCTTGTCTCTACTGCGTTGGCCTGATGATCTTTTGGCTTCCAGTCTTGGTCTGGGTCAGCTGGTTGCCGGGCTCCATAAATGTTCCCTAGTACAATATCATACACGGGTGTTAGCACACACAAAGCTTCTGCCTTACCTGTGAAGAAAGGAGTATCTAGCTCGATCGTTGCAACTTGGAAGGTTCTGATCGTCCGATCAATGAGCAAGCAAGTCCGCTGTTCTCCAGTGAACTGCTCTTCCGACACCAAGTCTTGCCGAACAATGACAGTCGTACAACCGCTGTCACGTAGAACATCCACGAGCTTCCGTTCACCATTCCCTTGCTGACTGGCATCTCCACTGGTGAACCACTCGCTGCTGCTGATAGTACCGGGAGGGTGTCGCCAGATGCTAGCTTCACTCCGGTTCCATCTTCGGTGAGGTTTTCTCTCACGATGAGACTCAAACCCTTCGAGTCATCCGGATGAGCTGTCTCTCTGGAGTCAGTAGGTCCTGCTGCAGCATCATGTCTGGCTGATGTATCATCTGCTGACCTGCCTTTGACGAGACTTGATCCCATCTCACGTCGACCTTTCTTTCCACTTGGGCAATTGAAAGAAAGATGTCCAAACTTATTACAAGTGTAACATTTCTTGTTCGAAAGATTAGAGTTGGTTGGATTCTCAGACCTACTTGATCTTTTATCACTACTTGAACTAGTAGAACTGTTTGGACTCTTAGTATTATTTGAACTGTTAGAACTGGACTGCTGGGCTTTCACCCTTCTTACCCTCAAATCTGTATGAGCATCATGATATTGATCAGCTAGAGTTAATACTTCTGTAAGCTTTCCAGGATGACGTTCCTTAACGAACATCAGGCATTCCTTACTGCTTGTATTAAATATCTGTTCCTGGATGAGCAGGCTCTTCAGACCTTCAACACTGTCATCATAAGAGCTAAGATCAATCCATCGATCTAAGTATTTCTCAATTCTATGGGCATATTGAACGTAGGTTTCCCCCTGATGGAGTTTAGCATACCTAAACTTAGTCCTATACCCTTCTTCCGTAAGATCATATCCTTTTAGAAGTGAGGATTTAACTATGTCATAATCCTTAACCTGGGAAACTGTAAGCCTTGAAATAATATCCAAAGCCTTACCCGACATCAAAGCACAAATTGCGAGTGCCCAATCCGACTTATCCCACCCTACAATTACGGCATGTCTCTCAAACCTAGACAAATAACTGTCAATATCATCCTTTCCTTCTTGGAAAACTGGAAGAGGAGGAATACTGGGCCTACTACGTGGGTGCCCCGACTGTGAACTAGGTCCCGTCCCATTAGTTTTCCTTAGTTCCTCTAGTCTAATCTGTTGAGCTATTATTTCAGTCTCAGCACTCCTTGCTGCCGCTCGTTCATCTCTAGCTTCACGCACACACTCATCAACATACGTTCTCAATTCCTTCCCCTCAAATTAAACTCTTTCCCTTGTGTAATAAACTTATCTCTCTCCATACTGCAGGCCACACCAAGGTAAATTTACAAACCTGCCAAATGCAGACAATTTATGCAGCGCAAACGTCACCACGCCCTCAGCTCTGGCACAGGCACGTAGAGAAGCCTCCCTGCCCCGACCTGCACTTGCACCACCGTCCGAACAGTCTTGAACCTACAAACACTGTAAACTGGAGAACAGATCAAGTTTTCATTATTACACAACAACAATCACAAGACATATTAACCAATGATAACAATCTAATCATTATAACCTAACCTATCAAATAGACAAAAATAGTCCCTTCGTGGTCGCCAATATGTCAGATTTAAATACTGAAAATTATTATGGTCTGACGATAAATTAGGTTCTGATGAAATGAGTATGTATCACAAGAAAATCAAGCAATTTCAAGAGTAAGAATATAGGGTACAAACAGTTTATTTAAGAGCCATCGGCTCAATATAATTAAACATGCAAATAGTTGACAAAAATAAAATGTTTCAGAATCACTGTGAACTTAGATAGGAGTATATCCTATCACTGTTTATGTCGTCTTATCGGTACTCAATTATATCACAATATAATTCTCCATATTTCCAAAGGAAAATAGATTACCTGATGACCAGGTCATCCTTCGAGGTATAACATACAGTTAATCACCCACCGTCTCTAGCCCGGTCTTTATATAAAAAGTATACTGTTGTGGGTTAGAGAGTCCCGATTTAGAGTTCGTAAATACCACCTCTTCCTGTTTCTGAATAGGCGGAACGAAATACTCTGGTGTATGTAGTAACCCGGTGCGATATGATGCATGACCTGCTAAGCCTGACCGGTGTACGACAGCACTGGGCGTTGACTCAACGACTTGACGCGAGTAGGTTGCCTGAGCGTGTCGACTACGAACACATGTCCATTCACTGATGGTGCCTAGGGTTATGGCTACGAGCCCAGCTTGTCCCTAAAAGAATTAAATGGAAACCAAATAGCCAACCATCTACAAAAATAAACACGATAGCTATAGCGATGTAAATCATAACAATTTACAACAATCATTTACAATCTCTAGAGCTTAGCTTCACTGACATAAACCACTAAAATAGGCGACATTTATAAATGACCATGTACGGTATCTTTCACCTAGAAATTATAGAATAACACCTATGTCTTTACATATGGTTATACATGTATAACTTTTCAGTGCAATACAATTTCTTAAACTTCATATATTCTAAGCAAACAAAATAATCAAGGTTAAGTCTTCCTTATTCAACAAGACAAAAAATCCTTATTCAACAACACAAAAATCCATTATCTCGTAGTACATAGAAAATATCTTTCTCTTTACGAAATGTATGAAAATAACCTTCCTTCCAGATAATTACAAATAAGGTAATACATTTATTTCTGTAACTTACAGTTCAGATGTTCAAATGATGATTCAAGTTGAGGCGAGGGCTGATGAGGCTTCTACCACGTCGGCCTGTGCTGCCTGGTTCTTGCCTGGTCCCATAGTATAGGAAAAGTCTATGCCAGCAACAGCATGCTTATAGCCTGTGGCTGTAACATTTACCTTCGTGGCCAACACCCTCATTTACTCCCAAATCAGACCAAATTCTGAAAGGTCTGATCCTCTCGAGATCTCATGTGCAATCTGATTAAACTACCCTAAATCTCTAATCCACGTTGACTCTCTCAATAGTAACCTCCTTAACATTCTTTGTATTCCTTTTACTGAATCCTCTATACAAAACTTTCCTATTAACATTCTCCTCATCCTTTCCCCACACACAGACAAAGACAGACACCTGCTCTACTAGAGACCCAAGTTAGTGACCCAAGTTAGTTGACCTAATAAATTGCTACCAACAACATCTATTCATCTAACACCTGTCCATTACATTCTCTGTCTAAAAAAGAAATCCCAGTCACATTGTGACATTGTGTAATAAATATTCATTTTATGATGACTATTAGATATAAATAGACACTGATGTATATCAATTATATATCAGTAACCCTAATATTTTTGTATTATTTGGCCTGCATACGGCTCCTATAATTGCTGCTCTCTGTCGCCACCATTACATTATCGTCTGTGTTTGATATCTGGTACATGTTTCCCGCCAAAGGGCGTGGTCTTCATATCCATGACAACCAGAAACGCTTAAATGCATATTATCTCTTAATAACCGGTAGGAAACTGTACCTCAAACCTACTGAATATTACAGTCCTTTTTCTTTCTACCCTTGTAGCTAATAACATTATAGGTTTTTGTAAGCTGTTAGAACTATTCAGTTCATAATCGCTTTTTATTCATTGCATTCCAAATCGAAATCACGGGGAGAGTGAATTGTTGAAATTACTCTTACCGAATCATTCTTTTCGCTTTCATGGAGGATGTAAATCAGAGTTTAACCTTTCTGGAAACAACATGAAAACATACAAAATCCATTTTACTCAATTCAAGCTATTTTAAGAGGACATATTTTTAAATTGTGATTGATAACAAAACTAAAAATATTTTAATAGCTCATATGGGATTTTGATGATTCCTTACCACTCAAATAGCCACCAAGTAACATCCCGAACCCGACAAAAAATTGGCCGACTGCATACGCGACATCAAACTTTTCGGAAGACGCTCTATCCCTCACAACCAGCTGTCCCAACACCGCCTTCCCTCCTATTGCCACTGCAGAGATACATGTAGTTACCAACATGGCGTAGTAGTTGACGAAATACACATCGCAAAGAAGGGCGGCGATGTTCAAGATTGTAGCGAAGAGATAGAGGGTGACAGGTTTGACGAGGCTGTTGGTAAGGACACCTACAGTAGCCCTACTGAAGGTATTCCCTATTGCAGCTGAGAAAGTGATGATAATGGTGTTCCGGACAGAGATCCCCCTCTGCAGAGCATGCGGTACAAGAAAGGAGTGCCAACCACTCCAAACCAAATGATACGCGAAAGTTACACCAATTACCACATTGAACACAGGATCCACGTAAAAATCAGATTGGCGAAGACTCTTGGTGATCCTACGAAAAACTCCGATGTCGTCTTTGTTGTCATCTTTAAAGAAGAGTTAATTGTAAAGGCCAACAAAAAAATAGTTTAATGTCCAAAATGCATTTGGTATGATATTACCTCTTACATCCCACGGTACACATGGTGCATGTAGGTCTCTCATTATCTGTATGATAATGACTACATATAAAATAATACACAAACAAATATAATATCTACAATTCCTTTCACTGCACAAAGGCCATTATATTATTTCAAGAGTAGACCTTTGTATGGTCATTGAGCTGTATATAGTAAGTTTCCTGGTCTCATAACATTTCATCGTTCGAAGGCGGGGCAAAACCCTCGACGCCCCTGTCCATAAAATGATCTGTTTCCGAGATGGCGCATATGAAATAGCACTCAAAGTATTTTATGTTAAGTTTTCATACTGTCGACAACGATTTATAATTAATACAGGTCTTCTTAGACTAACCAATCCCAGCTACAGCACACGACACCAACAGCCCACGAGACCGACAATCATAGGTCTATGGAATCTTCTAGCAAACTGTCAACATGGTCCAATGCCGACGAGACCAAATGGCCACAAGACCGACATGCTGGTCTTCTTGGCCTTCTTACATCTTTTTGGAGGTTCACGAGACCGACATTGTCGGTCTACTAGGAGTTTCTGGCTGAACTCACCTTTTATGTCCTGACTCGTGCTGATGTTGCATTGTTCTCCCTCGTTCAACCCGGGGGGCGAACTTGGGACACTCTGAAAGCCATTTCTCTGTGTGCTACTCTCATCTGATTCCGACTTAATTGCAATGCCAACTGGGATAATATTTGCCATCAGAGAGCTGATGATGAGCAGTCCACCTCTCCAACCGTAAGCTTTACGTAAGAATTCAGCTAAGAGAGGTACCAGAACCATTCCAGCGCCATAGCCAGTCAAACCAAGGCTGAAAAGTAGGTTGTAATTCTCCTTAGCAACACGGTGCAATGTCATGGTACAACATATATTTACCATACAAAACCCAAGACCTGTTTAACATGAAAAGAAAACACGTAGGGCCATTTATATTTAATTATCATATCTAAATATATTGCATAATCACTCAATTAGATGTACAAGAACAATTCACCTACGCCATGTTTCAGAGAAGGTATTAATAATGTATCAAGATCCTAGATTTCTGGGTTGGCAGAACTGCGGACACTTCGCTATTAGCCCGCTACGTCTAAATTACCAGACAATGGATACGCACAATAAAACACGATCAGTACGCAAACTACTCCATTTGTAGATGTTCTCTAAAAGAATTCAGCGTACCTCGCGCAATGTAAAATTGCATGTTATGATAATGATAATGCTGAGGAGAATTATAATGATATAATCCTCCTCATCATCATGATCATTACTTTTTTCGTTATGATTATACCGTGCGTCCCCCCAAAAATATACACTTTTGAAATGGCTGCCGAATAAAAAATATATAATTCTGGGGGAAAAGTTTTATATGTATGGAAAGCTCATAAACTCAACTTTTATATGACAGCAAAAAGTCCGAAAATAATTCATGCTTGGGTGAGCACTGCTCACTTTTGTAAAGGGTATGAAAATTAGGTTGCGCAGGAATTAGCCTTCCAATTTGTGAGAGTTAAATCCTTTGGAGCTTACAAAATTGAGGGTGATATGATACATTCATGATTTGCTGAGTGAATTTCATGGTTCATTAAACCAAACTTTTATGCATGAGTGAACAGGAATTGCATTTTTTATTGTAGCATTGTAACTTTCCCTGGTAGACTCAGTGGTGTGTTCATGGGAGTCAGGATGGGGTGATGGTACATGTAATTTTCATGTTACAAACTGTTATTTGAATATTCAATTTACATTATCCCTACCTGGGTATTAAGTAAATCAATGAGATGTTCAACTAATCCTACAATAACTGAAATTTGGGTTGAAGGTTTTATTCAAAGTCACAGATGTAAAAAATAACAGTTTGTAACATGAAAATTACAACATGTACCATCACCCCATCCTGACTCCCATGAACACACCACTGAGTCTACCAGGGAAATTTACAATGCTACAATAAAAAATGCAATTCCTGTTCACTCATGCATAAAATGTTAATCCCATAAACCACAAATTTCACTCAGCAAACCCAAACTCATTACAATTGATCATAAATTGGTCATATCATCCTCAATTCCATAAGCTCCAAAGGATTTACCTCTCACAAATTGGAAGGCTAATTCCTGCGAAACCTAATTTTTATACCCTTTACAAAAGTGAGCAGTGCTCACCCAAGCATGAATTATTTTCGGACTTTTTGGCGTCATATGAAAGTTGAGTTTATGAGCTTTCCATACATATAAAACTTTTCCCCCAGAATCATATATTTTTTTATTCGGCAGCCATTTCAAAAGTGTATAGTTTTTTTGGGGACGCACGGTACCTCTTATATTCGTCATAATTTACTTTTTTCTGTAATTCTTTTTTGAAGAACCGATATCTCAAAGATGGCAGTTGCATTTAGCGTTCAAAATTGGCACAAGAGTAAAACCTTTTACTATAGCTGGACACACACGAATATTCAAGGTCATTTGAATAATGTGAAGTCATCTAGGCGCCATTTCATGAGTTGAAATATGTCTAATGTCTCTGTAAACCTTAATGGCATAACAATTGGATATTTCGTATCATGACACCTATTGCGCAGCATTATCAACATATTTAAAGACCGCGCAAAATTTAAAAATGCTCAAAATCATCTCAGCGTGTACACGGGGTTTTTTTTTCGCGCGTCGGCGTAATAAAAACTTAAAACACCGTTTCTTTAACATTATTTGGGTCCCTGATCCTATTCTCGACAATTCTAAGTCATTGCTAGAACCTTTTTCACCATTTAATTCCAATACGAGCACATAAAACCTCGAAATGCACGCGCACGAATTTTACTAAAAATGGCAAAAAATTGCCAAAAACTAAATCCGCTAGAGCTCTTCAGAATAGACGCCCCCCCCCTCCCATTTTTGTTTGTATTTTCTGAAAGGCTTGAATGTTACTTGAAGTGTATTTAACAGAGGTTAAGAATTTACGGAAGTGATGGCTCAGTGGTATATAGACCACTTGTCTCGTAACCGCGAGGTCCCGGGTTCGAAACCAAGTCGATACGGTACCGCCCTTTCGTAAAGCGTTAATCATCAATACAAGTCCCTCGGAGAGGATTTAAAGCCTTCGGCTCCCCTGGGTGTTTACTTGCAAGCATACCCATGCTTTCTTAGCAGTCAGGCAAACAAACAAAACAGCCGACGTCATCATATTGCAATTAAAAGTATATTTTGTATTACTGACGTCAAATACTCAGGATTCTTTTGACCGCTCGCTTGTTTCTACTCTTCCAAATTTTAATATAATGTAGCTAAGAGTTTGCGCTACAAGATTTGTGACATTTACTTTTCATTTAGACAATGGGATCACATAATCACATTTTAGAATTGAATGTACAAGTCAAAATTTGCCTTAGTGCTATTTTGTCCCCTTTTACCTATGACCGCGAGTTGTGTAGAAGTATTTTATGGAACAAACATCAATTTGCTACATTATACTACGAAAAAAGGTTAATATTGTTAGGATATCATGACAGTTAACAGTTACACTATGGCACATGGGACAGTACTCCATTAAAGTATCGGTATGAGTACGTACCGATTATACTTGTACAAGTTACAAGTATAATCTCTAGTTCTTATTTGATATGTGTTTTACTTTGTTTTCATGTTGTTTCTTGAAAAAATAAAGTCTGCTTTAAAGCCTTCACTAAAGCGAACATAATGATTTGATAAGACTAAGTTCATTTTAACAATTTACTCTTTTTCCACCTACACCTACGAAAACCTTTGATGTAATCAAATGTAAGGGTAAACAAAACAAGGGGACTGCAATTTATTTTAATAGGTTCAATGTGCAGCTTCTTACCGGTTATTAAGAGATATATTGACATTTGAACGTTGCTGGTTGCCATGGAAGTCAAGACCAAGCCAATTGGAGCGAGACATGTACCAGATATCAGAAGCAGACGACGAATGGAATGGTGGCGATAGAGGGCAGCAATTAAAGGAGCTATATAAAGACAGAAACAAACTTAGTCTTATATAATTACAAACATTTCTTATGACTAATATACATTTCTGTATATCTATTTCAACTAGAAATCATAAAATTAATATTCATTTACACTATGTATCAAAATAACAATAGTATTATCGACTATTTAGGATAGCTAAAACAAAAGATACCATACAGCTTTCAAAAAACAGATTGTGAAAAAGGAAAATTCATGAAATTGGTCAATTATATGAACTTATTTAGGAAAAAGCATATTCTAAGGGATCTTTTTTGAAAGTGCCAGTTAACTCTCTGATGGAAGGGGAAATATTGTTCCACGTTTTCAAAGAAGCAACTGTAAGAGGTTTTTCGGAAGATGAGAGTCTGAATTTGGAAATAATTAGGTTATAGTTGTCAGTTCTAGAGCGTAGGTTATGAGCTTGTGTATATATTTGGAGGGACTCGTGCCAATTATGAGCAAAGTTTCATCAGGGTTTACATCTGACGGCACGTACTATTCGCAGATACACAGATCCTATACCCGGCGTAATGCCTCAGTCGGACCTTTGCATATTTGGCATGCGTATTTATGGCGAGCCGTTTTAACATTTACTCATATTTCTTGATATAAAGAAATGAATTCTTGATATCAAGAAATGATTTTCTGATGTAAAGCAATGGTATTTTTTAAATAATTTGTTGTATATGTTGTATCTGTCAGATTTAAATACTGAAAATTATTATGGTCTGACGATAAATTAGGTTCTGATGAAATGAGTATGTATCACAAGAAAATCACGCAATTTCAAGAGTAAGAATATAGGGTACAAACAGTTTATTTAAGAGCCATCGGCTCAATATAATTAAACATGCAAATAGTTGACAAAAATAAAATGTTTCAGAATCACTGTGAACTTAGATAGGAGTATATCCTATCACTGTTTATGTCGTCTTATCGGTACTCAATTATATCACAATATAATTCTCCATATTTCAAAGGAAAATAGATTACCTGATGACCAGGTCATCCTTCGAGTATAACATACAGTTAATCACCCACCGTCTCTAGCCCGGTCTTTATATAAAAAGTATACTGTTGTGGGTTAGAGAGTCCCGATTTAGAGTTCGTAAATACCACCTCTTCCTGTTTCTGAATAGGCGGAACGAAATACTCTGGTGTATGTAGTAACCCGGTGCGATATGATGCATGACCTGCTAAGCCTGACCGGTGTACGACAGCACTGGGCGTTGACTCAACGACTTGACGCGAGTAGGTTGCCTGAGCGTGTCGACTACGAACACATGTCCATTCACTGATGGTGCCTAGGGTTATGGCTACGAGCCCAGCTTGTCCAGTTCAGATGTTCAAATGATGATTCAAGTTGAGGCGAGGGCTGATGAGGCTTCTACCACGTCGGCCTGTGCTGCCTGGTTCTTGCCTGGTCCCATAGTATAGGAAAAGTCTATGCCAGCAACAGCATGCTTATAGCCTGTGGCTGTAACATTTACCTTCGTGGCCAACACCCCTCATTTACTCCCCAAATCAGACCAAATTCTGAAAGGTCTGATCCTCTCGAGATCTCATGTGCAATCTGATTAAACTACCCTAAATCTCTAATCCACGTTGACTCTCTCAATAGTAACCTCCTTAACATTCTTTGTATTCCTTTCATGCCAAAACTGTCCATCCAAATTCCTTTTACTGAATCCTCTATACAAAACTTTCCTATTAACATTCTCCTCATCCTTTCCCCACACACAGACAAAGACAGACACCTGCTCTACTAGAGACCCAAGTTAGTGACCCAAGTTAGTTGACCTAATAAATTGCTACCAACAACATCTATTCATCTAACACCTGTCCATTACATTCTCTGTCTAAAAAAGAAATCCCAGTCACATTGTGACATATCTCCCCTTCCTTCAAGAAATTTATATAATTTCAGAAAAAAATTTCAGAGTGGTTTTCTCATTCTATACGAGGAAAATTTCAGAGTGGTTTTCTCATTCTATACGAGGAAAATTTGTTTACAGGAAAATATAAAGATCAATAATAATTATTAAAAAAAAAACTTCTGTTCCTGCTTTACTTGAAATCAACTACTGGTATCTGGTATCCTACTTAAGTAGTCTGCACCGACGTTTTCACTGCCCTTGATAGCTGTGATGCTAAACTGGTACGGTTGAAGCGCCAAAGCCCATCTCAGAATCCTTGAGTTCGCGACTTTTGATTTCGCGATACACTGCAGTGGCTGGTGATCAGTTTCTAGTTCAAAATGCTTGCCGTAGAGGTATGGTTCGAACTTCTGAACACCCCAGACTACTGCTAAGCATTCACGTTCCATAACACAGTAGCGCTGCTCTCTTGGGAGAAGTTTCCTACTAGCGTAGGCGATAGGGAACTTCTTCCCTTCCGTCTCTTGTAGCAGAATTGCACCGAGACCATGATCTGAGGCATCAGTCCTCAGGATGAAAGGAAGATCTAAGTCCGGAAGATGGAGAATGGGTTCACTAGCAAGTTTCTTTTTCAAGGTAGTGAAAGCTGCCTCTTCCGCATCTCCCCATTTCACTAGAAGTGGCTCTCCTTTCTTTGTTCGGTCAGTCAGTGGTACTGCTAATGCTGCGAAGTTGGGAACAAACCGTCTGTAATAACCCACAAGACCTAGAAAGGATCGAAGTTGCTTTTTGGTCTTAGGTCTCGCAGCTCCTTGAACTGCATCGACTTTGTCTTGCACTGGTCGAAGCTCTCCTTGACCTATTCGATGACCAAGAAATTCGATACTTACACATCCTACAGTGCACTTGGTAGGCCTCGCTGTCAAGTTTGCTCTCCTCAGTCTCTCGAACACCTCACGGAGGGTATCTAAATGCTCCTCAAAACTTACTGTATGGATCAAAATATCATCAATGAAATTGTCTACACCATGCAAGCCACGGAGCAAAACCCTCATGATACGACTAAAGCTTGCCGGAGCATTAACTAGCCCAAATGGCATGCTTCGAAATTGATACAAACCATCTGGTGTCACAAATGCTGTCAGTTCCTTGGCTTCCTCTGTTAAGGGTACTTGCCAATACCCTTTGGTTAGATCAATCTTTGTGAAATACTTGGCCCTAGAAAGTTTTGCAAATATTTCTTCCTGATCAGGTATCGGTTCTGCATCAGTTACGGTAACTTGATTTAACTTACGATAATCACAACAAAACCTGATTGTCCCATCTTTCTTCTTTACCATCACTACCGGGGATGCATAAGGAGAAGACGAGGATTCAACTATGCCAACATCTATCATCTTCTGAACCTCCTCCTTCACCTTACCTCGCAAAGCATGTGGTAATGGGTACGGTTTTCTCTTAATGGGTTCCTTATGGACAAGTTTAATGTCATGCTTACCTAAGTTTGTCAATCCCGGCATATCAGTCAAAACTTCTTCATACTCCCGTAAAGAGAGTTGACCTCCTCACGCTGCTTATCATCTAGATGTGGACTGATCTGCACATCTTTGAGAGATTCTGTTGGGGTAAGATTGGGGAGATGAAGAATATCCTTTCTCGAAGAATGGTTTACATCTTCATTCTCTCCTTCGCTACATTCCTCAGACAAGCCATCATCCACAACAGAAACACCAGCAACATCAAACCCACCTGCACTCTCCTCTCTCCTGTAGTACTTCTTCAGAAGATTTGCATGGAAGGTTTTTATCTTTCCATCCTTATCAATTCTGTAGTCCATTTGTCCTATCTTCTTTACCACCTTGAAGGGTCCTTTCCAGTGCATCAACAGTTTGTTGTTGTCACTGGAAGTAGAAGAAGGACTTCATCATCAACTTCAAACTTTCTCTCCTTTGCTTTCTTATTGTACTGTCTCCTGTACCTCTCTGCTGATTTGCTGAGATTCTGTTGGGCAACTTCACAAGTCAATTGCAGCCTGTCTTTCAGATCCAATACATACTGATATGTAGTCTTGGTATCCGGTTCATCAACCTCTCCAGTCCACAGCTCCCGTAGGATAGCAAGAGGGCCTCGAACTGCTCTCCCAAACAGGAGTTCAAAGGGTGAGAATCCCGTGCTCTCCTGCACTGACTCTCTGTAAGCAAACAAGAGGGGTTCAAATACCTACCCCAGTCCTTGGGTCGTTCTTCACACATCTTGCGGAGCATAGACTTCAAGGTACCGTTGAAACGTTCAACCAACCCATTGCAAGCGGGATGATAGGGTGTAGTCGTCATCTGACGGATGGAGAATAGACGACTGACTTCCTTCATCAGCTCTGATGTGAATTGGCTGCCCCGGTCTGTCAACACCTCTCGTGGTATCCCCACCCTGGAGTAGATGTCCATCAGTGCCTCTGCAACTGTCTGTGCATCAATCCTGCGAAGTGCTACAGCTTCTGGGTAACGTGTAGCATAGTCTACAACGGTAAGAATGTACCGATTACCTTTGCTAGTAGCAGGTTCTATCGGTCCAACCAGGTCCATCGCCACACGTCTAAAAGGTTCATCGATGAGAGGGGTTGATCCCAGAGGCACCTTCGTAACCTTCCCCTTAGGCGAAGTACGCTGACATGGTCCACATGACCGACAATACCGCACTATATCTGCATGCATACCTGGCCAGAAAAAGTGAGTCAAAATCTTATCACGGGTCTTTTAGTTCCAAAATGACCACCAAGAATAGATTCGTGAGCAAGCTTCAAGACTTGATTCCTGAATTTAGTGGGTACCACAACTTGCACGAGTACATCTGACCCTGGGGTTGCATCAATATATTCTCTATAGAGTACATCCTTCTTAACGAGAAAGTAAGACGAATTTCCACTCTTACTTATCTTCTTTTCTCCACTTTCAGCGAGTTTCCTGGAAGCATCCAGTGCATTGTCCTCCTTCTGGGCCTGGATTAGATCATCCACAGACACAATGTCATTCAGTGAATCAGGTACGTGAAGGGGAGGCCTCGTACGTCCTGCCTTCCGCTTCTGTCCTCTTGTCTCTACTGCGTTGGCCTGATGATCTTTTGGCTTCCAGTCTTGGTCTGGGTCAGCTGGTTGCCGGGCTCCATAAATGTTCCCTAGTACAATATCATACACGGGTGTTAGCACACACAAAGCTTCTGCCTTACCTGTGAAGAAAGGAGTATCTAGCTCGATCGTTGCAACTTGGAAGGTTCTGATCGTCCGATCAATGAGCAAGCAAGTCCGCTGTTCTCCAGTGAACTGCTCTTCCGACACCAAGTCTTGCCGAACAATGACAGTCGTACAACCGCTGTCACGTAGAACATCCACGAGCTTCCCGTTCACCATTCCCTTGCTGACTGGCATCTCCACTGGTGAACCACTCGCTGCTGCTGATAGTACCGGGAGGGTGTCGCCAGATGCTAGCTTCACTCCGGTTCCATCTTCGGTGAGGTTTTCTCTCACGATGAGACTCAAACCCTTCGAGTCATCCGGATGAGCTGTCTCTCTGGAGTCAGTAGGTCCTGCTGCAGCATCATGTCTGGCTGATGTATCATCTGCTGACCTGCCTTTGACGAGACTTGATCCCATCTCACGTCGACCTTTCTTTCCACTTGGGCAATTGAAAGAAAGATGTCCAAACTTATTACAAGTGTAACATTTCTTGTTCGAAAGATTAGAGTTGGTTGGATTCTCAGACCTACTTGATCTTTTATCACTACTTGAACTAGTAGAACTGTTTGGACTCTTAGTATTATTTGAACTGTTAGAACTGGACTGCTGGGCTTTCACCCTTCTTACCCTCAAATCTGTATGAGCATCATGATATTGATCAGCTAGAGTTAATACTTCTGTAAGCTTTCCAGGATGACGTTCCTTAACGAACATCAGGCATTCCTTACTGCTTGTATTAAATATCTGTTCCTGGATGAGCAGGCTCTTCAGACCTTCAACACTGTCATCATAAGAGCTAAGATCAATCCATCGATCTAAGTATTTCTCAATTCTATGGGCATATTGAACGTAGGTTTCCCCCTGATGGAGTTTAGCATACCTAAACTTAGTCCTATACCCTTCTTCCGTAAGATCATATCCTTTTAGAAGTGAGGATTTAACTATGTCATAATCCTTAACCTGGGAAACTGTAAGCCTTGAAATAATATCCAAAGCCTTACCCGACATCAAAGCACAAATTGCGAGTGCCCAATCCGACTTATCCCACCCTACAATTACGGCATGTCTCTCAAACCTAGACAAATAACTGTCAATATCATCCTTTCCTTCTTGGAAAACTGGAAGAGGAGGAATACTGGGCCTACTACGTGGGTGCCCCGACTGTGAACTAGGTCCCGTCCCATTAGTTTTCCTTAGTTCCTCTAGTCTAATCTGTTGAGCTATTATTTCAGTCTCAGCACTCCTTGCTGCCGCTCGTTCATCTCTAGCTTCACGCACACACTCATCAACATACGTTCTCAATTCCTTCCCCTCCAAATTAAACTCTTTCCCTTGTGTAATAAACTTATCTCTCTCCATACTGCAGGCCACACCAAGGTAAATTTACAAACCTGCCAAATGCAGACAATTTATGCAGCGCAAACGTCACCACGCCCTCAGCTCTGGCACAGGCACGTAGAGAAGCCTCCCTGCCCCGACCTGCACTTGCACCACCGTCCGAACAGTCTTGAACCTACAAACACTGTAAACTGGAGAAAAGATCAAGTTTTCATTATTACACAAAAACAATCACAAGACATATTAACCAATGATAACAATCTAATCATTATAACCTAACCTATCAAATAGACAAAATTAGTCCCTTCGTGGTCGCCAATATGTCAGATTTAAATACTGAAAATTATTATGGTCTGACGATAAATTAGGTTCTGATGAAATGAGTATGTATCACAAGAAAATCACGCAATTTCAAGAGTAAGAATATAGGGTACAAACAGTTTATTTAAGAGCCATCGGCTCAATATAATTAAACATGCAAATAGTTGACAAAAATAAAATGTTTCAGAATCACTGTGAACTTAGATAGGAGTATATCCTATCACTGTTTATGTCGTCTTATCGGTACTCAATTATATCACAATATAATTCTCCATATTTCCAAAGGAAAATAGATTACCTGATGACCAGGTCATCCTTCGAGGTATAACATACAGTTAATCACCCACCGTCTCTAGCCCGGTCTTTATATAAAAAGTATACTGTTGTGGGTTAGAGAGTCCCGATTTAGAGTTCGTAAATACCACCTCTTCCTGTTTCTGAATAGGCGGAACGAAATACTCTGGTGTATGTAGTAACCCGGTGCGATATGATGCATGACCTGCTAAGCCTGACCGGTGTACGACAGCACTGGGCGTTGACTCAATGACTTGACGCGAGTAGGTTGCCTGAGCGTGTCGACTACGAACACATGTCCATTCACTGATGGTGCCTAGGGTTATGGCTACGAGCCCAGCTTGTCCAGTTCAGATGTTCAAAGGATGATTCAAGTTGAGGCGAGGGCTGATGAGGCTTCTACCACGTCGGCCTGTGCTGCCTGGTTCTTGCCTGGTCCCATAGTATAGGGAAGTCTATGCCAGCAACAGCATGCTTATAGCCTGTGGCTGTAACATTTACCTTCGTGGCCAACACCCTCATTTACTCCCCAAATCAGACCAAATTCTGAAAGGTCTGATCCTCTCGAGATCTCATATGCAATCTGATTAAACTACCCTAAATCTCTAATCCACGTTGACTCTCTCAATAGTAACCTCCTTAACATTCTTTGTATTCCTTTCATGCCAAAACTGTCCATCCAAATTCCTTTTACTGAATCCTCTATACAAAACTTTCCTATTAACATTCTCCTCATCCTTTCCCCACACAGACAAAGACAGACACCTGCTCTACTAGAGACCCAAGTTAGTGACCCAAGTTAGTTGACCTAATAAATTGCTACCAACAACATCTATTCATCTAACACCTGTCCATTACATTCTCTGTCTAAAAAAGAAATCCCAGTCACATTGTGACAGTATCGATGAAATGTAATTTGAGTTGTATGTTCCAGAAGAAAATAAATTCAATTGCGCACATGGATGATTGGTGCAAAGTTTGGTTAAAATCTGAACATGCGTTTCAAGAAGATGAAAATGTAAAAGGATTACGGACGACGGACGGGGACGGACGGCAATAGCTCATCGTGTGCCTCCGGCTCAGGTGAGCTAAGAAAAAATTGATTATAGTAGTATTCGGGTCAAAAATAGGGCAAGAAGGAGCAACAGAAGTGAAGATTTTCATTTGTTTATTTGTGCAACAGCGCGGTCTGATGTGTCACGCCAACCTGAGTCCTTAGACACTGGAATCTCTTTCTATCTCGATCTTTTACAAAAACATCGCTCTGAATAGGCAATAATTTATGTATGGGATAGAATATAGCTTCTGAACCTACTCATGTAAGGCATGCTCTTTCCTATTGGTCTCTATTGAGCATGCATCATACAGCCAGCTATAATCATGTAATGACAACGCACTGTGTGTCCACACGCAGCGACTAATTTTTCAGGAGCTTAGGCACCGTGTTACACTCCCATGTTACATTTTAAGACCTTAACAGACGTATCCTCTGCCTCTGGACCACGACGCACAGTGGGCCAGGGAGGAACAAAGTGCGCCAAAACTCATTTTTGGTGATTTCTTTTTTCTCTTTTTTTTTTCTTGCCCAGTTGAAAGATAATACATTGAAGAATACCTCAGTAAAATATTTAATTCCGGTATGCACAATAAGGGAATAAATTTACTCCTTCAAACAGCAAAATCTTACATATTTTATAAATCTTTAAATTTAACAGTTTTTAAGCTATTGATATGAAATTGCTCTCACGTTATTTTTTTATGTTATAGCCGATTTTCCTTTCCACATTGCCCCGAAAAATGTGTTTATGTTGGTCCGCGGTGTTAGAACAAGTGTCACGCGCCCCACGCGCCGTAATTTATGACCGCGAATCCTTCATGATTCAGCCGCGGACCAAAATAAACACATTTTTCGGGGCAATGTTGCAAGGAAAATCGGCTCTAACATAATAACGGGCAGAATCGGGCAGCCAAATCTGGTATCAACTTAAAGCTTAGACATCAGGAAAAAAATGTTGGTAATAAAATTAAAGCGGAAATCCCTGGAAATCCAAACATTTCCTCTGGATTTATAAAAAAAAACATGGATAATTAGTCCATTTTTCAGTGAATTACCCTATAATATATTATGAAGATTGTGTTTCTATCAATTGTTAACCCATTCATGCAGTGAAATGAACTATCAGGAATATGTGAGAGAAATTTTATATCAATAACTGAAAAACTTCATGTTAATTTGAAAGATTTATAAAATAAGTCACTTTTGCACTAAAACTGTGAATATGTAAGATTTTGTTGTTTGAAGGTGTAAATTTATACCCTTATTGTACATACCGGAATTAAATATTTTACTGAGGTATTCTTTAATGTATTATCTTTCAACCGGGCAAGAAAAAAAGTTAAACAAATAAATCACCAAAAATGAGTTTTGGCGCACTTTGGTTCCTCCCTGGCCCACTGTGCGACGGCTCTAATTTTAAGTCCTAAATCTTCTAAAAACAGAAAACTATGTCATGAGATACAAAATGGGGACACACATCTTTTATTTGCGTGTGATAAGGAGTCCTAAAAGTTTGCCACTTGAGTTTCAAAGGGGCGAGGCACAGGCCAGTTATCCTTCCCTAACTCCAACAGTGAATTAGTTCATTATTTTGTAACCGAATCATCAAAAAAAATTGCAGATGTTTCTGAATTTATTGAAAAATTAAATACAAAATATTCAAATAACA
The DNA here is from genome assembly GCA_037976565.1 of Mesocentrotus franciscanus. Classification (NCBI taxonomy): domain Eukaryota; kingdom Metazoa; phylum Echinodermata; class Echinoidea; order Camarodonta; family Strongylocentrotidae; genus Mesocentrotus; species Mesocentrotus franciscanus. The sequence continues at coordinate 12,308,630 of CP137684.1, forward strand.
ATAACAGTATATAATGTAATTGATTAACATAAAATATGACAACTGAAATACACAAAACATGCATATATATATATATATAATTGAAACTTGAAAGTATGGAGATATATCAAAGAATCAAGATAAATGCAGAGGCCAATTATCATAAGCATGAATGCTTGAGTCGATAGGAGCCAGGAGGGGTTGGTGGGTATGTGACGCTGTTATAGGAGTATGTAGGAGAATAGAGAGTAACGTATAAACAAAATCAGAAAGTATATAAATAAAAAGTGGGAAGAAAGAAAAGAAGAAAACAAATTGCAAGTGTGTGCATGTATGTGTGTGCAGGTGAAGTACGTGTTCGGTTCGCTTTGTTCATGAACTGGTCATCTTAAACTAATTTATATTTTAAAAAAAAAATTACAATTGTTTAGACCCATATAATGTGAATCGTGCAGGATGCTTTTAGAGATGATTTGGCAAAGAACTGGAGAGGTCGTAGTAGGAATAGTTTAGATTTAGATTCTCACCTGGAAAGTGGCAGAATGCACTGAGGAGACCAAGAGCGATTCCGATATCCGTCGATGTCGTTCCAAGACTAATGTTGATATCTTCCAAGTAAATTCCAATGGTCTTGATAATACCTACAATACTGGATGCCTTCAAAAAGTTACACAACACCAAAGGCAAACTTGGAGAAGTAAAAATCTCATGAAATCGGCCCATGGTAGGCTATGATGATTGAAATGATAAACAATATATAATTCGTGTTTCACTTCTGTTAGCTGGTTAACATAAACTACAAGTAAAATAGACAAGCGTAATATTGATAGAACTCCATAAGTATCAGTGTACCATTGTCCTGTCGGACCTCAATAGGCATTTTTGGTGTACGGTTGAACAGTTTTGCGTTAATAGGATCTATGTACTTTTTTTCAGCAAACAACAAACCTCAACCGCTGGAATTTATGACCTATAGAAATATTCTTTATCAAATGAAAGAATAATGGTTTTTATACCAAGTCGTTTGGAAGAAATTTCAAGTTTGGATCGCTCTTAATAATTACACACCACATCGCAAGGGGAGGACATATTACTATTATCATAATTATTTTTAACATTATTATTATTATTATAAGTAGTAGTAATAGTAGTAGTAGTAGTAGTAGTAGTAGTAGTAGTAGTAGTAGAAGTAGTAGTAGTAATAGTAGTATTATGGTTATTATTATTATTATTAAATCTATATCTTGTTTACAACTATAGAGCCGGATAAAATCAATGCACCCAAGGTACTACAGAGGCGACATCAACTGAATATCCAGAAGTATACAATTTGGGCAAAAGGACCACCATGGGGTACCCACAGATTACACTAGCCCTACCAGAACCCCCTTCAATTCAAGGGCCTGTCCAAAAGACAGGTCTGGCCGGCTCATTACTCATAGGTTACTCTAATAAAACAAGCCTAACCCTATTCTCCCATCACCATGACTGGTACCTATCACCCAGTAGCATATGGGTTAATTTATTGTCAATACTTTGTGTAGAATGTGTGCTGTCCAACTTTATGGCAAAACGAGCAGATTCTGATAGCTGAGGGTTCTGATTAACAGATCATTTAACATTGTTGGATATTCTGATTGTTTTATATTTTGCATCGATTAGTAACTTCTGTTAGCTGGGTAAAATATACGACACGTAAAATAGACGCGCAGAATATTGATAGAACTCCACAAGTATCAGTGTACCATTGTCCTGTAGGAGCTCCAAACTTCTAGTTCAATTGGCATGCTTTGTGTACGGTTGAACAGTTTTGCTTGAATACAAGTTTGTATGATCTATATAAATATTCTTTATTGCATGAAAGAATAGTGGTTTTTATACCCAGTCGTTTGGAAGAAATTTCAACTGTGGATCGCTCTTAAATAATTCTCAAACCAAGTTAAAACAAGCCCGCGAAATCCATAATTTCTTAACTTATAAAGCATTATATTGTGGTCAATTGTGTCGAAAGCTTTGCTTAAATCTAAAAATACTCCTATGGTGTGAAATTTGTTTGCAATACATGAAATAAAATAATTATGCAAATCAATTAATGCCATTTCAGTCGATCTGTTTGTCCTAAAACCATATTGGCATGAATTCAATATTACATTATCGCTAAGGAAACTATTAACACGTGTAAATACAATTTTTTCTAATATCTTTGAGAAAAAAGGTAATATAGAAATAGGTCTGTAATTCAATATATTGCGGTTATCCCCTTTTTGTACACTGGGATTACCTTTGCAATTTTAAGATTCGTAGGAACTACTCCAGTTGATAGTGAAAGATTGAAGATATAAAGTAACGGTTTGGTTATGTAAAATATAACTTTCTTTACAACAATAGAGCTTATGTTATCAATACTTGTGATTTTACTCTTCTTTATTCCACTGACAATATTGATTATTTCGTTTTCAGTAACAGGTTTAAAATATAATGACTTTTCGCAGGGAGGTGGTAAAAAAGATTGATAAGATATGTCACTATCAACTGGAATAGTATTTGACATAGATGGACCAATGTTGATAAAAAGTTATTAAATATATTAGAAATATCTTCACTATCATATATGTCACGACCATCTAAATTGAAGCTAGCAGGTGTTTTATTTACAGATTTACCAAGAATATCTCGAATAACATCCCAAGTTTTTCTCATATTACCTTTATGTTTTTAAATTCATTGAAATAATGTAATCTTTTAACTTCTTTTAGACATTTATTTACACTATTTCGACATTTTTATATTTCATCTTATTATTGTTTGATGGATGTTTACAATATAATTTATACATTATGTTCTTTTTATTTACCATCTTTAACACTTTTTTGTCATCCAAGGTTTTTTTTACAAATTGCATGTTTTTTAGAGAATTATTTTTTACTAAGAAGTTTTTCTCATATTTGGACAGAAATTGTTTCAAGAAGTGTTGATAAGCTCTATCAGCATTTGCACAATTATACACATCTTCCCAGACTGTGTTATCTAGATCTTGCATGAAACAATTTATGTTTTGTTTATTAATAACATATCTATGAATATTATTATTATTTGTATTATGATTAGGGTTTTGGTTAGCCGTTATCTGAAATACTGGTAAATGGTCGGTCACATCAGTGTAAAATATACCCGATGAAATATTAGAAGATAAATTGTTTGTAAAAATATTATCTATAAGAGTAGCGCTAGTTTCTGTTATACGTGTAGGTTTATCGATTAATGGTAAGAACGATGAGGCATATAATATATTTAAAAATTCATTAACATATTGTTGACTATACATTAATAAATTTATATTGTAATCACCCATTATATACACCAGTTTATCTTTATTGCTTAAACTTTTCAAACAATTATCAAATGTTTCTATAAAATTCTTAATACTAGATTGGGGCTTTCTATATACAATACCTACAACAATATGTTTACCTCTTGGTACATGTATTTCTATAAAAAGTGACTCAAAGTCATCAGAATCAGTTAGTATATTTTTTCTTATATCAAAGTTTACTGTATTAGCAATTAAAAGTCCAACACCACCTCCTCTCCCTACTCTCCTATCTGTATGAACAAAGGAGTAACCGTCAATACAAAAGGTACTCTGATTATCACTATTAATCCAAGTCTCGGAAAAACCATAGACAGTAAAGTTTCGAGATAGAGAATGTATAAAATCTGATAAAGAACTGAAGTTTCTGTTGAGACTGCGAGAATTGAAGTGCAATAAACTAAAACTATTTTCAAATGTTTGAAACACAGATTTAAATTCATCTTCAGTATAATACTTGCATTCTGTTAAGTTACTAAATATATCGTACGACATATTGTAATAATTCTTGTCATATTTTTCATCAGAGTCATCGTTTCTTGCACAAAAGATATCATTAAAATTGTGTACTTCATGCACTATATGATCTTTGTTCTCTTTATTTGTATTGATTGCAATAAATTCATCATCTGGTAATTCGTGAAAAGGAAATTTATAGTATTTGCATAGGAAACACATCTGGCAGAGTGATAAGTCAGTTGATGTACATCTATCTATTGAAGCATTGCAAGTAACGCAATGTCCAACATGGCATTTTTTTACATATATTCAATTGGGTCTTCACTGAATTTGGACAGACACTACAAAACATTGACAAAAAAGAAGGTTTAAACAAAAACTACACAAACAGGCTTAATATGTAACACTATTATAAGTTCATGTTAAAAGTGTACACCCATGAACTCAGTGTCCAACACTACATGTACTTTTTTGCTTCTAAGTGGATTTTCTAATAAGTATTACTTTTTGTAGTAATTCTTTCCTTTCTATTTAAAGCGCATAGGGACATGATATCCTGTAATGTGATATGCGCTTTAAAAGAACTGAGAATTATTATTGTATTGACGTGACATACGGTATAAAAACATTCTTCGGCAACACTCACTCTTAGGTTTTGGTAGTAATACCTTTCCTTGAGATCTTAGAAAGTATGAGTAATCACAATATTTGAAGGATTCCTCTAAATAAGAAGGAGCCATAACTATGCAAAGATTTGTAGACCATCGTATCTTAGTGTATATAACGTCTGGATTGTAGGCTAGGGTTTCCATCCTAATTTCAGATGAATATCATGATTATTAAAATTGCAATCGAAAGGATTAACTTTTAAAATGATACAATGATGATGATGACGATGAAGAAGATGAAGAACACGAATAATAATAATAAAATGAGGATGATGATGATGATGATGATGGTGGTGGTGGTCATGATGATGGTGAGGATGGTGATGAGGAATAGTATGAGGAGGAGGAGAAAGAAGAAGAGGATGACCATATATGGTGGTGATGACTCCCCTTCTGATTGGCGTTCATGAGGCTCACTTGAAGGTGACAAAGTACAAGAGGTCGTTTCAAACAAACCAAACTTTACTTACGTTATCAAAGTAGCAGTCTATACCCTCGGGAGCTGCTTCTTTGAGAGTCTTGTCCAAGTCACCCATGGTCTTGTAATTAATGGCGACATCGTAGCCTATATCCTTCATGTATTGAACCTTCTTGTCACAGCCAGTGAAGCCAATCACTCGACAACCCTAGGGAGCAAATAACACAATTATTGCATACTGTCATGATATTTCGGAAAATGTAAAGTTGCTGACATCAGTGGAGGGGCCTGTCATTTATACATTTTTTAAACAGAAAAATGGCGCCATGTGAATGCTGTGCATAATTATTGCAAGTGAAAGTTTGCTATGTTATAGGATTTTATTTACTCTGCAAGTTAACCTCAACATCTACATGGGACCATTTCAGTTTTTTAAAGATTAGTCGAGCAAACTTATTCTATAGAGAGAAAGGGGTTTGAGAGAGAATGAAGCGTGTCACATGGTCAGTAGAAGGGATCTTTGGCAGGTCTTACCATTATTTTGGCTATCTGTCCAACCACGGCACCCACTGCACCTGCAGCTCCACTCACGGCTACTGTCTCCCCTGCTTTAGGATGACAGGAATCCAACAAGCCAAAGTAAGCCGACTCCCTGTAAGAAGCAAATACGGTATATAATCCTCTACACAATGTAGATAATACATACGGGGATGTTATGATGTGGTCTAGTGGACCGGAATGAGGACCAAAGGGTACGCGGTTCGAATCCCTGACACACTACTCTATCCATATTCGCCACTCTCCACCTAGGTGAGGTATTTGGATCGACGGTAAGTAGAAATTTATTGAATGCATTGGCTTTTTAATGTTAGCATCTTGTATACGCATCTTTTATCACGGTCATATTTTTTTTACCGTAAGAAATGAACTGGATAGGAGGATTTTTTAGCGTGGCGTAGTCCACTTATTGACCTGTATCATCTGTATGGTCCATTGTGCCAGAAAGAAATAGGAAGCAGATCCTACATTTTGATAATCACAATTTTGAAACGTTGACTATTTCTTCGTCAGGAATATATCATGTAATGAAATTCATATATTTTCTTCCTTCTGATCCACTTCAAAGTTAGTGGTTAAAATACTCTTTAGAGGGTGGATTCCATGTCTTTTGAGCTTGGAATTCCACTCCAAACAAACGAAGTGTGTGTGTGTGATTGGGGTTTTTACAGACGTGTATCAATCAGATATGATTATTTACGTCTGGGGACCGACCTTTAACGTCACCATCCGAAAGACATGACTCAGTTTCGAAACTGGGTCCGATCAGAATCGGCTTGTAGGCGAAGACAGAGAGCTGACTGCAGACATTACCGCTAGAGGCGATTAATCACAACTCCCTATAAAGTGAGCCCATGACTCCTTATAAAGCGGACTTCCAATCTAGCCTGTGGGCCTACATTTAAATCCTCGTCACACCAACCATCCCGACACCAAAACCAACAAAAGACCGCACGAAAATTTAAATTATTTCGAATGGTCTAGAATCGGTCGGTTTGGAATCGGCGTTGAGTCGGTTTTTCGGTGTGACTCAGGTATCAGAGGGTACAGTTAAGATATATTATATATTTCTTTTTTTTAAGTTTCAGTAAATATTTGAACTAAGAGCAAAAGAATACTAACAAGTAATCGTACCCAGGGTAAACCCAACATTTATTTGCAATATTAAAGAGTGTCTACTTTCCCCACTTTCTTTTTTCTCTGTTTTTTGCTGAGTGTATAGTGGAAATCCACGGCCTGACAAAAAAGTGGAATCCGCTCTCAAAAGGGATATTCAACCACCACTTTCAGGTACATTTAATTGTTATAATTTGGAGCGGATCCAACTGCAAAAGGAAGTGATCCCCAATAGGCGTATGGGTTTCCAATCGTCTGCATGATGAGGGGGCGTATTATAGTACAGTGAAAAAAACCAACCTCTCTATTGATATAAAGAAAATGGACAGAGACATTATTTTTAAAGTACACGAAGCTTATAACGACGCAAAACGTGATGTAAGAAGGTGCATGAGCAATCTATGAACAAAATCAATGATTGATTTAAAAAATTGTCTTCCTTCAATTTATTTCCCCCTCCACTTGTTTATTATATTCGTGAAAAGGGCACCGAGTCATACGGTTCTACTTATACACGGCTCTCCCTTTGCCCCCTTCTCTCACTCTCTCTCTCTCCCTTTCTTCCTTTCTGTCTCTCTCTTATCATTTATGTCTGTTTGACTTTGTGTTTGTGTGTGTGCCCTCTTCTCTAAATGTATTTTGTTTCTCTCTCGCTCTCTCTATCCCCCCTCTCTCTCTCTCTCGCATTATCTCTCTTACTCTCCATCACTCCCTATCGAATACAAAGCCACAAGCTATCCCATCAAAGAAATTAGAAGCATACCTAGATGAATCTACCATACAAAGCATTTTATTTCTTAGCATTCAGCTGTTAAGCAAAGTTTGTTCAACTTGATATACTACACAATGTGGATAAAAATGACTTTCATGACTATTGCAAAAGACCGGGCTCAGGAAAAAAAATGATAACGAATAATTATGATGCTGGTAAACAGTAAATAATCATGACATGGTGCACGTTTTTATTTGTTACTCAATATCTTGGATCTTCGCGGCAATTACCGTCAGCAGAGTACAATCATTTGGCGATTTATTAGAGATTAACCATAAAATTGCTTTCCAATTTAATTAAAAATAGGCAATTTGCAACTATTGGTTAAAATAATATAATAATAATAACATTTTATTTACCCAGGGTAGCCACTTCAGTTATGAAACTGCTCTTCCAGCGGGCCCTGGTTAGCAAATGGTTGAGCTTGCTTTCTTATTCTTTTTTTTTTATTCTATCCATATTCTGATCATAACATATTTAACCTGTATCGATCTTATTTTCAAATGCCTTTTCCTTTCCATTTTCTACGTCTACTGCAATTTTTCCTCTCTATACGCACACACCAACACATGGTAACTTGTCTTGGTCGTTATTTTAGAGTCCTTCTATCTGGTATATGGACTATCATAAGGGTAAACATATCAAACCGTTTACAGAAGGGATGGAATGTAATTTTATATTACGAATGAAAATAAACATACGCAAACTCGAACCATGACTTTTCCTACACTGCAACGACTCGATTAATAATATTGCTAAAAAACTATTTATTTCAGATTCTTAATTCAGATGTGGACACCGCTACCAAATAGTATTTTGCAATTAGTCCTTGGTATATCAATTTAATTTCCCAAATTCATTAAACTTCAAGGATAATGTTCTTCCATTATGTACTTACAAGTATAGTCACTTTAACCTAATACCAGACGTCTCTAAATATTCTTCCATAGGACGTAACCGAAATAATATCGTTCTCTCGCTTTCTTTTCTGTCCCCTTCCAAACCAAAATAGCCCTTTCCAGGGCCACCCATATGGTAAAACCGCAAACCTATGAATTCATATACACCACCATGCATTAGCTAACATTCAAAGATCATCTGAATATTGAGGTTTATAGTCTATGTTGAGTAAACATCCGACAGGCTTTGAGATTTGAAAGCTTGCATAATATTTCAATTTTAATTACAAATCTTATCCGAAATTCTAATTTATAAATTCTAATTTTGGATTAGATTTGCTTCTCCTACAGAGTTGTATGGAAACACAGAAACATTGATTTAATACCATTCGTATCTATTAGTAGAAAATAAATTAAGGGAAGATTAACAATATTCATCACGTTAGTCATTCTTTCAAATCCTTTTTTCAGTTTTTTTTTTGCCCATACTTCGACAGCATACTTCCCATTTAAAATACGAAGAAGGTATTTGTTTTTCGCTGTTTATCATTGGTAATATTGAATTCGATGAATTCATTTAGCATGTAAATGTATATTCGTACGGAAAGTGATAAAAAGCTAGATAATTTATTTCATTGTTTGGGGTTAGCGACTACCTTAAGAGTCTGACAAGCTTCACAATTTGATTTCAACAAAACTAATGGCAGCATCAGAATTTGTTGGTCATCGTAATCAATCTTATAATGACAAATGGACGCGTTTATCCTTTTGCTCTGAGGTGTTTATATTTGAACGATGGCTTTGCCGAAGTTTGCTCCAGTGAATAGCTCCTTGAAAGCCTTAGGTGTGTTCTCAAATCCCTTGGTCACATGCTCCTGGTATTTCAGCTTTCCCTGGGAAAAAAAGGAACAAAAGGTAAGAAAGAAAGAATGAATAAGATATATTAAAAAATGGACTTTTAATTATATTACGCGACACAAAATAATACCCCAAAAGAGAACCAAGAATCTTTGTGACTTACATGTATTTATTGTGGTCACCTAGTGTTTTGTATTATAGGCTATCCTTAACAGCGAAAATGAAAACCTTTTTGTAAAGAAAGATTTGCTTGGCCAATGTTCGTACTACTACTGATGTACTAATACTGCTGCTACTACTGCTGCTGCTGCAACTACTACAACTACTTCCACTACTACTACTACTACTACTGCTGCTGCTGCTGCTACTACTACTTCTACTACTACTACTACTACTACTACTACTACTACTACTACTACTTCTACTACTACTTCTACTACTACATGTATAACTACCACTGCTACTGCTACTGCCACTACTACTACTACTACCACCACCACCACTACTACTATGTACATGTACTTATAATAATAACAGTAACAACAACTAGAACTGCTGAATGGTTACGGGAATGAAAGCCAGAATAGGACTTATAATAAACGTATTCGTAACGATGGTGACTTTAAAATAGTCATAGCCATTCTATAATAAAATAGTTCTTCCAGAATGGTATATAAATCGGTCATAATTAACAAAACTAGGTACATGAGATTAATAAATAGATACATGAAAATTCCATTATAACCCAAAGGAGAAATACCTCTTGAAGCCACGTCATTAGTTGTTTAACGGCCACCATGTATTTATCCTTATGATCGAAGACAAGAAATCCTTGGATTGATAGACGTTGGCCATTAATAGCTGGTTGAAGAATCCTCGCTGAATAGAAAGAAAAAAAGAAATCATCGATCAATTACAACAAATTATCCTTTAAAAAATATATACAAAAGGAACGTTACAAGTAGCTAAGTAGGTTTTATCTTACATGTTGTACATCTATATATAACCCCAAATGGTCCAAATGGCAGACATACGTAGAGGGCAGTAATTCTATTGTTCAAACGCTAACAGGACATGAAAATGTCCTGCTAATGACCATGTCAACTTGATGACTCATTTTTGAACTACAAGACGCTGTAAGGTATATATAACTATATAAATATATATATATATATATATATATATATATATATATATATATATGTTGTTATACATATATCTATTTATACATTTATATACATTTATTTGTATGTCAATGTGTATAATATCAACGTGTAGGACGTCCTATCAGGAAAAATAATCAGTAAGTGCCTTTGAGTTATTCCTACTTTGGCGAATCAGCCCAGCACTAGAATAACACTAAACATTAATAAGAATTAAGACATAATGTCTCTAAGATGCACTTCCCAAGGATTTTGGTTATTACAATGTATTACCCTGGCTTTAGCTCTGATAACTGCAGTGCACTCAGGGCAGACAAGGAATTAATCCTACCAGGTTATCCACATTCTTCACCTGGGCCGAGTGCGGTAAATGTAGATTAATGTCTTGCCAATGAAAGTGCTCCAGCAGGGATTCGAACCCCGAATCTCGTGGTTCACACTTCACAATCCAAATTAAGTCTTATCCACTAAACCATAATACATCCACCTCAACAAACATGCGCATTCCCGTTGTACTCAATTGGTGCCAATTTTACTCACTTCTTTTAAAGACCCAGTCGGAAGTGAAAAATGAAATAGATGAATTATATATCAACGGAAGCTTATAAGCGCTATATTACAATAATATCAACTATGTACTATTTTAGTGTCTGTCGGAGGAGAAACAGATCTATGAAAATTCGAAATCGGATCCACATGTTATGTCGTCACAGTAACATTTGACCCCTGTTGACCCGTAATTTGGATGGGTGTGGAAAATGAGGTTTTAAAGGGACTTGGTAACATTGTTCAGATGAGAGAAAATGGTGCTAAGGTAGTGACTTCAATACTAGATGTAAAATTAAAGATAATCTGAAAGTTTGAGTGAAAACAGACCATTATTAGCGATAAAAGTTGGGAAAAACTGATCTGATCGATTCCTTAATTCTCCCAACTAAATTAATTACAATTTAATTACATTTTAGGTGAATGTAAATCGTAACAAAGCTATGAATTGGCTCTATATATCATTCCGGACATTTAAGTGTTGAAAGATTTTTAAAATCCTGTTTTTTGTCTTATTTTCATGGAAAAACGGTTGGGAAATTTCAAAAATGGTTGGGAGAATTTACTGTTAGGTGTTGACCAGTGACGCCTTAAAAGAAAACCATAAATATCTTTGTGATTTGAGAATTTTTTCAGGATTTTTTGCATGCTAGAGGGTTAGTACAGTAGAAGGAATATAATAACTAACATTTCATACAAAAATTACACAATTGTTTCATCAACCTTCAACAATGTTACCGAGTGCAATACTGAAAGGGAAAATATCCTTTTTATTCCTTTCTATTTATATTCTACGTTCATTCAGCTTTCCATCGATATAAAGTTATATTTTCGTCGGTAAGGGTCTTTAAGTGTATACACAAACCTTTAGGGGGCTCTGTCGCATTGTATGCGCTGATGGATCCACAAACACATATGCGGCCATGCGCGTTCATATTGTAGATAACCGTACTGGAAAACTCTCCTCCGATCTATCATTAGAAAATAAAACAATTGTTTCATAATATTTTATCAATCGAATATATTCCCCACACGTATACAAAAATATTACCACGATTTCTTATAATCTTAACCAGCACTAGAAATACATTTATAAATGAATGAAATGCTAAATACTTAAATTAACAAATAAATAAATTCATTATAACAACAATAGCAAGAATAAGAACAATCGTTTTTATAATAGCAATAGTAATAATAATGATATTATTAATTATACTAGGCCTATTATTAATGATGATAATAATGATAATCGAAACGATAATAATAGTGATTATGGTAAATGAATAGATAATTAGTTAAATAGAAAGATAAATAAATTAATATATAAATTAATTAGTTAATCAAAAAATAGAAAGGAAGCGAATATTTGACCAAGTATACAACTTATGAAAAAATTCTAAGTGTAGATTAAAGGATTTTATTTTTTAGTCAGAGAAGGGTAAAACTTGTTCACTGAAGGCATGTCATTTGGGTTTCACGAGGGGGGTGGATGCGCACCCCGCACCCCCTCCCCCCCCCCTATCCGCTAGTGCATCAGTTTACTTACCAGATCGAAGTAGCAGTCTACTCCTTTGGGGCTACTTCCTTCAGTTTCTTGTCCAAGTCTCCCATAGTCTTGTAATTGACGGCCACATCGTATCCTATGTCCTTCAGATATTGAACCTTCTTGTCAGAGCCAGCAAAGCCAATCACTCGACAACCCTAGAGAAAAATCAAATGCATACAAGGTTATCGTTATTAGACGTCTTATAATCTTATCTATCGCGTTTGAAGTGGTAGTAGTATTAGTAGTAGTAGTATTTGTAGTAGTAGTAGTAGTAGTAGTAGTAGTAGTAGAAGTAGTAGAAGTTGTAGAAGTAGTACTACTAGTAGTAGTAGCAGAAGCAGCATTATTATTATTATTAGTAGTAGTAGTAGTAGTAGTCGTAGTAGTAGTAGTTACAGTAGTAGTAGTAGTTACAGTAGTAGTAGTAGTAGTAGTAGTAGTACATGTAGTAGTAGCAGCAGCAGCAGCAGCAGTAGTAGTAGTACTATTTAAGTAGTAGTAGTTAGACTAGTTGTAGTAGTAGCAGCAGCAGTAGCAGCAGAAGCAGCAGCAGTAGTAGTAGTAGAACTGTAGAAGTATTAGCAGTATTAAAATATAATTGATGTGTGTATATACCTAGGTTTGTTACTCACGTGGGCGATTTTTCTTTAAAGAAAACATTATTTTGCACATTAGGAATTATTACTATTATCTATTTATTTTGTAAACACTCAATCACAAATAAGAGAACAAACAAACATGAAGCACAATTGAAATGTTATCAATGAATTCATGTAATAGGAATTAAAGGGCATTTCCTACCTCATTTCCCCGGGATGCCGGGGCAGAAAAAGAAAAGAAAATTCCTTTGACCAAAAGGCCTTCCTACCCTTCCTGGGGAAATGTGTTATAAAAAGTGTGATTTCCTGATGGAATGTCTCATGCCACATACGTTATGCGTGCATCCGTCTACGTTTAGCCCAACTTCCGTATATCATGAAGGATTCTAAAGTTATTACAATATTATTAGAGATTAAAGGCTTTGTTCAAAGGATTAAATTGGTAAGTCTCTTTCCGCAGTTTCACTGTTTCCTGCGTTACTTACATCTACAGTTGAAATGTGACATATTACTTCTGTAATATCTAATTCCAAGTGAATTAGTTGGATTATGTTAATTGTCAGAAAGGGATTCCTCTGTTACATAGAATCCCTTTAATTCCCATTTGAATACAATTACAGATTAATCATAGTTAAACTCTAGTGATTAAGAATGAGCTTAATGTCTTATATACTGACAGTTCATAGGATTAATCGTGTAGGAGTGGTTGTTTGTGTGTGTGCATGTGGCTGTGTATCTAATGGGTCAAAAAGACATAAAATGTGTGCGTGTGTGTGTGTGTGTGTGTGTGAGAGAGAGACAAACATACAGAGAGAGAGAGAGAGAAAGTGAGACAAAGATAGAGACAGAGAGACGGAGAGACAAAGAGACAGAGAGACACACACAGATAGAGTGAGAGACAGATAGACAGAGACAGGTAGAGACAGACATAGTTACATAGAGAGACAATGAGAGAAAGACAGACGGACAACAAAGATAGAGAGACAGACAGACGGAAAGATATATATATATATATATATATAAGGGTCTGGGCTAAGAATATAGAGAAGTAACTTTTCCTTTCACTATCCTACCTTGATTTTGGCTATCTGTCCCACTACGGCACCCACGGCACCAGCAGCTCCGCTCACAACTACCGTTTCTCCTGCTTTTGGACGGCAGCAGTCCAAAAAGGCAAAGTAAGCCGTAATCCTGCATGAAACCAAATCCAGAATTCGTATTCTCAATATCATAATTATGTAAAGCATTTTAGCACACAGACTAAGCCTCTCAAACTCTAACTGAAAACTATACTTTTATCTGTATGTTAATGGAAATGATCCTAATATTACATTATGTTATATTAATGTTATAAATGTCTTGCCAATTATTGGGACTATCAAACTGTCAAGCTGCAATAGGCTTTTAATGTAGGCCCCTTTTATTCTTCTTATTTCACATGAATTCATTTAATGTACGTTGTATTTTACCTTGAAATGCTTTTTATATATTTTAAATGTTTGCATGTTTTTGTAACTGAGGGATGAATAAAGAATGAAGTGAATTATCATAACAAATATCTATAAATGGGTCCTATTTAAACACATGTAACATTATTTCATCTTCATGTACACGATGGATAAGTCTCCTATTCATTTGTATGTACTGTAGGCCTATTCAATAATAACAATTCTAAGCAAACTGCAGGAGCTGCATTTCTTCAAAAAGACAAAACAAGTTATTTATCAAATCTTTGCTGGTGCAATATTGGCTTCTAGTCTACATTGAATGTCACTACCTTAACCATAGTGTCACATGTTATTATTTTTAAATTCGAAGCCCCCGAATTAACATTTGAGTGCGCACAAATCAATAGGCCATTTTCGTAATTTTACCAAATTGAATGCATACTTCTTTGTGAAGTGCATCGTTACAAATTATGTCATTCACCTGTTAGGAATAATAGTATTTCAATCGTCAGAATACGAATTGCTTACAAAATAATTTGCTAGGTAGGACCATGGACCTATTACGGATGGACATTCGTCGTTTTCTTAGCGAATTCATTGTGATTGTCTCCGTCAATGTCGTCTCAATAACATTCCGTACATGTTTCTTCACTTTGATCTCATGAGGTCCGCCGCCAATAAGCCGGGACAGAATCAAGATAGTGATTTTACACATGTTAATATACATGCGCAGAAGATAATAAATCGCTTAAATCATGGGAAATCGATGTGCAGTTCTGATTTATAATCAGAAATTGTTGTTCCGTGTACTGTTTTTTTTTTTTGAAAAACATGTTGATATTACCAGATAATGGTTATATTTGGATTGTTTGTGATTTAAAATCCCGTTTCCCCCAATTTCCTCATAATATTCCAGAGTTACAACGCACAGGGCTTATAAAGATCATAGCCTTCTAATTGTTTTATCTGGTCATTGGTGCGTGCGAAAGTGTGCGAATCAGTAATAATAAATTTCATATCACCAAAATCGTCTGCTTTTCAACTTTGCTGCTCCCCATTGGTAATGTTTTTATTTAAGACACACTCTTACAGAGCACACCATCCAAACAAAACCCAAGAGAGGGAAACTGCTCCTTTGTCAATGACCGAAAATGCTTACGCAGTCGTTATTGTTAAAACAGCTGAATGTTCTCATGAAGATGCACATAATCAGAAGGCGGCGGATCTCGTTGGATCAAAGAAAGAATCACGTCGAATGTCCATCCGTAATAGGTCCATGGTAGGACAAACATCATGGCTTGTCCTACCTTACAACATGGAACGTATGCGATTCGTATTCTGACTATTGAAATACAATTATTCATAACAGGTGAATGAAATCGTTTGTAACGAGGCACTGGACAGCGATTTGTGCATTGAATTTGATTACATTACGAAAATGTCCTACTCATCAGACTTCGACGTGGTAAGAGTGAACTTACCCAGGCATACCAAGCAGCCCGAGTGCCAGAGACTTTGGCCAATCATTAGAAGTAAATTTCGGTACCGGTGTGACGTCACTGCCCTTGGCAACAGAATGTGATGACCATCCAGTCTGGGCTTGAACCAAGGTACCTACAGGAACGTTCTTATCCTTACTCGCAATCACCCTGGTAGACAAAACAAAAAACAATTAAAAATACATTAATAATAATAATAATAATAATAATAATGATAAGGTGATTTTTTAACGCGTCTAATATTATCTTTCTAGGCGCGAAATTTATATATTTCATTTAAAGGAGAAGGAAAAATGATGTGAGCTTTGCTTGGCCGAAAAACAGGTATTTTCTCCCTAACATACTGCCACTTAGCCCGTAGTATATATTGCCCCGCCCATAGAGCGGTCTAACTAACGTCTTTCGGATGGTGACGTTAAAGGTCGGTCCCCAGACGTAAATAATCATATCTGATTGATACACGTCTGTTAAAAAAAAAACTTAAAAAAAACCCAACCCCCCGCCAGCGCATGATAGAAACATGCGACTGTTTTTGGTAGTATCCATGTAGGTTTCATTTTCAATTTGATATCGTACTTGTACAGAAATAAAATCTAAATACTCGACCTGCTCACCGTCAACATCGACTTCATACACCCACATACGAACACATATTTATCACAGCCTAGTTTTATGGAATAACTTACCAGAAAACCTTCGAAATATAGCAACACAAGAAAAATTATTTGAAAACATTTATGTAATATATCACTTTGTAAAATTTCACAATTATTAACCCAGTGCACCATTTCCACTCCTTCTGTATTCGGTTCTGTAAAGCGCATAGAGACATGCAGCTGTGCCTATGTGTTATCACTGTGAACATGACGGACAAAGAAAGAGGACAAAATATACGGTTCCCATTCTACCCTCAACAATTGTTTTGGTAGACAAAGGAACATCCCTTCACTGCTATTATGTAAAAATGTGTAGAACAGGGCCCCGTCTTACAAAGAGTTACGATTGATCCAAATCAATCGTAAGTCCTTCAATCAATCGCAAGTTTGCAGTCTGCCATCTCTTATGTACACAGTTACGATTGATATCAATCGCAAATAAGTTGCGATTGATATCAACTCTTTGTAAGACGGGCCCCAGGTGTCACATGCATATTCACCTGTTCTACTTATTTTATCTATTTCTTTGTCCGTCATGTTCACAGTGTATGCGCTATACAAAAACGTTTGATTATTATTATTATTATTATTATTATTATTATTATTATTATTGTTATTACTAAAAGCATGCAAATAAAAAAATATGTGAAATGTAGAATTATCATTACTTGCTTCGTACTTAAACAACAATATTTCTATGATTTAAGAAATCAGACATATGTCTGATTTCTTAAATCATAGAAATATTCTTAAATCATGAAAATATGATAATTCTACATTTCACATATTTTTTTATTTGCATGTTTTTTTTTAAACTGGAACGTGGGAAAATAAATGAAATAATGAGTGTCTTACTTTGCGACTTGCTCTCCGACCATGGTTTCCCCTACAGGTGGAGTCAATAATCTACAATGAACCAAAACAAATAGACAGTACCAAATAAAAGTGAGAATTGAGACAAACGAGATTAGATACTTCTTTACACTGTTGCCCATAAAGTTAGCTTTAGAAATCTTTTCAGAACTGTATTGATTAATCTCTTTGACTATTTTTAATATATTTATCAATACAGTTCTGAAAAGATTTATGTATCAAGAATAAGACATAATTATTGTCACGTTTCATGAAAAGTAAGAAACTCATGACTAAGTATTCAAATTTAATTATTTCACAATACAATGAATGCATGAATAAACAATTTAAGAACAGCATAGTGTAGAAAATAGACATGTGATACAAATGAGAAAAGATGCGTACACTGTGATGAACTGGATGTGAGGGAGTAGCAAAGGTCATTGACCTGTCAAGGCTACTCCCCATATTGATATCCACCACTGTCACAAATCAAAAGTTACAATATACATTATTTAATAATAATATATGAAACGGAAACAAAATCACAAACAAAAACAGACAAAAAAAAGAAAACTTTAACTTTATGATAAAGGTCTTGGTATATTTCTACTGGACCTACTTAACTTTGGATCCACAGTGATAAAATAATGGTCATAATTATAGGGTTACAATAACATTTAGGCTTACTTTTAGCAATTGGATTATGTCTAGTGTTAGAGTTGGGTTCAGAGTTAGAATCAGGACAAGAGTTGGGGTTAGGTTTAGTGTTATGTTTAGCATTTGGATTAGGTTGAGGCTTAGGGTAAGGTTTAGCTTGTGCCCAAGGCCTATTCCATTTCATAATATGCAGCAAAATTAAAGGAAACAATTTAAACGAAAAACACAATTCACATGAATTTGGAAACTTACAAAGTCCCTTTCTTTTTCGCCTCTCTCTCCCTCTCTTTCTCCATTTCCTCCACACAAATCTTCCATATCTCTCTCTCTCTCCACCTTCCTCTTCCTCTTTCTTTTTCTATCTCTTTCTCCTTCTCTATGTCCCCCAAGCAATCATTCTCTCTTTCTCTCTCCACCTTCCTCTTTCTCTTTCTATCTCTTTCTCTTTTTCTAAGTCCCCCAAGCAATGAATTCTTCCCTCTCTCTCTCTCCACCTTCCTCTTTCTATCTCTTTCTCTTCTTCTATTTCCCCTACGCAATTCTTCCTTTTACCTCATTGTACACCCCTCATTCTTTCTCTCTCTCTCTCTCTCTCTCTCTTTCACACACTCTCCTCATCATTCAACAAGAGGATGATGGGGTGTCATATTAAAGCCCCACTGCACTACTTATAGCTACTTGCGCCCTCTATGTAGCAAACAATGCCTAATCGGTGACATTTGGTCCCCCATGGTCCCTTTTTATTATGTTAATTGAGAGCTGATTTGAAGAGATAACTACCTGTCAGTGACCATGCAGGGAGGTCTAATCCCTCCTGGCCAAACAAGTGCAGATAGGCTTTAACAGTGTTAAACGGATTGTTTCGTTATTCTATACACATATTTTGTTCCTATCGATCATGATAATACAGCTTTCATAATAGTCAAATATGATTTTAATAATTTATTCATATTTTGTAGAGTCATCCAGCACCCTACATAATTTTATCAAAATGCATGCTTGTACAATGCACACAACACATCCCCAAAGTGTGGACGAATAACAAAATACTGTACGTGTTGATAAAACCCATTTTTTTCAGTCAAAAGGTGATAATGAATAAAGACCAAAATACCATTTTTAAAATATTTTTTGCAGAGTCATCCTCATAATCAAACTGAAAATGCATACGTGTACATTCTACAATGCGTCTATTCATCAAACTGATATAAATGTCGTAGGGGTGGGGGTTCAGGGAGGGAGTCGGATAGAGTCCTGACCTTTCCCCCGTTTTTGACCTGATTGAGGCCCCCGCTTTGTCATGTTTGTTTTTGCCGCATACGTTGTTAGTTAGTTGGTTGGTTTGTATCTATTTTTCATTCTCAGTTGCTTGGTTTGGTTTGGCTTGTAAGATTTCTTTTTCTGAATTAGACCTCCAGGTCAACTTAGACCCCCTATTTCATCTCCTTTCTTTTTTTACAAAATCATGGAGCCATCATGCATTTGTTGGGTCCTTTTAAAGATAAAGACCAGTTCTGGTCATGCGATTGCATTGTGAAAGAAACGTTGTGGAATCGATCAGAAAAGGTTGCGATCATCAAGCATATAAGTATTGGTGTCTACTGCAAGGTTCTGGACTCATCAAAATGATAAGAAATTTGCCCAGTCTTGGTATTAAAGTTACAAGCACTGTACACAGAAAGATGTATATGGGACTACGCGACCACGTGCGCGGTATCTATTTGGTCCCAATAGATATAATAATTTACCAAATATATCAATTAGTAGGCGGTTTCCCGACTTTCCCGGCAAAATTTGTATCATCACGTATTAGTCAAAAGATATTCTTTCACATGATTGGTAATGAGAGCTTCCATTTCAATTTTTTGAGAGAGGGGCGTTTCCAAACTGGTCTTTACCTTTAATATTAATTTGCCATTATTTGCTGAGTAACGATCTGTCAGGTCGTGAGGAGAAAATATACACGATTATCAAAACGGCAGGGACTCAACGGCAATGTAAACATGCACACACTGATCATGTCTCGTTATGCCCTCATTAAGCAACACAAATCATTAGCTCGGGCGACAAACCCGATCGAGGGATGGGGGTATACACTCCCCCACACACACACACACTTTTGAGAGAGGGGAAATGCATGTACAAAACATATATCCTCACTTTTCAAGGAAAAAGTCATTTGAAATCAATCAGTTGTTAATTTTTTTAAAGTGAATCTTATAACAATGAAAATTTCTCAAAAGAATGCAATAAAATAGGTTTAGAACGTCGTAAAATGAGTCCGATATTCTATATTAAAAATCTCACATCCATTGTCACAAGAGTCGTGTGTGTGTGTGTGTTAAAACGAGAAATCTTGCACCTGATTGCGATTAAACACCGCCTCCCCGAACCCCTCACACCCCTCCCCAACCTACACACCTCGGAACGGATACCACAACTGATTATTAGACATGCGCTTTTCATAACAAGTTATAATGTTGACAGGTCTTCCGGCTTATCCTTTCTTTTTTTCTCTCCCCTTTATTTTGCAATGTCGGTCATTGTCATTGTAAATGTCCAAGATCATAATATATGTAATTTTTATATCCGAACCTGCTTTTAATGAATTTATGAAATTATAACTTTCCATAAACATCTACCGTGACAGGTTTCTTCTTTTCCCGCCTTTAATTTGTCTTTCTATTTTGTTTGACTTTGTATGTTTTGTTTTTTTTGGGTATAAATTGTCCCCTTTGACACTTTGACATTTGACATTGCCATTTGACCTTGTACTTCTCTGCAGTCTTTCTATCAGATTGATCAATGAATTATATTTGCAAATTAAAAAAAAAAGAATATATATATATATATATATATATATATATATATATACATATATACATGTGTATATTTATATATCCCTAGGTCGGACAAAACAAAAAGTGTTTGTGTGTGTATCGGGGTTGATGATTTAATAAGTTTGCATACAGAATATAAATACCACCAATTTGAAAACTTTTCAAAAAGGTCTCACGCCTGTTCAAGTTACAGCGTAAAACAAGCAACAACAAAATCGTGCTTGACACACAGTCTAGAACAGTTTGCATAGAGCTATATGTTTGCTGTGAGATTGTTGCATTATGATATTGCTTTATCGGTCATAATTATCTTACTCTACCACTATTAAAGTGTTGATCTATTGTGTTTAGAGATAACCATCTCGTTCAAACTCATAATGAACACCAGGGGGTGTTTCACAAAGATCCTAAGTCGAACTTAACTCTAAGTTGGACTTAAAAATTATGGAGAGCCCTTTGTAGCCTTAAAATAAAATATATTCAAAAGCGAAAATCAAGTATGTTAGACTTTTTATAAAGTCCACATCAAGAACATGAAATCTCCTTGATAATAGAAAATATGAAGGATTTGAATCAACATTTTATGCCTTTTAAAATAACTTTTACAAAATATTTTCATAGATGCTAACGGCTTTCCATAATTGTTAAGTCCAACTTAGAGATAAGTTCAACTTAGGATCTTTGTGAAACACCCCCAGTACTATTTACATAGCACGGTCTTTTCCTCCACAATGTAATCTTACATGATCTTTTTATTAATATTTTGCGGAGTCATCAAGCACACGTGGAATCTTTGCCCTTCAATATGGTTAATAATTCTCGAGGTACTTGATATTTGTTTACAGTATACATACCATGAGCTGCAGTGCATCTACAGAGCTTCACTGAGATGTGTAGTATATTTTAGAGAAAGCTCTACACCATTTCCAATAATTCTTCCAGACATTTTTCTTTCTTTCACAATACAATTTCGATGAAAAGAACCATACTTTCCCTTTAAGCTAGTTAGGGATAATGATAAAGAACATTACTTATTTTAAAAGAGAGAGAGTGCTAAGACAACCTGCACTCCAAAAGTTGGATTATGTTCATGTGTTAAAAGCATAAATCCTTCCAGAACATCCATATTTTATCAAAATCTTCTAGTTGATTAGTACACTTCCGAATATAGTAATACTGAATCTTGTTTTTCATTTCCATTCGATATTTATTTTGTCGAGTCATCTACCTGGCGCGCACATTCAAAAAGTAACCTCCAAATTCACATAACATTTCTTCAGATATGGTTTTACATTATCATGTTTTCCATACTTTGCAAAGTCATCTAACCATCCCACGGACGCTCAGAAAATAAACGCTTGGTTGTGCAAGCGATCAAGTGCAAATAGACATTGTTCATTGTCGGCACGCAGACATCTTCATGAAAACAGAGTCTGTGTATATTCTTTGGAGTGATGCACTCGAATTATAAATTCAACACGACAGACGTTACTGATCCAATTATATTGTTAGGTTCATTTCGTTATAGCAATAATAGCATTGGTTCACCTTTCGAGCAATGACATGGACATCATCATTATCATCAACAACGACATCATCATCTTCAACAACACCATCATCACCATCACCAACACCCATCATCATCATCATCAACACCCATCATCATCATTATCACCCATCATCATCATCATCATCAACACCCATCATCATCATCATCATCGTCATCAACATCAACATCATCATCATCAAAATCGTCATCATCAACACCACCATAAACATCATCACCACCACCACCATAAACATCATCATCATTAGCATCATTACTATTGTGTTATACATTGTGTTATAATTGTGTTATAATTGATCACTTACACTATTCTTATTAATCACAATTCATATTAATCCCTATCTTATCGAGTCATACATCGTGTGCATGCTCAAATGGCATGTACTTTTAAAGTATGCAAGAAAATGTTCTATTCCTATCAATCATGAACGATCGGTAAACATTAATTGTTCCGTTTGCAAATAATAGACTCCGTGACTTGCACAAAATATGAAGTTCAAAATAATTATGTAGGCCATGAGTCTGACCTCTCATGTTCGTTGACAAAACACAAAAGGTCTTGCCATACCACATTGGCTACTGTATTCTCATATTCCCAGCATATAGGAATAGCCCGGTTCCAGTAGATAATTGGTAAACATGAGTTCGTTATGGGATAGCTCTCATTGCCGTCTTTTTAAAGGACGTTACAGAATTTGGCCAAAAAACGAAAAGAAAGATTATTACTTATTATAAATGGAAAGAAAAAAAATGTCACTGATAATATTCTCATTTTGCTTTTATTTTTAATGTCATTTATAATCTCTCTCTCTCTCTCTCTGATTCTGGTCACCCACTCCTGTTTCCTTCTCTCTTTATGTACCTCTGCTCGCCCTCCTCAAAAATAGTTACCCGCATCTTACGGTTCCCCCCCCCCTTTCTCTCTCTCTCTTTCTCTCTCTCTCTCTGTCGCTCTCTACCTCTCTCTCCTCACTGTCCCTTTCCGATTATGATTGTTCCCTCTTTTCAAAACTGTCCTCTAAATCCGATTACTTCTTTTTTTTCTCTCTCTCTCGCTTTCACCCCCTTCGTCTCTGCCCCCTCTCTCTCTCTCTCTCTCTCTCTCTATTGTACTCGTACCCTCTCTTCTCGTGCTTGACTGCACGCAGTCTAGAACAGTTTGCATAGAGCTATATGTTTGGTGTGAGATTGTTGCATTATGATATTACTTTATCATTCATTATCATCTTACCTTATCATTTGATCCATTTAATTGTGTCTGGAGACAACATCTTCATTAAACCTATAACGAACACCAGTACTATTTACATATCACTTCTTCTGCACATTGTAATCTTACTTTATCTTTTTATTAATATTTGTGTCGAGTCATCAAGCGCATTTTGTTAATGATTCTCGAGGTACTTGATATCTTTCAGATTTTACATACCATGTGCTGCAGTGCACCTACAGAGTTTCACTGAGATGTGTATAATATTTGGAGATAGCTCTACACCCTTTCCAATTATTGCTTCCAGACATTTGTTTCTTTCACAGTGCAATTTCGATGAAAAGAACCATACTTTATCTTTAAGCTAGTTAGGAATGATGATAAAGAACATTACTTATTTTAAAAGAGAGAGAGTGCTAAGACAACCTGCACTCCAAAAGTTGGATTATGTTCATGTGTTAAAAGCATAAATCCTTCCAGAACATCCATATTTTATCAAAATCTTCTAGTTGATTAGTACACTTCCGAATATAGTAATACTGAATCTTGTTTTTCATTTCCATTCGATATTTATTTTGTCGAGTCATCTACCTGGCGCGCACATTCAAAAAATAACCTCCAAATTCACATAACATTTCCTCAGATATGGCTTTACATTATCATGTTTTCCATATTTTGCAAAGTCATCTAACCATCCCACGGACGCTCAGAAAATAAACGCTTGGTTGTGCAAGCGATCAAGTGCAAATAGACATTGTTCATTGTCGGCACGCAGACATCTTCATGAAAACAGAGTCTGTGTATATTCTTTGGAGTGATGCACTCGAATTATAAATTCAACACGACAGACGTTACTGATCCAATTATATTGTTAGGTTCATTTCGTTATAGCAATAATAGCATTGGTTCACCTTTCGAGCAATGACATGGACATCATCATTATCATCAACAACGACATCATCATCTTCAACAACACCATCATCACCATCACCAACACCCATCATCATCATCATCAACACCCATCATCATCATTATCACCCATCATCATCATCATCATCAACACCCATCATCATCATCATCATCGTCATCAACATCAACATCATCATCATCAAAATCGTCATCATCAACACCACCATAAACATCATCACCACCACCACCATAAACATCATCATCATTAGCATCATTACTATTGTGTTATACATTGTGTTATAATTGTGTTATAATTGATCACTTACACTATTCTTATTAATCACAATTCATATTAATCCCTATCTTATCGAGTCATACATCGTGTGCATGCTCAAATGGCATGTACTTTTAAAGTATGCAAGAAAATGTTCTATTCCTATCAATCATGAACGATCGGTAAACATTAATTGTTCCGTTTGCAAATAATAGACTCCGTGACTTGCACAAAATATGAAGTTCAAAATAATTATGTAGGCCATGAGTCTGACCTCTCATGTTCGTTGACAAAACACAAAAGGTCTTGCCATACCACATTGGCTACTGTATTCTCATATTCCCAGCATATAGGAATAGCCCGGTTCCAGTAGATAATTGGTAAACATGAGTTCGTTATGGGATAGCTCTCATTGCCGTCTTTTAAAGGACGTTACAGAATTTGGCCAAAAAACGAAAAGAAAGATTATTACTTATTATAAATGGAAAGAAAAAAAATGTCACTGATAATATTCTCATTTTGCTTTTATTTTTAATGTCATTTATAATCTCTCTCTCTCTCTCTCTGATTCTGGTCACCCACTCCTGTTTCCTTCTCTCTTTATGTACCTCTGCTCGCCCTCCCCTCAAAAATAGTTACCCGCATCTTACGGTTCCCCCCCCCCTTTCTCTCTCTCTCTTTCTCTCTCTCTCTCTCTCTGTCGCTCTCTACCTCTCTCTCCCTCACTGTCCCTTTCCGATTATGATTGTTCCCTCTTTTCAAAACTGTCCTCTAAATCCGATTACTTCTTTTTTCTCTCTCTCGCTTTCACCCCCTTCGTCTCTGCCCCCTCTCTCTCTCTCTCTCTCTCTCTCTATTGTACTCGTACCCTCTCTTCTCGTGCTTGACTGCACGCAGTCTAGAACAGTTTGCATAGAGCTATATGTTTGGTGTGAGATTGTTGCATTATGATATTACTTTATCATTCATTATCATCTTACCTTATCATTTGATCCATTTAATTGTGTCTGGAGACAACATCTTCATTAAACCTATAACGAACACCAGTACTATTTACATATCACTTCTTCTGCACATTGTAATCTTACTTTATCTTTTTATTAATATTTGTGTCGAGTCATCAAGCGCATTTTGTTAATGATTCTCGAGGTACTTGATATCTTTCAGATTTTACATACCATGTGCTGCAGTGCACCTACAGAGTTTCACTGAGATGTGTATAATATTTGGAGATAGCTCTACACCCTTTCCAATTATTGCTTCCAGACATTTGTTTCTTTCACAGTGCAATTTCGATGAAAAGAACCATACTTTATCTTTAAGCTAGTTAGGAATGATGATAAAGAACATTACTTATTTTAAAAGAGAAAGTGTAAAGACAACCTGCACTCCAAAGGCTAGATAATTTTCATGTGTTATTGCAAAAATCCATCCAGAACACTGTCCATATTTTATCAATATATTCTACAATATTTTTGATTAGTACACTTCCCAATATTAAGAGAACTACTGAATCTTTTTTTTCATTTCCATTCGATATTATCTTGTCGAGTCCTCTACCCGGCGAGCCCATTCAAAAAGTAACCTCTAAATTCAAATAACATTTCTTCAGATATAGTTTTACATTATCATGTTCAATATTTTGCCAAGTCATCTACCCATCCCACGGACGCTCAGAAAATAAACGCTTGGTTGTGCTAAAAACGGTGTTTGTCCGCCACGATCAAGTGCAAATAAACATTGTTCATTGCCGGCACGCAGACATCTTCATGAAAACAGAGTGTAGGTATATGTTTTGGAGTGATGCACTCGAATTATAAATTCAACACAGCAGACGTTACTGATCCAATTATATTGTTAGGTTCATTTCGTTATAGCAATAATAGCATTGGTTCACCTTTCGAGCAATGACATGGACATTATCATTATCATCAACAACGACAACATCATCACCATCATCATCACCATCACCGCCACCATCATCAACACCCATCATCATCATCATCAACATCATCATCATCAACACCCATCATCATCATCATCACCCATCATCATCATCATCAACACCCATCATCATCATCATCATCATCATCACCACCATCATCGTCATCAACATCATCAACATCATCATCATCATCAAAGTCGTCATCAACACCTGCACCATAAACATCATCATCACCACCACCACCACCATAAAAATCATCATCATTAGCATCATTACTATATGTACATTGTGTTATACTTGATCACTTACATTATTCTTATTAATCACAATTCATATTAATCCATATTTTGTCGAGTCATACATCGTGTGCATGCTAAAATTGCACATACATTTAAAATACGCAAGAAAAAATTCTATTCCTATCAAGCATGAACGATCAGCAAACATCCAATGTTTCATTTGCAAATATTAGACTCCGTGACTTGCACAAAATATGAAGTTCAACATGTGAGACGTGAATCTGACCTCTCATGTTCATTGACAAAACACGAAAGGTCTTGCTACCACCACATTGGCTACTGTATTCTCATATTCCCAGCATACAGGAATCTCTCTCTCCTCTCCTCTCTCTCTCTCTCTCTCTCTCTCTCACTCTCTCCTATTCTACTCGTCCCATCTCTTCTCGTCCTTTCCCTATTTCTGCCCACTCAGGCATATGTAGAGAAAATGAATCGTAATAGTCGGTGCTGCTTGTCCTTATACTCGTTTTCATTCTACACAATATAGTGTTCTTTGATAACAAAGTTGCTGTATAGTGTTATTTGTTCATATTTTGCTGGGGTATTATCTAAAGGCAAACTCAACAAGGACAAATATGTGTTTGTTCCGTCGAGATCAAATGACTTTGACCCGATTCACTAGGCGATTTGCACGAAATAATTGAACTGGTATGTACCTTGTTAGGTTTGTTTGTTTTTTGTGAAGTTTTTACGAGATCATTAATTTTGTGTCATTTGTGATAAGGCCGAGCCAATTTTTAGGGTTTGAATTGATCGGAAATTAAAAACAAATTGACTCACTTTTGCAGAATTGATCACATGCATTGCACACAGAAAAGGGTCAATATCACTGTACACACAGATGAGGCATGAAAGTAGAGTAAAGACCTTTTAGCTAATTCTTGTAATACCTCGAATATGAGGGTATTTGAAGTACAATCCTTTTCAGGGAACATTTTCTGCTATATTTTCTTCCAAACTGAAATTTGAATATCGAGAAAGCCCAAAAGTTATTATCTTTATCAGAACTCGACCTTTTGTTTAACATTACAAATTTGAAATAAAATGCTACGAAATATTATAATCTCGGTGTAAACGGGAAAATATAGTAGCTTCTTACCTCATGTAAGGGTCTACAGTTAGATACACCGCTTCCAGCTGGACCTCTAGAGAGAAAAAAAAAGTTGTTATGTTATATTGCGAAAAGGCGTGCAGCCTGATCACCCCCCTTCACCCTCCTCGCTAAAACGTGCCCGTACGTCTATGACGTATGTAATTTTTGTACTCTGCTAAAAGATCTTCGTGGAGTAACTTTGGATAGCATACATATCTGCATAATTCATCTGGACTAACTTTCATGACAAAACCATTACTGGAATATGGGACAGAGTATTAGGATATCTCCGTTCGCTCCAGAATATGAAAATACAAAATGAATTGATATTGCATTAATATTATTATTATTACTATTCATTAGACCCTATATACAATCATGACCATTAAATTCCATTACCAGTCATACAGTTTATGTGTAACATGATCCTATAAAATATATTTCTATGGAATAGTCATAAGGGTAATCAATTCGGGCTAATTCAGTTGATTTTTCGAAAGTCTTTGGCTTCGTTCGATTAATAAAAAGATAAATGAACAGTCTCCATACCTCCATCCTTAGGCGCAGGAACCTGGATTTTATCAAGACTGAAATTCGAATCTTTCACATCTCCGTCAAAAGCTTTCGCATAGGCGATCCTTCTTCCTGATACAGCCATGATCTATCACCAACGTTTGATACCTCAACCTCAGCTCTTCCTGTGACTGATTGCTCGAAAATCTCTTTGAGCCAATGATTGCCGAACCGAAATGACGAGCTTATGTAGCCTTGCGAGGATCAGCAATCAAGCATCGATTTCCTGTATCTATTGCACGCACGCTTCGTCATTGTGTGCTCTCACATAAACCGTGCGTATGGGAATGTGTGCGTGCGTGTGTTCGTGTGCAGTGGCGTATTGACGGAGCGAAAAAAATGGATATAGGATGACTTTGCATTTTTGTAATAGGATAATCAAATAGTAACCTAGCATTTCTTGCAATTCCCTTGGTAGATTGTCGATTGTTGAGAGGTCAGACATACTAGACAGACCGAAACAGTTTTCCATTAATTTGCAGCTCGAAAATTTGCATTTTAGAGCACTTTTGATCACACAGGCATTCAAAAGTCGGATCTTTAATTTACCTCTTTAGTTTCTTTTCTAAACAACTAAAATATTCATACCCTGACCAAGTTTTGATTTTTTTTGTTTAAGTATTTGACAATTTGATTTGTCCCGATTTATGTTTCCTGAGAATGTGACATATTAAAGCTGACAATCATCTAAAAGTATTCAACACTAAGGCACTATAGTTCAACCAGTCCACCTTTCATTCTTGAGTTACGAAAAACACAAAAAACAACATATTTACAAGGGATATGAATAATTCAGTTTACTGTATCATTTGATATCGTTAAGACATTTTTTTTGGGAGGCCGGGGTGACTCTGAAGCTAGCTTGCGTTGTCAAAAAGACTAACGTGGCCGTATGAAAACAGTTTGAAGGAAGGAAATGAATAGCAGAACATTATAGATGGAATTAATTAATTAAGGCAGAAATTATAGGAGGGCCCTCAGGCAGAGCAGTCTATTGGTCTGTAAACGAAGGAGGATACCTTTGACAAAATTGTGAAAGTTAAGGTTACCACTTTCATCACTATTTTCACTGGGCCTACATACTGCGGGCTTATACTTTCAGCAGCAGCAGCACTTTTAGTAGTAGGCCTGGGCATATTATTGTCA
Organism: Mesocentrotus franciscanus; assembly: GCA_037976565.1. Classification (NCBI taxonomy): domain Eukaryota; kingdom Metazoa; phylum Echinodermata; class Echinoidea; order Camarodonta; family Strongylocentrotidae; genus Mesocentrotus; species Mesocentrotus franciscanus. Next base: position 12,338,555 of record CP137684.1, read on the forward strand.
TTATTATTATCATTATCAATGATGGGATTACAAAACAGTAAATAAATAAAATAAGACAAAACACAATTATCTAGGAAAGAAGAAAGAGGCAATAACAAAGATCGAATAACACAAGGAAAGACTTTATTTGCCTATACGCCCCCCCCCCCATACAACGCAGCACACAGTCACACACGCACACGCACGCACACACTCAAACACGTACATGCACACGCGCTCCGCCACCTGGCATATTGCATAAAGATCGAAAATATCTAGGGTTTTGCACCCCGTAAATCCGAAACTTACTGGTACTATAGGCTACTGATCAATAGTACGACTTCCATGAAAGATAGATCCAGATAAGATCTGGCAATTTTTTGCAGAATTACTGCCCCGGGCCCCGCGCTCTCTCCGAGTCTCGGCGGTAGGCCTATATGCATGGCTCCCGGACTCAGGCGCGGATCCACGATTTCTTAAGGGGGGGGGGGGCCCAAATTTGAAATTGTGCAAGCCAAATATTGGTACGTAATGGTGACCACTAAAGCAGTGGCACAATGAGCAAAATCGTTTGGGGGCCAGAAGAAAAAATCGGCATCACCACCACTCTTACATGGAGGCCCTGCTGAACATTTTCAAAGTGATGGGGGGAGGCTAAAGTATTTGCGATCAGGTAGAGCGTAGCGTAATTTGGTGTGCGGCCTAGGGGCAAAGCCCCGGCGAGGGTCAAGGGGCGGACCCCCTGAAGCTTAGGGCGTATGGGTATTTAAATATGGTCAGATGAGCATATTTTTATACCTTATTTGTGACACTGGCAGGACATTAATTGGCGTGGGGTACAGGGGTGGAACCCCTAGAAGCTCAGGAGTTTTGGGCATTTAATTACCGTCAGATGAGCATCCAGGGCCCGCCTTAGGGCCCTAGGTGGGGTCCACGGGGCAGAGCCCCCGGAAGCTCAGGGGTTTGAGGCACCTAATTACGGTCAGATGAGCATATTTTTATACCTTATTTGTGACACTGGCAGGTCACTAATTGGCGTGGGGTCCAGGGGGCGGAACTCCCTGAAGCTCAGGGGTTTTAGGCATTTAATTACCGTCAGATGAGCATCCAGGGGCCCGCCTTAGGGCCCTAGGTGGGGTCCACGGGGCAGAGCCCCCGGAAGCTCAGGGGTTTGAGGCACCTAATTACGGTCAGATGAGCATATTTTTATACCTTATTTGTGACACTGGCAGGTCACTAATTGGCGTGGGGTCCAGGGGGCGGAACTCCCTGAAGCTCAGGGGCTTTAAGCATTAAATTACGGTCAGATGAGCATCCAGGGCCCGCCTTAAGGCCCTAGGTGGGGTCCAGGGGCAGAGCCCCCGGAAGCCCAGGGGTTTTAGGGCACCTAATTACGGTCAGATGAGCTTATTTTGACACCTTATTTGTGACACTGGCAGGTTACTAATTGGCGTGGGCTCCCCTTTCCCTTCCCTTCCTTCTCTCTCTTTTAAGTTTCCTGGGGGGGCAAGGGCCCTTCGGTCCCCTGATCTGGAGGATGTTGGCCGAATTAATCGCAACTTATCTCCCCTTTTCTTTTCTTCTTCCTCTTTTTTTTTTCTTCTTCCTCTTTTTTGTTCCCTTTTAGCTCTCCTCTTTCCCTTTCCCTTCCCCTCTTTTTTGGAGGGGAGGCAAGGCCTTTGCCCCACCCCGGATCCACAACTTCTAGGCGGGAAAATCGCAACTGATATCCCGCTTCTTTTCTTTTCTTCTTTCTCTTTATTTCCTTCCCTTTATCTCCTCTTTTTCTTTTTTCCTTCCTTCTCTTGTTTGCTGGGGGTACAACAGCCTGGGAGGCAAGGCCCTTTCGCCCCGATCTGCTTCGGCTTTCCAACTTTTCTTTCTGCTTCCTCTGCTTTCTTTCCCTTTCTCCCCTCTTTCCCTTTCCCTTCTTTTCCTTCTCTCTCTCTCTTTATTTATTTATTTTTTTGGCGGGGCCAAGGTGATATTCATCAATTTGTGTCAGTTTATGTAAATCGCCCCGGAGATGTGCTCCATCAACCTCTACATGTGCTCCATAAATTACACTTGCTGAAAAATGTATTTTTTCTCAATTATATTCGCGTCATGTGTATAATTATCATCTGTAATCGCACCAAAATAACTCCTCAGAGAAAGCATTGATGTTGACATATTTATTTCTGACTCATATTCATCAATTTGTATCAGTTTATGTAAATCGCCCTGGAGATGTGCTCCATCAACCTCTACATGTGCTCTATAAATTACACTTGCTAAAAAATGTATTTTTTCTCAATTATATTCGCGTCATGTGTATAAATATCATCTGTAATCGCACCAAAATAACTCCTCAGAGAAAGCATTGATTTTGACATATTTATTTCTGACTCATATTCATCAATTTGTGTCAGTTTATGTAAATCGCCCTGGAGATGTGCTCCATCAACCTCTACATGTGCTTCATAAATTACACTTGCTAAAAAATGTATTTTTTCTCAATTATATTCGCGTCATGTGTATAAATATCATCTGTAATCGCACCAAAATAACTCCTCAGAGAAAGCATTGATTTTGACATATTTATTTCTGACTCATATTCATCATTTTTTGTCAGTATATGTTAATCGCCCTGGAGATGTGCTCCATCAACCTTTACATATGTGCTCCATAAATTAGTGCTAAAATATGTATATCTTCTCAATTATATTCGCGTCATGTGTATAAATATCATCTGTAATTTGACAAATGACCTAAAATTAAAAATAGATCACACAAGAAAGAGCAATACAGGCGCGAATCCAGGGGGGGCGGGCCTTGCCCCCGCAAAAAAAAGAGAGAGAGAGAGAGGGAGAGAGAGAGAAGGAAAAGGAAAAGAGAAGAGAAAGGGAAAGAAAGAAGAGGAAGAAGAAAAGCAAAGGGGAAAAAGAAGGAGATCGGGGGGGGCGGACGGGTCTTGCCTCCCATGCTGTTACCGCCCCCATCAAAAAAATAAGAGGAAATGAAGGAAAGGGAAAAAAAAAAAAAAAGAGGAGATAAAGGGAAGGAAAAAAAGAGGAAGAAGAAAAGTAAAGGAGGGGGCCATATGAATATGAATATGAATATGAGTCAGAAAAAAATATGTCAAAATCAATGCTTTCTCTGAGGAGTTATTTTGGTGCGATTACAGATGATATTTAATTATGCGCGTACGGTAAGCGCGCGTAATACACCTCGATTTGGTCGCGTCGAACGCGCGCGTCATTTGATCCGAGAACTTCAACAGTACAGGCGCGGCGCGCCCGGATCCAATGGATGGATCATGGAGTAGGAATCGCAAACAGAGATCTAGCTAGATCTATATCTAGAATCTAGTTAACTGTCTTCAATTAAAGTTAATTAATGAATTCAAGCAATCCAAGTTTGGTGAGTATGAAATCAAGCTAGCCGCGGTACGGTACATACGGTAATGCCCCTACATTATTACAATACCTTTCAGTTAGATCTAGAATTAGATCTAGGTGAAGAATAGGTCTGGCATATAAATTATTATAATGCCATGCACGGAAAGGGGCCGGTGTCACTGCGTTTTTTAGTTTGTCCAGGAATGCTGCCTTGAAGTTGAAGTTGAACCGTACGAAAAGAAAGATTTGCCTTAGGCTTAGCCTTAGCCTTAGGCTTATCAAAAACACCAACCATCGTAATAGGTCCATGTCCATATAGTCTAGAGCTATGTGTGATGTTTTTTTTTTTTTTAATATTGACCGACATAACTTTTTAAGTGAACGATTTATAATTAGTCTAGATCTAGCTCTAGACTGTCTATAGTCTAGATCTAGAGAAAATTTTCGGTCTAGGCCTAGATGTCTAGATCTAGTATTTGGGCCTAGAACTTAGAAGTCTACTGATAATTAACCTCTTTATAATTTATATTGCCTTTTGAATTTGAAATCATTCAACTGTCCGGACACAGGACGTGCGGCGTGTGGATCTCGTTGGCGTAGCCGTAGGTCTCGATATGTAGACTAGGCCTAGGTCTACTGTGCATGTAATTAAAACAGTAAATGTGTGACTGGATCTGGTTGATCGTAGGTGGTGATCGAGTGTGCAGTGGATGTATTCTGATGCGGACCACAGCATAGACCGAAAGCTTCAGTCTCTGATATCGACGGTTGTTACGCTGAGATTGCATGTGCATGGCTCCTACTAGCTCTGACCGCCTCTATGGCAGTATGGGGAATGTTAACAAATGTCAGTAAAGAATGACCCATACCAGATGGTTATTTCTGTCTAACCACAGCACTGCCCCACTCGCAATAACATTGTCTTAATCTTAGATCAAAAATTGTGATTTATCAAAACAGTTGGAGGCCGACCTAGTTCTAAAGTTCTAGTAGGGGTCTAGTAGACTAGGCTAGATCTAGACCGAAAATTCTGTCTCTTTTGTTCGTTAGCCCCCAATTTGGGTAAGGTCGGCTCCTTCTTCTTCTTCTGATTGAGTCTGCCTCCTTAAATTGATTGAAGATTCTTGCAAACTATGTGTGTTAACCGCAATTTGCGTCCATTCGACGAGTGCTTTTTACATTATAATACAGTTTATTTACAAAATATTTACAAGCTCATGTATAGGATGGGGGGAGACTAGCCACTGTCACCAACCGTCTGCAGTCGACCACGGAAGGCTCCAACAGATGGCGCTGCAACAATTTCTGAGGGCAGGGAATTCCGACTCCTTACTGTTCTCGGAAAGAATGAATGCCGATGCAATTCAGTTCTTGAGTATGGCATCTGATATGAATGTGGTTGGGTGGCTCTCGTCGACTGGATGACTTGTGTGATATAGTCCTGAGCCGGAAGATGAGCGAGATTGTTGTGTTTATTATACATCGTAGTTAATCTGTCATTTTCTCTGCGCTCTTGTAGAGTGGTCCAATCTAGTTCTTTCAGCATACTGCTGACACTTGATGTATTATGGTAACGATTCAGAGTGAATCTCGCAGCTCTTCTTTGCACCATTTCAACTGTGTAAATGAGAAGAGCCGACCCTACCCAAATCAGAGGCTTACAAACGAAAGAGACAGAAATTTTCGGTCTAGGCTAGATCTAGACCGAAAATTTCTGTCTCTTTCGTTCGTTAGCCTCTGATTTGGGTAGAGTCGGCTCCTCTCTTTAGAGACAGAAGCCGACCATAGGCGCTCCTGTGCAAACTCGGTGGTACGGATCTGGCCACCAAATTCCGGCCAAACTTTTGGACTAAAATTTCACTTTAGCGGATTCATATCCGATGCATTTATTTTTGAAAATTAGTTCTAGGCTAATATACATCGGTTCCACTTACCAGATTGACTGTATGATGCATTTAAGGGTCTTTTTCCCGGTTTTCCTCGTAGAAATTTAAGTCCGCTCCGTGTTGAAATTGTTACTGCGCATGCGCTGCAAAAATTTCAACACGGAGCGGAGTTCAATTGTCGGCTTCTGTCTCTAAAGAGAGGAGCCGACCCTACCCAAATCAGAGGCTAACGAACGAAAGAGACAGAAATTTTCGGTCTAGGCTAGATCTAGGCTACTAGTACTAGGTCTAGTACTAGTAGTAGTCTACTGTACAAGTACTAGCCCTAGGCTATACTACTGTACTTCTGTAGGCTCGCTTCTAGTCTAGACTAATCTAGTCAGTCTAACTTACATGTAGACAAATTGTCTGCTTGGACTATGGAGTATGGTCTGGAGGAGTTTTCTGGCATTGAGTTGACCATTGTCGTAACTCGTATCATATTCATCAAAATTTAAATCGGAAAGCACCAACCAAGCCTTGCTGTCCAACTCCAAGCTTCCATTGTTCCAATTAATAATCATGTGTTGCCAAGAATAGATATGAAGTGAAACCTGGCACTGCAGGGCTTAAATAAATCCAAGGCCACCAAGGTTATAGCCTTGGATGCCCTTTTGATTGGCCTCAATGCCCCTCTCATTGGCCTTGGAGATTTTTCCAATTCTTCCTATTTGTGCTGTAATATTAGGAATGTGCCCTACAGAAAAGTGGCCTTGCCCTAAAATTATTGAAATTTAAGGCCTGCACTGCCACTGGCAACAAAAGGTGATCGGCTACGAATATACATCAGTAGTTAACTTGGTCCTTGCCCTTTTACTCTTGAATATATTTACTATTTAGGCCTGAATTTAGTCTGATCCCTATGTTACAGTCTCTGACTCTATGTACATACATGTAGATCTATTTATGTGTAAAATCAAATTTCAAAATTATCTTCATGCATGTAAGATCCTAGACCGAAAGCTTCAGTCTCGGATATCGACGGTTGTTCTGATGAGACTACATCTGGCTCCACTGATCGCCTGTATGGCCTGGGGAAGGTTGACAAATGTCATTTTTATTAAAGAATTTAATAATACCCATTCAAGATTACCAGATGGTTCTTACTGTCTAGTAAGATCCAAAAATAAAAAACATTATCGGTATATTTTTTTATACTTTTCTATTCAGGGCTTGATGAAGAGACAATGGACCGGCTACATGAAGGAATATACTCCGGTTCTGATGGGCATCCAGATCATTTAATGGAAATGGTAAACATGCAGTACTTTAATATCTTCTGTAGATAACCCTTGCTGATCCAATGTCCTGTAGTTAAGGTTTGTTTGTGACAAACAAGATCAATGTATTTTCAAATGCCTTCTGCTGTCCGGACACTCAACAAACATAAAGGCTTCTCTTTTGCCTTGGTAAACATGCAGTACTTTAATATCTTCTGTAGATAACCCTTGCTGATCCAATGTCCTGTAGTAAAGGTTTATTTGTGATGATCCTTGTATTTTCAAATGCCTTCTGCTGTCCAGACTCTCAACAAACAAAGACTTCTCTTTTGCCTTCAGATTTAAGGAAAAATATTCATCAAATAGCACTAACCACCATGAATATTTATCCTTTATGATATTGTCCAACACAAGTCTTGGAAGATTTATGAAATATTGCTTGTAAACTTTTTCAAATTGCTGTTTTAAATCAACTGTCCAGATATACAACCTATCCTGACATACTACGTCTGGGTAATAAGCAAATAATTACCGTTGGGACAAACTATCACTTCCGAGGCGATCTGGATGTAGCTATCTTTCCGAAGCGAAGCTGAGGAAAGATAGCGTATACATTCGGATCGCCGAGGAAGTGATAGTTTGCCATCACCTGAAACCAAAAGGTGATTATTTGCTTTATATTCCACATCAGAAACATTTCACTTCTTCCGTCATTTTAGAGCAACAAGTCATCAATTAACAGCTAGCAAACTGTGTACAAAACGTACAGTACATGCAGTACTTACGTACGTTTGTATACGCAACGTATACAATTAAAGTGCGTTGCACTGTGTAGATAGTACTATTATCTACACAGTGTAACAAACTTTTTTTCTCCAATCAATGATGGGCAAACTATCTTTCATCACGTGATTTACTTTGAGCAAGGTTCTTAGTATGTGGAATATAAACTTTAATATCTTCTGTAGATAACTCTTGCTGAGTCAATGTCCTGTAGTGTAGGTTAATTCTCGAGAAAGAAGATACTTATATTTTCAATCAATTTGTATAGATTTTTAGAGCAAATATAAACATGTTCATGTACATGTATCAAGCTTTCTGAAATAATTAATGATTAACTTAAATGTACGTAACCAGAAGACATTTTTTGGCAAAAAATGAGCATTTTGTTCATGATCTTTCTCACTTTAGCATCAATCAATATGAAGCAAATGAGGAAAAGGAAACTATTAGAGGGTAATTAAAAGGAAGCTTGTCTTTATATTAATGTTCATGTATAAAATGGTAATGTTTCTGTATTCTTGCAACCTAAAGTCACACAATCACTTTGATATCATGTTTTATTGTTTAAAATCTGATGAGGAATTATGCACTTCAAAATGTGGAGTGGTATTGGAAGAAATTGTTAATGTTAATGATAAATACGGTAGTAATCATAATAATTTGACATTTTGGGGGAAATATTTGCTCAGAATCCTCTGAACTAAATGGGAATGCAGCCAGCTATGCGGAAAAGTAAAACCATGGCTTGTCCTAATTTTGATTTGTTATGATAATCAACATATGTACTGTATGTACCTTTTACTGACATCAAAATAATATTTGTCGGAATATACTGCTGGCATAAGCCATTTCGCATTTGTTAGAAGTTGTCAGTGTTATCAGTATATTGTGATATGCTATAAATGGCTTGCATTTCATCCTCTGCTAGTATTTCCTTTGAAAATATTTCCCACAGTATTGCCAAGGTGATTTTATGGAGTCCTTTGAGAATAAGAAGATGAAAAGAAGAGAATCGGACGCCAAGTGTCGAGCTAATATCAGTGCTGGATTTGATCTACTCAAAGAGCAGGTGTATGCTTCAGGGAGTCAGGAAAAGGTTTCTAAGGTCAGAAAATTCACAAATGTTTATCATCTGTTGAGGGCCAGAAAGTCGTTAACTCACAGATTTCATTACAATGTCTAGGAAAGGGTTTGAATTGTGAGATTGGTAACTTTTATGTTTCATAAGTTCAAATCTTATAATACTTTCACAAATCAGTTGTGTTTGCAAGTCATCCTTAAAATACAGCCCTTTCTAGAAATTGCACTAATTACTTTTCACTCTTAGTTGAAGAAAGATCTGATTTAAATGAACAAATACAAATGAAAGTTACAAAATTTAATTTAATAATATGTTTCATACAATGTACATGTGTATTTATGCCAATAATCAATATGTGCTTAAAAACAGCTATTACAAAATCAACTCCCTGTCGCCCATGAAGAGACCTTAATTTTCTCTCTTTTTCTTTTTTGAAGAAGTTGGTCGACCCTACTTTTTGAAAGATTCTGAGGAACATGCACGTTCTTTTTAATTTTTCTTATGTATGTTCTGTAGGAGACCATCCTGCACCAGTCTTTTGTGAGGATAAAATACTTGGAGGGCGTTCTTATTGCATTACAGCAAACCAAAGGTAAGTATTAGCCTAGCATCGTTTCCTGACCCTGTTGCATAAGACTTTAATACCATCGATGGTAACTTCCATGGAAACCTTGATTTGATTGGCTGTTGAGTGATGTAGCTCAATTATATGGTTGCTTACAGTGGTGACATCGCAATCTTTTTTGCTCAGAGTTGCCCCTATAAGTTTAGTTTGTAATTATAAAGGTTAGGTAGATTGTTCATAACAGATTTTAAAAGAATTTCTGTCTAAACTTGATCACAATGATGGGCAAGACTATTGAATTTGCTGTATGTTTATTTTTTCACAGGCTTTGCGAACCAGTTACTTAATTGTATCTAGAATATTATTGAGATATTGAAGTTCAAAGTTGAGAAAAATCTTGGTGTAACCAGACTAGATAAAATATGAAATACAACAATTCAGGAAACTCTAGGACTGGATGAAACCATTTTGAACAGAATAGCCAAAAAATGGCTGCGATTCTTTGGCCACGTTAACAGGATGAGACCATCAGGCTACCCAAAGATACTCCTGACTTCTAATATTCATGGTGATGGACCCCGGGGCAGACCAGCCAAGAAATGGTTAGATTGTGTAAAGGCCGATTGTGCTACCAGATGTCTAGGATCCCTAACAGAAGCGACCAGAATATTACAAGATAGGAAGATCTAGCTGGAGGTCATGAAGAAGAAGCCATCACACATCTCCAAGATGGTGTGGAAGACTTAGGTCAAGGTCAAGGATTGAAGTTAGCGTAGATCTATTTCTCAGAAGAGTTTGTAATATTACATAATTTTCAATTTTGTGATAATTACTTCATTGCAGAAATTTCAAATGGAACAAAGGAGAAGTTGAAGGAGGTTTCACCCCTCCAACAGTTAAGGGATATTCACCATCAGTTTGTAGCCTTTCAGCAAAGAAAATGGAATCGTGGTTTGCCAACTCAAAGACCAGCTAATGATATGCCTAGGACACCTAACGACAGACAAGGTGGTATCAGAAGGTGGGTGTACAAAGGAGCAAAAGAAAGGGTTGGTTTGTGTAAGAGAGAGAGAGAAGAGCTGCATGTGGACTCACAACTCAAAGACCAGATAAGTATATGCTTGGACCCTTAAAGATTCCGTAAAATGGAATTTGGTGGTAAGTGTAGAGGGAGAAAGAGTTGGTGTATCTATGATTGAGTGAGAGAGAGAGGGGGGAGGGGGACAAAAATGTTTAGAGAGAGAGAGGGGGCAGGAAAGACATGGAACTTTTAGCCACACCAGTACTCACTATAGGCTTATAAAAGACATATAGATGTTGGGGATCTGCAAACTGTAATTATACCAGTTTGGGAAATACGCAAAATGGTGAGGAACTTTGAGATAAAAGATACCTGTAAAGGAAAAAATGATACCCACTATAAAGATAAAACCACCATCACTCTGTAAATTGATTGAACAACATTATGCTCCGGCGACCTGGTTTATAGTTCAGAGGTCAATTGATTTTGGCAAATCATTAAATTGAATTCAGGATTCAACTCTTTATGAAACCATGTAACCCTAAACCTTACCTAAAACCCAATGACAGCTTCAACCCTAATTGTGTTTGATAATAAAGTTAGACCCAGAGCAATTGTCATCGGAGCAAATGTTGGATCATGATACTGGTCTAGCTACCATCAACCTATAACTTTCTCATCGTACACAGGATGACAAAAGGAGGCGTCCTAAGCACAAGTCCTTGAAGAAGTCGCCTCCTGGTGAAGCGAAAGAAATGTTCCCCTATCATCCACCTGCCACCGGCCCTCCACACCCCTTCCAGGCCCCAGAAGCGCATCAAATTGGCCTCCACCGAAGCCAGCCAGGACCAGGTCGTACCCCTGTGCTCCATTCTACACCCCACCTTAAAGATTCCCCTCCTATCAAGCACCAAGAAGAGGACGGGGCGTGGCAGGGCGGGGTCACAGACGGTACCGATAGTCCACATGGTAGAAAGGAGGACGTGCAGCAGGAGAATCTCTACACAAATGAGACTGGTGGTAAGATCAAGAAATAATAATATCAATAAAATTATGTTCTTGTATAGCATATATACATTACAATCTATTAACATCAGCATGCACTATAGCTTCCAAAGAGCTTTGTAAAATCATAATTATACCCTGGCTTGAACTGTAGCAGCCATTATCAGTGTGCAATTCATTTCAAGAAATAGTCTTACCATGTATCCACTTTAATGGAGATTCAATAAAGGTTTAGGATTCATGAACGATTCTTGGTATGCAAGTAGTCATCGATGATGATAATTCACGAAAGTTCCATGTACATTACTTATTATTCTACATACTTCCTACTTTGGGGTATGTATACATCTTCTAGCAATTAAAGTGCTGGGAATGATAGATAGGAAATATTAATGATGCCCTTAGAGGCCAAGATCGTGCTTTGATCAACTTGTGTTAATTGGTGCATGCCTAGAACTTGTTTTTAAGAGTACATTATTTTCAGAAAATACATTGCAAAGTCTGAATGACCATCCATACTTCTCTCTTATGTATATCGCCTTCCTCCCAGCTCCTCCTAGCCCAATGATTGATGTCTGCACAACACCTTGCAAGGTAGGACTCTTGAGAGGATCATCCGTGATATCCACTCCTATGAAGACATACCAGATCATTGGAACATCCATCACTCCCGTCAAAATCGGTATGTAGCAGTATACAGGGGGACATTTTGTGTTTTTTGTTATAAATTTCTAGGAACATATTGAAATTCAAATTGTCTAAACTGTTCAGAGGATTTGCCATGATACCTACACCTATGAAGACCTATGAAGATCATTGGAACCTGCATCACACCAGGGGCGGGGGATGATACCCTTAATTTCTGGGCAAAATTTGGCTAGATCTCTCTTTCTCTCTCTCTATCAAATTGATGATTTCATGTTTTTTTTTAATGAAATATTCATAGCGGCTCAGATAAGCACGTTGTAGTGTGTACATGTAGGGGCAGTGAACCCCCCTCCCCCATATAGCCATTTGTTTGCATGTGTAATACACTTGGTGGGCCCACAACAGAAATTCAAAAATATTTCTAGCCTGCCTAACAAATCAATTCAGAACCCCTCATTAATCATCATCAACATTTGATTCCTACATCACAGCTTACCATGTGGACAGTGAAGAGGTTCCTGGACCCAGGGACCTTACTTCTACTCCAGACCTGGTCTGTGATGAGGAACCAACTTCGTGGCCTGAAGATGACAGGTAAGTGATTAAGTCGAAATAAAAATTGCTTCTTTCTGTTCTCGTGTTTGGATGATGTAATTACGGTACATCTATTTGGAGAAATGGAGCACAAGCCCTTTCAATGAGAACAGTATAGAACAATCCAACATATCCAACCTTAACCCTGGGGAGTGTTTCACAAAGACTAAGATCGACTTTAAGTTGGGCTTAACTATGGCAGGACGTTTATGCCACTAGTTCCTCTAACCATTCCTGGCATTGGTTTCTTAAGGGACGTACAAATCGTCACAAATCTACAGAATCTACTTTTTTTATAGTTCATTATTGAAGGAAAAAATATTATCTAAAGATCATAATTGAGAGACCAATGGTGAGAGCAACCAGTGGCATGATGTATTTTTTCCTCCCCTCCTTCTTAATTCTTACCCTTTTCTTGGCCTCTCCCTACAAGCTCTTCCTCCTTCTCCCTCATCCTCTTTTTCTCCTCATCATCCCCCTCTTCCTCTCCTTCCTCTTCCCCACTGTCTTCTTCTCCTATTCATTTTCCTTACATCTCTTTTGGTTTTTAGTGATAATAAGTTAAGATTATATTTCAATAATTTACTTGAATTTAACTTGGACTCTTTAGCTCCAGTTCCAGTGGATCCATACCAGAACTACACATCAGCCATCCATGTTTCTCCACCCCAGTCCGTCCCACCAGTCTCCCCACAGACAACAAGACCCCGGTCCTGTCTGCCAAACACCAGCATCCTCCATCCAGGCCTCCGGTCCTGGAGCCCCAGGTTGGACAGAAGGAGATGGTTGATGATAAGAAGAAGGAGCTCTTCAGGGAGTTTTCCGGAGGGGATGTCCTCAACGAAAATGCAAATGGAACCAACCTCAAGGTATGGAGACTATATTGGCAGTTACATAAATGGTTGGCTGTACAGCAGCCTTAAGGAAAGAAAGATTCCTTCCTGGTTGTTACCTACTTGTAATTCATGCATTATTTTGTTTTATCTTGTAATTTCTTTGCACTGTATGATGGAAATGTTCTTTTCTTTTTAATTGTTGTGTTGAAATGCAGTAAATCAATTAAATTTTCATTTGATCTAAGAAACAGGAAAAATGTACCACACCCAGAAAGAAGTACCGGAAGAGAGCCACAGCAGCCAGAGTGCGGGCCTGGGATTCTGCTACTGGGAGGGTGCTAAGCCCCGTCCAACCGTAAGTGTCTGCTACATTTCATTAGCTCAGACATTTATAAAGAGCCTTGTCTAGCCTTCCATGTCTTATTTGTTCTTAGATCTGTTGTACCCATAAGGATTGTTCTTTGTTCCTTAAATCAGCTGTTCTTTGCCTAGCCTAGACTGAAATGTTTTATCTAGCTGTTCCCTAAGATCAGTTGGTCTTAGGTCTAGTCTAAACCTTAAGTGTCCTCTTTTCTCCATATATCATTCTCAGGCCAGGTCTAACTAATAAGTGTCTTAATTGTTACATAATACCAGTTGTTCTTCACCTTTTGGTTCCAAGCCCCATCAGACATTCCTTGCCAGTTTTGTTGCCTGCAAAATTCTATTCCATGTCAGAGCAGTTATGTAGGCCTGTCCCAGAATATATTCTTAAACAAATTAAATAACCTTTAAAATGTCAACATCTCATGTATTCTCTTCCAAAATAGGATTTTTCTTCAGAGCCAAAGCTCTAGAATACATGTCTCTCATGGAACCATTACCCCAAAACAATGTTCTTTGTCAGAGATTTACTTATCCCGGAATAAAATCTTAGAGGCCTTTTGCACCCCAAAGTAAAATGATTCCTGATTCATATGAAACATGCAACAGTTCATGCTGTTCATTTAGTATTTAGTCCTTTTACTCAATCTCCTTGTCCTTGTCTCAGATACAGCGGAGTCTTCAAGGCAATCCAACAGCGAAAGATTGACGTCTCCACTCACAAGTCCAAATCCCCTGCTGGTGACACCAATAGCCCCTGGGGATATCTTGGACAAAAGATACCCGCCTCAGGGTTCGATGCGCCCATCCGTCCTATGAGCTCGATCATCAGGGAAGGTTTTGTGGAACGGCTGAATTCAGATATCGTCTACATAACAGACTTTACAGAAGAGTCAGATGAGGAGATCATTGACCTGTTGGGGTCGGATAGCGGAGATGCAAGGTAAGGATCGTAGGTCACATCTATGATAGCTAGAGTGGCCAAAGAATTACTTGAGAGAGTGAGATAGCAACGCAAACTCAAAACTTTGCTTGCCTAACCTGCGGACGTCTCTGCCAGTCCAAAATTGTCTTTTCAGCCATCAGAGGACGCACAGGAGACTCCAAAACCAACTGTAGAAGTGCATCCTCACAATCAAAGGCGTCAACCATCATACATATACGCACTGCTGTGAGAGACTAGCTTGAAATTACAAGAGGTCTAGATTGAAATCACTATTCTAAACCATGCTTATAACCTCCACCGTGGACCGAAATGAGCACATACATGTATATTGTTATTTGCTCAGAAAATTTAAACCAAGTTCAGATGAACCTTCTTTTTTGGGGGGCCATGAGATGACTGTCGTAGTACAGTTTCACGAGGGGTATTGCTCCGGAGGTAGTAGTACTAATGCAGATGCTTGTTTTGTAGAAAACAGAACACACAGATATATTTTCATGCACAACTCAACCACTTTTTCTTTTCACTGGTAATTTTTTATACAGAACTTCTAAAATATAAAATTGTCTGTTTAGAGCAAGAAGGTTGTTGTGATCTCTCAATGTTATAGTATGTGAGTTAGCGCTGTTCTGGCTCTAAACAGACAGAATGAAATGTGTAATGATGTCTTCCTTTGAATTCCCACCTTTCCACAATCCAGCAGAATAGATAATGTTGTACCCACCCCATGCCTGGATCACAACCACGACGGGATGACTCCAGCCCTGCCTGCCTCAGGGACGTGAGCATTCCACCCCTACAGGCACCATCTCTCCCCTCCTTGGCCCGACATAGTAGCATGGGGTACGATGAATCCCGAACTTTTCAAGGGATTCGGTCACTCTTGGTGAGGGATCTGAAAGGGGACAGCTGCATTGCTGTGGGTAAGTGACAGTGGGGGCCGTGGTACCCCCTCCCCACCCCCTGTAGCTACCCCACTCGCAGGATTCCTAGCTCTCCTGGATGTATCAGAGAAACCTTGAAAACATTCTTCTTTTCTTTTCTTTCCTTCTTTTCGGTCAGGTAAAGTCAGTAAATTTGAGAAAAATCACTCAAATAAGGGGAAAAAGGGGATTTCATTGGCCTTAAGAAAAGTAATCAGTCCTGTACTTGTCCAAACAGACTCACCTGGATATTTTAGGATACAGAACGTGAAACTTATTATGCTTGCATCATAATAAAGAGGCTGTCCCAGTTTGCAATTTCCTATGTGTAAACGCACCTCAATAGAAATATGAGTTCATATCTTCAGCAGATAGTGCTGCGCACCTGGACCCTGTTTCATAAAACTTGTTATCAATAACAAATGCTAAATTTCTATGACAAATTTGCTCTCAGCCAATCAAATGCCATGATTTCAGTGGCTTATAACAGTGATCCTAACTTGTTATTGATAACAAGTTATATAAAAGAGGCCCTCGTTGCAGTGATTCAATACTACATTCTTTCCACACCTATCGCCGATTCAGAGTCTGGCACTGAGATGGAATGCTATCAGCACCTCAACAATGAGGAAGGTTTCTACGACTACCACCACCAGACGAGATGCGATCCCGATGATGCTGCCATGATGGAGGAGGAGGATCTCTTTGAAGCTGACCTGGGTGATGCGGCACCTGGACCCCGCCCTTCAACCCCCTTCCTCTTCCCTCGACAGGGAAGATTACACTGTCCGTCTCCGCGGAAACGAGCTGGAGGAGCTTGATCGCATTGATGTCGTGAGTGATGCTGATGAGACCTGTGGAAGTTCTCGCCATAAGAAGAGAGCGTTGAC
>CP137684.1:12355210-12374992 GCA_037976565.1 Mesocentrotus franciscanus
TGTCTGCAGTCGACCACGGAAGGCTCCAACAGATGGCGCTGCAACAATTTCTGAGGGCAGGGAATTCCGACTCCTTACTGTTCTCGGAAAGAATGAATGCCGATGCAATTCAGTTCTTGAGTATGGCATCTGATATGAATGTGGTTGGGTGGCTCTCGTCGACTGGATGACTTGTGTGATATAGTCCTGAGCCGGAAGATGAGCGAGATTGTTGTGTTTATTATACATCGTAGTTAATCTGTCATTTTCTCTGCGCTCTTGTAGAGTGGTCAATCTAGTTCTTTCAGCATACTGCTGACACTTGATGTATTATGGTAACGATTCAGAGTGAATCTCGCAGCTCTTCTTTGCACCATTTCAACTGTGTAAATGAGAAGAGCCGACCCTACCCAAATCAGAGGCTTACAAACGAAAGAGACAGAAATTTTCGGTCTAGGCTAGATCTAGACCGAAAATTTCTGTCTCTTCGTCGTTAGCCTCTGATTTGGGTGAGTCGGCTCCTCTCTTTAGAGACAGAAGCCGACCATAGGCGCTCCTGTGCAAACTCGGTGGTACGGATCTGGCCACCAAATTCCGGCCAAACTTTTGGACTAAAATTTCACTTTAGCGGATTCATATCCGATGCATTTATTTTTGAAAATTAGTTCTAGGCTAATATACATCGGTTCCACTTACCAGATTGACTGTATGATGCATTTAAGGGTCTTTTTCCCGGTTTTCCTCGTAGAAATTTAAGTCCGCTCCGTGTTGAAATTGTTACTGCGCATGCGCTGCAAAAATTTCAACACGGAGCGGAGTTCAATTGTCGGCTTCTGTCTCTAAAGAGAGGAGCCGACCCTACCCAAATCAGAGGCTAACGAACGAAAGAGACAGAAATTTTCGGTCTAGGCTAGATCTAGGCTACTAGTACTAGGTCTAGTACTAGTAGTAGTCTACTGTACAAGTACTAGCCCTAGGCTATACTACTGTACTTCTGTAGGCTCGCTTCTAGTCTAGACTAATCTAGTCAGTCTAACTTACATGTAGACAAATTGTCTGCTTGGACTATGGAGTATGGTCTGGAGGAGTTTTCTGGCATTGAGTTGACCATTGTCGTAACTCGTATCATATTCATCAAAATTAAAATCGGAAAACACCAACCAAGCCTTGCTGTCCAACTCCAAGCTTCCATTGTTCAATCAATAATCATATAATAATGTGTTGCCAAGAATAGATATGAAGTGAAACCTGGCACTGCAGGGCTTAAATAAATCCAAGGCCACCAAGGTTATAGCCTTGGATGCCCTTTTGATTGGCCTCAATGCCCCTCTCATTGGCCTTGGAGATTTTTCCAATTCTTCCTATTTGTGCTGTAATATTAGGAATGTGCCCTACAGAAAAGTGGCCTTGCCCTAAAATTATTGAAATTTAAGGCCTGCACTGCCACTGGCAACAAAAGGTGATCGGCTACGAATATACATCAGTAGTTAACTTGGTCCTTGCCCTTTTACTCTTGAATATATTTACTATTTAGGCCTGAATTTAGTCTGATCCCTATGTTACAGTCTCTGACTCTATGTACATACATGTAGATCTATTTATGTGTAAAATCAAATTTCAAAATTATCTTCATGCATGTAAGATCCTAGACCGAAAGCTTCAGTCTCGGATATCGACGGTTGTTCTGATGAGACTACATCTGGCTCCACTGATCGCCTGTATGGCCTGGGGAAGGTTGACAAATGTCATTTTTATTAAAGAATTTAATAATACCCATTCAAGATTACCAGATGGTTCTTACTGTCTAGTAAGATCCAAAAATAAAAAACATTATCGGTATATTTTTTTATACTTTTCTATTCAGGGCTTGATGAAGAGACAATGGACCGGCTACATGAAGGAATATACTCCGGTTCTGATGGGCATCCAGATCATTTAATGGAAATGGTAAACATGCAGTACTTTAATATCTTCTGTAGATAACCCTTGCTGATCCAATGTCCTGTAGTTAAGGTTTGTTTGTGACAAACAAGATCAATGTATTTTCAAATGCCTTCTGCTGTCCGGACACTCAACAAACATAAAGGCTTCTCTTTTGCCTTGGTAAACATGCAGTACTTTAATATCTTCTGTAGATAACCCTTGCTGATCCAATGTCCTGTAGTAAAGGTTTATTTGTGATGATCCTTGTATTTTCAAATGCCTTCTGCTGTCCAGACTCTCAACAAACAAAGACTTCTCTTTTGCCTTCAGATTTAAGGAAAAATATTCATCAAATAGCACTAACCACCATGAATATTTATCCTTTATGATATTGTCCAACACAAGTCTTGGAAGATTTATGAAATATTGCTTGTAAACTTTTTCAAATTGCTGTTTTAAATCAACTGTCCAGATATACAACCTATCCTGACATACTACGTCTGGGTAATAAGCAAATAATTACCGTTGGGACAAACTATCACTTCCGAGGCGATCTGGATGTAGCTATCTTTCGAGCGAAGCTGAGGAAAGATAGCGTATACATTCGGATCGCCGAGAAGTGATAGTTTGCCATCACCTGAAACCAAAGGTGATTATTTGCTTTATATTCCACATCAGAAACATTTCACTTCTTCCGTCATTTTAGAGCAACAAGTCATCAATTAACAGCTAGCAAACTGTGTACAAAGCGTACAGTACATGCAGTACTTACGTACGTTTGTATACGCAACGTATACAATTAAAGTGCGTTGCACTGTGTAGATAGTACTATTATCTACACAGTGTAACAAACTTTTCTTCTCCAATCAATGATGGGCGAACTATCTTTCATCACGTGATTTACTTTGAGCAAGGTTCTTAGTATGTGGAATATAAACTTTAATATCTTCTGTAGATAACTCTTGCTGAGTCAATGTCCTGTAGTGTAGGTTAATTCTCGAGAAAGAAGATACTTACATTTTCAATCAATTTGTATAGATTTTTAGAGCAAATATAAACATGTTCATGTACATGTATATCAAGCTTTCTGAAATAATTAATGATTAACTTAAATGCATGTAACCAGAAGACATTTTTTGGCAAAAAATGAGCATTTTGTTCATGATCTTTCTCACTTTAGCATCAATCAATATGAAGCAAATGAGGAAAAGGAAACTATTAGAGGGTAATTAAAAGGAAGCTTGTCTTTATATTAATGTTCATGTATAAAATGGTAATGTTTCTGTATTCTTGCAACCTAAAGTCACACAATCACTTTGATATCATGTTTTATTGTTTAAAATCTGATGAGGAATTATGCACTTCAAAATGTGGAGTGGTATTGGAAGAAATTGTTAATGTTAATGATAAATACGGTAGTAATCATAATAATTTGACATTTTGGGGGAAATATTTGCTCAGAATCCTCTGAACTAAATGGGAATGCAGCCAGCTATGCGGAAAAGTAAAACCATGGCTTGTCCTAATTTTGATTTGTTATGATAATCAACATATGTACTGTATGTACCTCTTACTGACATCAAAATAATATTTGTCTGAATATACTGCTGGCATAAGCCATTTCACCTTTGTTAGAAGTTGTCAGTGTTATCAGTATATTGTGATATGCTATAAATGGCTTGCATTTCATCCTCTGCTAGTATTTCCTTTGAAAATATTTCCCACAGTATTGCCAAGGTGATTTTATGGAGTCCTTTGAGAATAAGAAGATGAAAAGAAGAGAATCGGACGCCAAGTGTCGAGCTAATATCAGTGCTGGATTTGATCTACTCAAAGAGCAGGTGTATGCTTCAGGGAGTCAGGAAAAGGTTTCTAAGGTCAGAAAATTCACAAATGTTTATCATCTGTTGAGGGCCAGAAAGTCGTTAACTCACAGATTTCATTACAATGTCTAGGAAAGGGTTTGAATTGTGAGATTGGTAACTTTTATGTTTCATAAGTTCAAATCTTATAATACTTTCACAAATCAGTTGTGTTTGCAAGTCATCCTTAAAATACAGCCCTTTCTAGAAATTGCACTAATTACTTTTCACTCTTAGTTGAAGAAAGATCTGATTTAAATGAACAAATACAAATGAAAGTTACAAAATGTAATTTAATAATATGTTTCATACAATGTACATGTGTATTTACAGGTATGCCAATAATCAATATGTGCTTAAAAACAGCTATTACAAAATCGACTCCCTGTCGCCCATGAAGAGACCTTAATATCCTCTTTTTCTTTTTTGAAGAAGTTGGTCGACCCTACTTTTTGGAAGATTCTGAGGAACATGCGTTCTTTTTAATTTTTCTTATGTATGTTCTGTAGGAGACCATCCTGCACCAGTCTTTTGTGAGGATAAAATACTTGGAGGGCGTTCTTATTGCATTACAGCAAACCAAAGGTAAGTATTAGCCTAGCATCGTTTCCTGACCCTGTTGCATAAGACTTTAATACCATCGATGGTAACTTCCATGGAAACCTTGATTTGATTGGCTGTTGAGTGATGTAGCTCAATTATATGGTTGCTTACAGTGGTGACATCGCAATCTTTTTTGCTCAGAGTTGCCCCCCCCCCCTATAAGTTTAGTTTGTAATTATAAAGGTTAGGTAGATTGTTCATAACAGATTTTAAAAGAATTTCTGTCTAAACTTGATCACAATGATGGGCAAGACTATTGAATTTGCTGTATGTTTATTTTTTTCACAGGCATTGCGAACCAGTTACTTAATTGTATCTAGAATATTATTGAGATATTGAAGTTCAAAGTTGAGAAAAATCTTGGGTGTAACCAGACTAGATAAAATATGAAATACAACAATTCAGGAAACTCTAGGACTGGATGAAACCATTTTGAACAGAATAGCCAAAAAATGGCTGCGATTCTTTGGCCACGTTAACAGGATGAGACCATCAGGCTACCCAAAGATACTCCTGACTTCTAATATTCATGGTGATGGACCCCGGGGCAGACCAGCCAAGAAATGGTTAGATTGTGTAAAGGCCGATTGTGCTACCAGATGTCTAGGATCCCTAACAGAAGCGACCAGAATATTACAAGATAGGAAGATCTAGCTGGAGGTCATGAAGAAGAAGCCATCACACATCTCCAAGATGGTGTGGAAGACTTAGGTCAAGGTCAAGGATTGAAGTTAGCGTAGATCTATTTCTCAGAAGAGTTTGTAATATTACATAATTTTCAATTTTGTGATAATTACTTCATTGCAGAAATTTCAAATGGAACAAAGGAGAAGTTGAAGGAGGTTTCACCCCTCCAACAGTTAAGGGATATTCACCATCAGTTTGTAGCCTTTCAGCAAAGAAAATGGAATCGTGGTTTGCCAACTCAAAGACCAGCTAATGATATGCCTAGGACACCTAACGACAGACAAGGTGGTATCAGAAGGTGGGTGTACAAAGGGAGCAAAAGAAAGGGTTGGTTTGTGTAAGAGAGAGAGAGAAGAGCTGCATGTGGACTCACAACTCAAAGACCAGATAAGTATATGCTTGGACCCTTAAAGATTCCGTAAAATGGAATTTGGTGGTAAGTGTAGAGGGAGAAAGAGTTGGTGTATCTATGATTGAGTGAGAGAGAGAGGGGGGAGGGGGACAAAAATGTTTAGAGAGAGAGAGGGGGGGGGGCAGGAAAGACATGGAACTTTTAGCCACACCAGTACTCACTATAGGCTTATAAAAGACATATAGATGTTGGGGATCTGCAAACTGTAATTATACCAGTTTGGGAAATACGCAAAATGGTGAGGAACTTTGAGATAAAAGATACCTGTAAAGGAAAAAATGATACCCACTATAAAGATAAAACCACCATCACTCTGTAAATTGATTGAACAACATTATGCTCCGGCGACCTGGTTTATAGTTCAGAGGTCAATTGATTTTGGCAAATCATTAAATTGAATTCAGGATTCAACTCTTTATGAAACCATGTAACCCTAAACCTTACCTAAAACCCAATGACAGCTTCAACCCTAATTGTGTTTGATAATAAAGTTAGACCCAGAGCAATTGTCATCGGAGCAAATGTTGGATCATGATACTGGTCTAGCTACCATCAACCTATAACTTTCTCATCGTACACAGGATGACAAAAAGGAGGCGTCCTAAGCACAAGTCCTTGAAGAAGTCGCCCCTCCTGGTGAAGCGAAAGAAATGTTCCCCTATCATCCACCTGCCACCGGCCCTCCACACCCCTTCCAGGCCCCAGAAGCGCATCAAATTGGCCTCCACCGAAGCCAGCCAGGACCAGGTCGTACCCCTGTGCTCCATTCTACACCCCACCTTAAAGATTCCCCTCCTATCAAGCACCAAGAAGAGGACGGGGCGTGGCAGGGCGGGGTCACAGACGGTACCCGATAGTCCACATGGTAGAAAGGAGGACGTGCAGCAGGAGAATCTCTACACAAATGAGACTGGTGGTAAGATCAAGAAATAATAATATCAATAAAATTATGTTCTTGTATAGCATATATACATTACAATCTATTAACATCAGCATGCACTATAGCTTCCAAAGAGCTTTGTAAAATCATAATTATACCCTGGCTTGAACTGTAGCAGCCATTATCAGTGTGCAATTCATTTCAAGAAATAGTCTTACCATGTATCCACTTTAATGGAGATTCAATAAAGGTTTAGGATTCATGAACGATTCTTGGTATGCAAGTAGTCATCGATGATGATAATTCACGAAAGTTCCATGTACATTACTTATTATTCTACATACTTCCTACTTTGGGGTATGTATACATCTTCTAGCAATTAAAGTGCTGGGAATGATAGATAGGAAATATTAATGATGCCCTTAGAGGCCAAGATCGTGCTTTGATCAACTTGTGTTAATTGGTGCATGCCTAGAACTTGTTTTTAAGAGTACATTATTTTCAGAAAATACATTGCAAAGTCTGAATGACCATCCATACTTCTCTCTTATGTATATCGCCTTCCTCCCAGCTCCTCCTAGCCCAATGATTGATGTCTGCACAACACCTTGCAAGGTAGGACTCTTGAGAGGATCATCCGTGATATCCACTCCTATGAAGACATACCAGATCATTGGAACATCCATCACTCCGTCAAAATCGGTATGTAGCAGTATACAGGGGGACATTTTGTGTTTTTTGTTATAAATTTCTAGGAACATATTGAAATTCAAATTGTCTAAACTGTTCAGAGGATTTGCCATGATACCTACACCTATGAAGACCTATGAAGATCATTGGAACCTGCATCACACCAGGGGCGGGGGATGATACCCTTAATTTCTGGGCAAAATTTGGC
The DNA here is from genome assembly GCA_037976565.1 of Mesocentrotus franciscanus. NCBI lineage: Eukaryota > Metazoa > Echinodermata > Echinoidea > Camarodonta > Strongylocentrotidae > Mesocentrotus > Mesocentrotus franciscanus. The sequence goes on from CP137684.1 coordinate 12,362,455, forward strand.
TAGATCTCTCTCTCTCTCTCTCTATCAAATTGATGATTTCATGTTTTTTTTTAATGAAATATTCATAGCGGCTCAGATAAGCACGTTGTAGTGTGTACATGTAGGGGCTAGGGGTGAACCCCCCTCCCCATATAGCCATTTGTTTGCATGTGTAATACACTTGGTGGGCCCACAACAGAAATTCAAAAATATTTCTAGCCTGCCTAACAAATCAATTCAGAACCCCTCATTAATCATCATCAACATTTGATTCCTACATCACAGCTTACCATGTGGACAGTGAAGAGGTTCCTGGACCCAGGGACCTTACTTCTACTCCAGACCTGGTCTGTGATGAGGAACCAACTTCGTGGCCTGAAGATGACAGGTAAGTGATTAAGTCGAAATAAAAATTGCTTCTTTCTGTTCTCGTGTTTGGATGATGTAATTACGGTACATCTATTTGGAGAAATGGAGCACAAGCCCTTTCAATGAGAACAGTATAGAACAATCCAACATATCCAACCTTAACCCCTGGGGAGTGTTTCACAAAGACTAAGATCGACTTTAAGTTGGGCTTAACTATGGCAGGACGTTTATGCCACTAGTTCCTCTAACCATTCCTGGCATTGGTTTCTTAAGGGACGTACAAATCGTCACAAATCTACAGAATCTACTTTTTTTATAGTTCATTATTGAAGGAAAAAATATTATCTAAAGATCATAATTGAGAGACCAATGGTGAGAGCAACCAGTGGCATGATGTATTTTTTCCTCCCCTCCTTCTTAATTCTTACCCTTTTCTTGGCCTCTCCCTACAAGCTCTTCCTCCTTCTCCCTCATCCTCTTTTTCTCCTCATCATCCCCCTCTTCCTCTCCTTCCTCTTCCCCACTGTCTTCTTCTCCTATTCATTTTCCTTACATCTCTTTTGGTTTTTAGTGATAATAAGTTAAGATTATATTTCAATAATTTACTTGAATTTAACTTGGACTCTTTAGCTCCAGTTCCAGTGGATCCATACCAGAACTACACATCAGCCATCCATGTTTCTCCACCCCAGTCCGTCCCACCAGTCTCCCCACAGACAACAAGACCCCGGTCCTGTCTGCCAAACACCAGCATCCTCCATCCAGGCCTCCGGTCCTGGAGCCCCAGGTTGGACAGAAGGAGATGGTTGATGATAAGAAGAAGGAGCTCTTCAGGGAGTTTTCCGGAGGATGTCCTCAACGAAAATGCAAATGGAACCAACCTCAAGGTATGGAGACTATATTGGCAGTTACATAAATGGTTGGCTGTACAGCAGCCTTAAGGAAAGAAAGATTCCTTCCTGGTTGTTACCTACTTGTAATTCATGCATTATTTTGTTTTATCTTGTAATTTCTTTGCACTGTATGATGGAAATGTTCTTTTCTTTTTAATTGTTGTGTTGAAATGCAGTAAATCAATTAAATTTTCATTTGATCAAAGAAACAGGAAAAATGTACCACACCCAGAAAGAAGTACCGGAAGAGAGCCACAGCAGCCAGAGTGCGGGCCTGGGATTCTGCTACTGGGAGGGTGCTAAGCCCCGTCCAACCGTAAGTGTCTGCTACATTTCATTAGCTCAGACATTTATAAAGAGCCTTGTCTAGCCTTCCATGTCTTATTTGTTCTTAGATCTGTTGTACCCATAAGGATTGTTCTTTGTTCCTTAAATCAGCTGTTCTTTGCCTAGCCTAGACTGAAATGTTTTATCTAGCTGTTCCCTAAGATCAGTTGGTCTTAGGTCTAGTCTAAACCTTAAGTGTCCTCTTTTCTCCATATATCATTCTCAGGCCAGGTCTAACTAATAAGTGTCTTAATTGTTACATAATACCAGTTGTTCTTCACCTTTTGGTTCCAAGCCCCATCAGACATTCCTTGCCAGTTTTGTTGCCTGCAAAATTCTATTCCATGTCAGAGCAGTTATGTAGGCCTGTCCCAGAATATATTCTTAAACAAATTAAATAACCTTTAAAATGTCAACATCTCATGTATTCTCTTCCAAAATAGGATTTTTCTTCAGAGCCAAAGCTCTAGAATACATGTCTCTCATGGAACCATTACCCCAAAACAATGTTCTTTGTCAGAGATTTACTTATCCCGGAATAAAATCTTAGAGGCCTTTTGCACCCCAAAGTAAAATGATTCCTGATTCATATGAAACATGCAACAGTTCATGCTGTTCATTTAGTATTTAGTCCTTTTACTCAATCTCCTTGTCCTTGTCTCAGATACAGCGGAGTCTTCAAGGCAATCCAACAGCGAAAGATTGACGTCTCCACTCACAAGTCCAAATCCCCTGCTGGTGACACCAATAGCCCCTGGGGATATCTTGGACAAAAGATACCCGCCTCAGGGTTCGATGCGCCCATCCGTCCTATGAGCTCGATCATCAGGGAAGGTTTTGTGGAACGGCTGAATTCAGATATCGTCTACATAACAGACTTTACAGAAGAGTCAGATGAGGAGATCATTGACCTGTTGGGGTCGGATAGCGGAGATGCAAGGTAAGGATCGTAGGTCACATCTATGATAGCTAGAGTGGCCAAAGAATTACTTGAGAGAGTGAGATAGCAACGCAAACTCAAAACTTTGCTTGCCTAACCTGCGGACGTCTCTGCCAGTCCAAAATTGTCTTTTCAGCCATCAGAGGACGCACAGGAGACTCCAAAACCAACTGTAGAAGTGCATCCTCACAATCAAAGGCGTCAACCATCATACATATACGCACTGCTGTGAGAGACTAGCTTGAAATTACAAGAGGTCTAGATTGAAATCACTATTCTAAACCATGCTTATAACCTCCACCGTGGACGAAATGAGCACATACATGTATATTGTTATTTGCTCAGAAAATTTAAACCAAGTTCAGATGAACCTTCTTTTTGGGGGCCATGAGATGACTGTCGTAGTACAGTTTCACGAGGGGTATTGCTCGGAGGTAGTAGTACTAATGCAGATGCTTGTTTTGTAGAAAACAGAACACACAGATATATTTTCATGCACAACTCAACCACTTTTTCTTTTCACTGGTAATTTTTTATACAGAACTTCTAAAATATAAAATTGTCTGTTTAGAGCAAGAAGGTTGTTGTGATCTCTCAATGTTATAGTATGTGAGTTAGCGCTGTTCTGGCTCTAAACAGACAGAATGAAATGTGTAATGATGTCTTCCTTTGAATTCCCACCTTTCCACAATCCAGCAGAATAGATAATGTTGTACCCACCCCATGCCTGGATCACAACCACGACGCGGATGACTCCAGCCCTGCCTGCCTCAGGGACGTGAGCATTCCACCCCCTACAGGCACCATCTCTCCCCCCTCCTTGGCCCGACATAGTAGCATGGGGTACGATGAATCCCCCGAACTTTTCAAGGGATTCGGGTCACTCTTGGTGAGGGATCTGAAAGGGGACAGCTGCATTGCTGTGGGTAAGTGACAGTGGGGGCCGTGTGGTACCCCCCCCCCCTCCCCCACCCCCCCTGTAGCTACCCCACTCGCAGGATTCCTAGCTCTCCTGGATGTATCAGAGAAACCTTGAAAACATTCTTCTTTTCTTTTCTTTCCTTCTTTTTCGGTCAGGTAAAGTCAGTAAATTTGAGAAAAATCACTCAAATAAGGGGGAAAAAGGGGGGATTTCATTGGCCTTAAGAAAAAGTAATCAGTCCTGTACTTGTCCAAACAGACTCACCTGGATATTTTAGGATACAGAAACGTGAAACTTATTATGCTTGCATCATAATAAAGAGGCTGTCCCAGTTTGCAATTTCCTATGTGTAAACGCACCTCAATAGAAATATGAGTTCATATCTTCAGCAGATAGTGCTGCGCACCTGGACCCTGTTTCATAAAACTTGTTATCAATAACAAATGCTAAATTTCTATGACAAATTTGCTCTCAGCCAATCAAATGCCATGATTTCAGTGGCTTATAACAGTGATCCTAACTTGTTATTGATAACAAGTTATATAAAAGAGGCCCTCGTTGCAGTGATTCAATACTACATTCTTTCCACACCTATCGCCGATTCAGAGTCTGGCACTGAGATGGAATGCTATCAGCACCTCAACAATGAGGAAGGTTTCTACGACTACCACCACCAGACGAGATGCGATCCCGATGATGCTGCCATGATGGAGGAGGAGGATCTCTTTGAAGCTGACCTGGGTGATATGCGGCACCTGGACCCCGCCCTTCAACCCCCTTCCTCTTCCCTCGACAGGGAAGATTACACTGTCCGTCTCCGCGGAAACGAGCTGGAGGAGCTTGATCGCATTGATGTCGTGAGTGATGCTGATGAGACCTGTGGAAGTTCTCGCCATAAGAAGAGAGCGTTGACACCCTCCTTGTTTAAGAATGATGGTTTGATCACACCTGCTCTTGCATCCTTTGCTACATCAGCACTTAGCGTGAAACACACAAGGCGAACAAACTTGAAAGGCCAGAGGAGAAGGAGAAATGTTAGGCTTAATCTGCCAAAAGGTAACTTTATAATGTGTGGTTTGTGCTCATGCATGTGTGCCACATTTACCTGGACTACGGATGGAAATTTGATTTGATTTAAATTGAATTGAATTGATAAGTTATATTCAACAATATTCTACATCGTATCTATTAGCTGATATCTTTTCAATTTACAGATTAAAAATGCTTACATAAAAAGAGTCCATGTTAAAACAAATCAAAATAGATGAATGAACCAAGTGAGATTACTCTTCCAAAATCATGATATAATAATTTTATATATGCTTAACCATAAAATGTATGAAATTTATGACAGAATTACAATACTGCTTTTTAATTTTTCTTAATGGATGTCAACCTATCACCACATACTTTCTTTCAGCTTCTACGGCTTCTGGTGAAGAAGATGATGACCTCAACATCTGGAAGTTCACTCGGGCGCTCTCAACGAGAAAGATGTCTTTGGATTCCTGCCAACAGACAGTTCTTACGCCCTCATCACAAATAATTACTAGAAATGCTGGCGGATCTCAAAGAGAAAGATGTCTTTAAATTCTTACTAAGGGACACCTCATGTTCCATTGCTACAAACAATCACTAAAAACCCTGGATGATCCAAACAAGCAACAATTACTTGGATTCTTGCCAACTGACAACTCAAACATTTACTCCCAATAATGAATGCTTACTTCCAACATGTGAATGGAAAATTCATTTAAAGCCTATCTGCACTAGTTTGGCCAGGAGGGATTAGACTTCCCTGCATGGTCACTGACAGGTGGTTATCTCATCAAATCAGCTCTCAATTAACATAAGAAAAAGGGGACCATGGGGGACCAACGGTCACCGCTTAGTCATTGTTTGCTATATAGAGGGTGCAAGTAGCTACAAGTAGTGCAGTGGGGCTTTAAGGTATTCACCATTTTACATTTGATGATATAATGCAGTTTATTGTTCCCTCCCATTCTAGTGACTATTAATTTGATGCATGTGTGTTAATAAGTTACAGGACAATCTTGGTTTTTATACAATTGGTATTTACCCCTTCCATTCTTGCCTCTAAACATCTATTGAACTCAGATGGTGTGATTAAATGTGTCTTTTTCGAGCAAAGTAGATTTTCTGTCAAACTTTTTACTATTTTTACAGGTATTTATAAGGTTTTCTACTTAAAGTTACCAGTAAATGTAAATGTAAATATTATTGTTGTTTTTCCTTTCATACTGCATCTGTTTTTTGAAGGCCTGTTCTATTTTTAGATACGCTATTTAAAATTTTCTCTGCAATTATTCTCAGTTTACTACTTTTATCAAATCAGTTTGATATCATGGTATACTTTCTTTTTTTAGATATAATTTTTGCTGAAGATTTAAACCCGACACTAGGTATAAGCTCAGTCAAATTCGAGCCTAACATGGGAAGTTCGACTAAGGTCTAGTCTTACGGTAAGTCTTTTCCCATTGTTCTACTTTACTTTTGTTCTCGAGTGAGTGAATTAGTGGATTACAGAATGTTATGTTAGATATTGCCTGTATATGGATATATGGGTATGACACTATGAGGAATTTTAAGTGGTAGACTGGTAGTTGAGCCCATTAAACTGAATTTGGTTCCTGTATTTGAGCATTTCGTTTCAATACTTTATGTATGAAACTCGTCGTGTTCATGCTTCTTTATATGACAAGTTTATATAAATGTACATATTTGTACATACATGTAGTTAATACTTAAACATGTGTTTCTAAAGTGTTTGTAAAAATAAATGTTTCTCATTTAATCACAGTCAACTCAACAGATGTAAATAATAAATGGTTTTCGTACACGCACAAAGTTTTGAAGTGGTCTGTTGTAGTAATTCTACTGTTTTCATCCGACAATGATAAGGTCTGTGCCCAAAATTACTTTAAACTCATTCAAGTACAATATTATTTTGAATAGTTCTGGGCCCTGTTGCATAAAAGTTACCATTGATGGTAACTTTGCCATCAGTGGCAACTACCATGGTAACAGGGCTCAGCAGCCAATCAAAATCAAGGTTTCCATGCTAGTTACTATTGATGGCAAAGTTACCATCAATTGTAAGTTTTGTACAATAGGTCTCGGGTTACAACTGTTCTTAACTTTTTATCATTAGTTTTTACTTCCAACAACACAACGTTTCAGATGTCCCCCCTCCCCTCTCTCTCTCTTCTCCCTCCCTCTTTCTCTCTCTCTCTCTCTCTCTCCTCCCTCTTCCTCTTTCTCTCTCCCCTTCCTCTTTCTCTCTTTCTCTCTCTCTCCTCCTCTTTCTCTTCTCCCTCCCTCTTTCTCTCTCTCTCTCTCCCTCCCTCTTCCTCTTTCTCTCTCCCCTTCCTCTTTCTCTTTCTCTCTTTCTCTCTCTCTCTTTCTCTCTCTCTCTTCTCCCTCCCTCTCTCTCTCTCCCTCCCTCTTCCTCTTTCTCTCTCCCCCTTCCTCTTTCTCTCTCCTCTTTCTCTGTCTTTTATAATAAAAAAAATAAAAACCAGGCATAAATACATGTTTAAGGTTTTACTACAATTTTATGTCAATAGTTGACAACATAATACAATATTTACATTTCACTCAAAAAAGGGGTATCTACCACATACATATAAGACATACAACAAATTTCTACTTTGTAATTTTTACAAACCAGAACATCCTAAAGATTTTCTTTTTAAACATTTTAAAAGCATTTTCTGCAGAGTTGTAAGCATTTTTTCCAGTTTGTACCATACATTGAAGCATACATGCAGACATACATTTGCAGTTATTTTATTGAAATTAATTTAATAACTCACAAATTTGTCCTTGACCCTTTCATTCTCAAAAATATCGGCTTAAACGGTCATCAGCTATGTCTCGGCAAATCAGCAATAATTATTCTTATATTTCATATATCAAATGAATCACATGTGAATAAAAATTACAAGATTTAACCCCCAAAAATGCCAATTACAAGAAAATAGCTTTTATGAATTCCACTACACATTGCCAATTTAGAGGCTTTCATGATCATTTTCATTTAAATTGTTTTATTTCATAAATGCCACACAATGTATTGCAACATAATTTTTCTTCTTTTAAATAGTGTGATTTGTGCTCGGCTATTATGCGCAATATTCATGGTATTCTGATTCAAAAGTTTATGAGAAAAAAAAAACAATGATATATAAATAAAATAATAACCTCACAAAAGTGACACTGAATGGCTGTAGGTTAAATATTGGATAATTGTGATAACAAAATATCTGACAAATTATTAGATTCTATAAACAAACTAAATATCTCACTTAGTCACCTTCGCTGATCATCCCTCCCTGACTATACAAAGAAAAAGTGTTAATTACGGTCCAAAATTTTGAATATTTTGGAAATAAAAACTATCATGTAATCATAAATCCATATAAACACAAACAATTAAAAATTAAAAATCTGAACTGACGTACTTCAATCATAGATGATGATAGTAACATTCTTTGGCAAGATTTCAATCAACAAAATAATTGTTTTACTACAAAAGTATAAGGATCAGACAAGTATGTGGGATATTGTGCATACAAATACATGTACTTGTTAAGACAGTAAAATGATATTACTGTTGGTGAAGCAAAGGACATAATAAGGTTTCACAACCTTTGAAGTTCTTTGGTGCAAAAATGTGCGCAGAAGTGGAAGAGTTGTGCTACTCTGTACAAAAAAATAACACTTTAAATTTTCTTTTAATTGTGATTTTTTTTTTTTTTAACTATTTTTATCTTAAAGTGTTCTAAACTGATAATGATCTTTGAAAAATAAAAAAAAAGGGGGAGGGGGGAGAGTTGTGCTACTCTGTTGAGAAAACTAAAACTTTATATATATATATATATATATATATATATGATTTTTTAATTATACTCTTTAGTATCAAATAACTTTGTTGCTTTCTTACATACAGATATTCCCCTTAAATGCACATACCTGTCTGACCACACAGTAAAATGATTCCAACAAAATATAACTCCTCATGCAGACATGTGAATAATTCTTTAAAAAATTAAAATTAAAAAGCAACCTCTATACAAATATATTCTGTCTCAAAGATACCAATATATACTTTATATTGCACAATATCAACAACATAATTGAACTGTTCTGGTAAATGTACAAATAATGCAATTTCGAAGGAGCAATAAAGCAAATATAATACAGTTAACTATGCATAATTCAAAGTCGCACAAATTTTCCATAAGTTATTATTTTTTTTTAACTTTCCTAAGTTGAACTATATTTTGTGGTCCCAACAGATTGGACTTGTGCAGAATTAACTGTATGTGTCAAGTACAGATCGAGTAATACAATTCAGCTCTGATGCCTAAAACAATATATACAATTGATGTTGTTTCTTTGCTTACGACAGCATGGTCTAATTAGCACACTACTAGTCTATATTAACTTTTATGCAGTTTCTAGAGAGAAACAAGTGTACGCTTTTCCCTTTAAAGTCGGAACTATTGTAAAGCTCTGTTCAGACAAAACTACTGCAGGCGGGACTCCTGGATTCGCTCCCGCAACGATTGTTCCGGGCTTTATTACATCAAACGTACATGTAAGGGTTGCCCCTGAGTTTTATAATAATAATAATATTGGTTTCTTATATAGCACACGTATCGACCTTGCAAGGTCCTCAAGGCGCTCCAACATTACCCGGCTATGCTAGGCTGCCGATTTTGGCGCTCACAGCATTCAAGGAATTCCTTCCTACCGGTACCCATTTAACACCTGGGTGGAGAGTGGCAAGTGTAGATTAATGTCTTGCCAAAGGACATTAGTGTCGCGGTTTGCTTTTAGGTGAGGGTTAGGCTAATGTATAGAGTTTGATCCCAGCTTGAAGTTGGGAATTCAGTTGAAAAAAGAAAAGAAGAAAACAATTTCTAGAACATTTTTATGCTACAAGCTAGTACATAATTCACCGTCACTGAGTACTGTTATCAAAACAAGCAACAAAACTTGGATCGCTCACTCACAAAAATTATCTGTTACCATTCGGTAACTATTCACAACTAAGCGGGAGGGTAGGACTTTCGAAAATGTGCTACCACAACTACAATGTATATTGGGCATTGAGTTGCAATGCCAATCAAGAAGCGCATTTTACTATCAAACAAATTAAACATCATGTGACCTCATTTGACCTATGATGTCATAGATATAGAACTTTCTAGTTATTCAGATATTGCACGTCAAAGATTAATTTGGTGGCAGAGGCAAAAATACTTCTAACACTTGGTAACATCTTAATTTTTTTTCTCATGCATATAAATTGTATAACTCGCATTGTGTGTGGAAACCAAGAACCGTCTATCGATTTCATAAAAAGAAAAACGGCAGTAATTTGTCTATTCTCAACTTTTTTATAATGATGAAACTAAAACAGGAGTATCGTGCGTCTTTGGAACAAGAAGGGCGTTAACTCAACATTTTACAAAGAGTTAAATCCCTTTTAGCTCCAGACAGACAATATGTAATGTGGCAGTCAAGCTACAATTGTTATAAGCTACTCTTATAAGCTACTGTTATAAGCTACTGTTATAAGCTACTGTTATAAGCTGCTGTTATAAGCTGCTGTTATAAGCTACTGAAATCGTGTCATCTGATTGGCTGAGTGCTAATTGGTCATAGAATTTTAGGATTTGTTTCTGATAACAAGCTTTATGAAACAGGGCCTTGGTTGAAGAATACACGTTCATTGTAACTGAGCTTGTGAAACTCTGCACATCGAGGTATTAATACAAGAAAATGGGAGTTCAAATGGAAAATCGTTACTGACTTTGGATATATACATCTGACTAAGAATGTTCCTTGGATGCTTCCATGCATGTCACTTTAACTGTTAACAACTTGGAATAATTGTAATTTGTGTCTCTTATCTTATATTTCCCAATATAGGCCTGATGACATCACATCTGACATTGAACTTCATAAGATACAACATAAAAACACATCATTTGGTCACAGTTTTCACAGTCACACACATGAACTGAAATAAAATTTGATTTGAATGTTTCCAGGCAGTTGGATAAACGAGCAGCTAAAGACATGTTCAAATTATCATTTTCACAGTGGTGCAGACATGCTTTACAAAGATCTATAACACCACACTGTAATCTTATGATTATCTGTAAATATTACGATTGTGATTGATTTTGTTTGAATAAATACATCAATTTAAACAAAAATCAAATTATCATCTTCACAGCGGTGCAGACATGCTTTACAAAGATCGACGAGACCACACCGTTATCATTCTTAAAATTGTCTGTAAATATTACGATTGTGATTGATTTTGTTTGAATAATTACATATAAAAATTTTGTTTAAAGACCTATAAGACCAATTGTTTACTTGATCAAGACATTTGTTCTTGTGAAACTATGACTTTGATAACCTTCCAAGAATTTGCCAGAAGGTCTAACGCCGTGCTACTGCAGGATTTCAAAATACTGTCTGTTACTTGCCAAGTCTACTGGATTAATTCCAGGTACGCACTTCTGTAGAAATCAACCATAATCCGATTATACAGTTAGAGGTATTAAACAGATTATCATACCGGTCTCAAGAGGTGGGTTTTTTTCTGGGTGCTGGAACACTCACTGTCTCTGCTCAGTAAAAATGTTACCACTTAAAATAAACCATTACAGGTCACATGTTATAGCTCTCTCTCTCTCCTTCACTCCCCCCCACCCTCTCCCTCTCCCCTCTCTCTTTCTCTCTGTCTTTTACCTGTAGTGGGTTTTCTATTCACTTAAAGACGATGTTAAGGAAGAGGAATGGAGGGGGTATAAGTACTACAGCAACAGTACTGCTAGTGTATATTGTAGTATATCAACAATACTTTAAGGATGTAGTAACATTGTAGTATATTTACAATACTGTATGTATATTACATTGTAGTACATGTATATCTACAATGACTGTAGCAATGCTATTTATTTTAAAATAAGTTACGATTTATTTCATCATTTGTCAGGTAAGGTCCATAACAAACACATACATATGTTTTTACCTGAAAAAAATATTGAAGTTAACTTTTCTACAAGCTCCTATCTATTAAAGCACAAAACCTTTCCACAATCGTTCACAAAAGCAAGCCTGTGCGTTAAATCTCGAGTTTCCCCAAAGGATAATCTCATGGCTAGCAGCTTTTGCAGTTCGAAGCGCACTTTTCTATTCACTTTACATTTGTACATGTATGCACATCCCACTGAGCAATTGTAATTTTTTTTTTGGTACAATTACTCAAAGATTACTGTTAAATTCTTAACAGTGCTACAGAGATTTAAATTTACACCTAATAAAGCCACTGCACACTTTATGATCTGCCCTGCAATTGTGATTTCTTTAAAAATTGGAACGCAGTGGAATCTTATAGTATGCAGTATTAATGAAAGTATTACTGTACACATAAATGCCATTGCTGCAGCCTCCCATTATAATGCATGGCACCACTATGCATTATGGTTGTACATGTAGTATCACATTGGAGTGTACAGAGAGAGTAGGCCTATCTGAAATAAATAAAATATTATCTAAAACTAGGAAAGGAATGTTGGTAGAATCATGTAACTGTGCTGCAAATTGGCAGTTGCCCAGATGCTAATGACCTTCTAAAAAAAATGCCTGTGTTGACCACCATGCAAAAAAAAAAATCTCACTATTACTACACTACATCCGGGGTATCCCTCTGAAGACTCATTCAGTTATGACGTAGCAATATCACTGCTTTAAAAATAAATTATGACCTAAAATGTAATACGCATCATCACATTTTTGTATTCTATACCACAGAGCTCATTAAATACGACACATAGGACCTGTGTTGTGGGCATTTGCCGTTTATGTTCATATACAAAACCTGCCATGGTTACAATCCGTATCTGAACAAGCCTTAAGATATACAATATCAAGATGATACATTATCCATGTTGACAGATTGCCTGTACATATTATACAGCACTCTTTGCTTCAGGGTTCTAATAAATGAAATTTAAAAATCTGACTGCGATATAGTTTTAGAAAAAAGTTATTGTCATC